>CM053574.1:61266945-61514950 GCA_028646485.1 Cryptoprocta ferox
CAATAGAGGACAATGGGGAGGGGAAGGAGGAAAAAGAGTTAGGGAGAGGGAGGGAGAAAAAACACAAGAGACTCTTGAATCCTGAAAACAAACTGAGGGGGGAAGGGGAAGGGGAAAAGGTAAAGCGGGTGATGGTCTTGGTGGAGGTCACTTGTGGGGAAGAGCACTGGGTGTTATATGGAAACTAACCTGACAATAAACTATAAAGTTTAAAAAAAAAATGAATCTGGCAACCAGCAGGACATGATTGACTTTAAGGAAAATATTTATTATGTAATGGCGATAAATACTATCTTAGAGTAAATAAGTAAATGGGAGATAAGGTTAAGCTGTATAAAACAAGGAAAATCAGAGATGAGAGAGAAAAAATTGCCAAAGATAATTAGAATTTTAAAACAACTATGTGAAAGGGGTGCCTAGTGGCTCAGTCGGTCGAGCATCCTTGATTTCGGCTCAGGTCATATAATTTCAGGGTTGTCAGATGGAGCCCTGCCTTAGGCTCCACGCTGAGTGTGGAGCCTGTTTGGGATTCCCACTCTCTCCCTCTCCCCGTCTCCCCCACTGCGTTTTCTCTCTCTCTCTCTCTCTCTCTCTCTCTCTTTCTCTCAAATAAATAAAATGAAAAAATATTAACAAATAAATACAGAGAAAACATTTACACCTTCTTTAAAAGAAATAACTGTGAAAAATAGGTATGTGTGTAAATTTGAGGAGAAGAATTCAGTATGCGGAGAAAAGTTTAAGGTCTGAAAGAAGGAAAAGACTGATGTGAGGTGTTAGAGAAGTGGCAATGGCTGAAAACTCCTCGGGCAGCAAGATTAGCAGCCTGAGTGAGGAGAGAGAGGGCATCCTTTCCTTTGAAATTAATGTGAAAAACAGATATAGATCAATGCACATTCTAACTCTCCAGGTGGAAATTCAAACTCTGACAGCTGTATATATTTTCTAAAACATGTTTTCTAAATCCCATGAGATAAAAAAATCAAGATAAATAATTTTTTTTGCCCTGCCAATGCATTCTGCTAGATATTGTTTTGTTTTGTTCTTAAGTAGGGATATTTAGGGTTTAGTTTTAAGTTTGGTACTTGTTAAATCATAAGGAGCTTCAATTTTAAACATAAACAGAATCCCAACTTCCTCCTTTTAAATTTTTGGATGTTGTAATATTTAGTTAGTAAAGTGTTTCTCCTTTCCTAAGGTAATATAGCATGAACTTCTTGAAATTCACAGAAATATCCTTAAAACCTTTCAGAGGAATTTAGTAGTTCATGTGCTTTTACAATATCAAAACAAGAATTTGTTGGGTTTTGGTCAGGCTAAGTCACAAAACATTTCAGTGAATTTTGTGGCATTTTTGGTACAACACTTACAGCTACTGAAATGTGCGTGTGGTATCTTGCCTGAAGAAAGTAGAAACGGATCTGGAATTCAAAATGGTAGCAAAGATCAGAACATTTGGTGTTGTTGTGGAGTATAGAGATAATGTACTATACCAATAGCCAAAAAAAAAATGGATTAAATGTGAGTAAATTATCTCAGTAAATATTATTTCATACCAGAGTCCAGAAAAAGTACAAAAGCAACTTAAATATGTGTAGTAGTACCCTAACAAAAAATGGGAGCCAGATTTCTCACTGGTTCATGAAATCACACCTGTAAACATGAATGCTTTGACAGTAACCTAGAGAATAAAAAGATACATATATATATATATAATGTATATAATTTAAAAATAAACTTTATATAAATATATATGGAACTCTTAACTTTAATGATTTCTATTCAAAAGTGGATATTTCTGTCTTCTGCATATTTTCTTTGCCTTGTGTTGCTGGAAGCTCACTGTTCTTTCCACTGAACAACCAAGTCCACCCTCTAGGGAATATGCTCTCCGATCCATAAAAATATGTAGAACTTTTCTTTTTCTGTATATCATTATGTTGCTTAGGTAATTGTGATTTTCATATCTAGTGACAATTTTTTTTTAATTTCTCTTGGGATTGATGACACAGTGTAGCTCTCTCCATCTTTTTGATTGTTTTAATTCCCAACACATTTACAGAAAATAAAATTTCAGTTAATTAAAAATTCACATCACAGAATTTGAGGGTTTTTCTTCATCACTTCCCATGTCTCTTCTGAGTCTTTGAAACATAACTTGATGAAATGCTCATTTCACTTATGGATTGTGTGTTCAAAAGGGGGCGTTGAAATCAAAGGCTCTGTTCAATTCTGTGATTTCATGAGGGAAAACATCTTTTCCTTTCCAGAAAGTTCATTCTGAAAGTTCAAGGCCAGGAACTGGCTTTTATTCACACACTTGAAGTCAGGATCATTGCTGTACTGAGCCTTCTGTTCTTCTACAGACTTTCTATCCAGTGGCAATTCCATAGTTGCTGATAAGTGAGTCAATTCAGGAACTCCGTCAGCCTTATCAGCACCTTGCACTCACTATTACGTCCATCTATCATGGTTTCAAAAAGTTACACTTGACTTTTGTCCTTTAATAGTGTCCTGGCAACTCAAATAACCCAAGACTTGTCTAAAGTCTATGTACTGAAAAATTATGTAATCTTCCTCACTTTTCTAAAGTTTTAACCAGAATTGTTTTTTGTGTGTGTTGCAATTCATTGTAAATAATCAAATTTCATTTATTTAATGTATTTCAATTTTTAATATATTTCAAATCTATCTATCCTTCCCAATGTGAGGTTTTATATTTGTTTCAAATCCGAGACACTGAAAGAGGACAATGCTGTTAACAGAAGATCTTTTTCAGTGCTAACGCTCATTCTGCTTACTCGCTCCTTTGATAGTGCTGTTTGCCTCACTTTATGGATGGGGAAACAGGTTACCGAATGCGATGCCTCATACCTAGTTCACATTTTAAACACAGTGTTGACTAGAGTATGTCTTCCTTTCAGGGCAGTATTACGTTTTAACCCATCCTTAGGGAGTTCACATTTATGGCAATTATCTGGATTAGATGAAGCAGATTTTAATAAATCTGATTTCTCATTATGTGTTCTCCTCTCCCCCAATTTCTCCAGTACCTTCTCTGTTGTTCACCAGCCTCTTCAGTGTCACTAAATCCAGAGTTTTGGGAGGTAGCTACGCTCACCACTGTACCATCAACACACACCATCCTGTGCTTTAAAAGTGAGAAGTCAAATGCTAGTTACTATCTAATTCTTTTTCGTAATGTTTATTTATTTCAAGAGAAAGAAAGAGGGAGGCAAAGAGAGAGAATCCCAAACAAGTTCTTTGCTGTCAGCACGGAGCCCGATGCAGGGCTCGATCCCACGAACCTTGACCTGAGCCCAAATCAAGAGTCAGTCAGTCGCTATTAAGCTGCCCAAGCACCTCCAGTATCTCATTCTTTATTTGATATCATCATTCATAAAATAGAGTAAATGAAATAAAATAAAATAAAATAAAAATTTTCCATTCTCTAGGTTGATTTTTAATCTTGATTAATAATTCAGATAAAGTTCTGCAGTGTGTGCGTGTGTGTGTGTGTGTGTGTGTGTGTTTATATCTTCTTTTAACCCATACTTTTGGTAAGCTACTTTAAAACATTAGTCTTAAGCAAAACAATTATTGATGACAAAGCTTGAATTCCATTCTAAAAAGGAATATTTATATATTTTTCCAAGAGTCTGGGGTAAGGACAAAGTGAGCAAATAAAGAAGAGTGTTGAAATAGAATATAAATGCAACTTATTATCATTATGATGCAGTTACGTTGTAGTCCTGGTAAAATTACAATGTGAAAACCATTGACATTGATTCCACACACACTTACCGGTGCTGACATGGACTGGGAGGTAAGTGCTGGCATCTGGCTCAGAAAATTAGAATGAGATATGTAGCATCATAATGATCTTGGCTTATACTAGATTTATACTAGAATATTAAAGAGCCTGGGTGGCACAGTCAGTTAAGCATTTGCCTTCGGTTCAGGTCATTATGTCACAGTCGGTGGGTTTGAGCCCTGCATCAGGCTCTGTGCTGACAGCTCAGAGCCTGGAGCCTGCTTCAGATTCTGTGTGTCCCTCTCTCTTAAAAATAAGTAAAAACATCGAAAAAATTTTAAATAATTCTATACTAGAATATTAAATCATCCTTGTTATCCCATAATATAAATTTATAAATTCTATCCCATGATTCTAGGGAGTAAAAACATCTTCAAATACTGAAATTATAATGAAGCTTCAAGCTTGATTATAAATTGCACATCTAAAATCAATAGATTTGAACACCAGTATTACTCTTCATTTCCCTGTAAAAAATTAACATTTCCATTTGAAGAACTCACAACACCCCGTCTGCAATTGCAGAAATGAGTGTCTATTATTCTGTGTAGTTGGTCATTATACATTTAAAACACCAAGGCTAATAAAATGTGAAATATTTGAGAACAACATTCTGGTTTATGGTATTCCTACAGTTGCTTCATCTATGAAGGGGCCTTAATACAATACTAAATCTAATATCAGAAAGGAACAAATTAGGAAATAGAAGTTTTGTGTATTATATGCTGAACCTCAATATTTGAGAAATTGTGATTAATAATCTGAACATGAAAAAGTGAAGCTTAACTACTTGATAACTGAAATTTCTATTAAATTGAGGGAGCATGCAAATGATGGATAATTTCCCAAATTGAAAACATTTCATTAAATATATACACATTTGTTCATTCAATGCATGTTTAATCTACCTTTAAGGTATTATTCAAATCAGGTTAATTTACTTATAAAATGATTAGGTCTAAAAAGATCAATTAAGATGAATATGCATGTTCAGGTACCTAGAATCCCCCATTAATTTTAATTTAATAGTAAATGTATGTAAATAAACATGTAAGTTGAATATAAATGACATAGAATAATAAAATACTCCAGATCGTAAATATGAAATCAGGAACTAATAGCAATAAAAATTATACTAAAAATATAATAGATTTTTCTCTAAATTAGTATCAGTAGAGTGTTACTAAATCAATATAGTTGCTAGTGACTTTGTTCTTATTAATTTATCTTAAGATGATCTTTTATTTATTTAAAATAATTCCCTTATCTTCAACTGTATCTTTACTATAACTTCCAAATAATACATCATATAATGAAAATATTTCTGTCTTGTGGTTTATTGTTTCATAATATCAAGGTAATAGAATTAAGAAAATAGCATGTTCATAATAAACTTTATATGAACATTTCTAAATTCTTCGTTTGGGAATTGAATTGCTTAGACTCACCTTGATCATTAATATCATCAGTACACATTCTTTCCCCCTCAAGTGAATTCACTTATAAAGGGGAAAAAATTATACTCATCAGGCTCAGTATGATATTTCATTGACAGGAATATCATTAATTCACATGAAATTTGATGTCAGTACTTAATAACATTAAGAATAGATACATTACAAATGAAAAGCATTTTACTAAGATAGTGATATTTCATAATTTCAATAGCATCTGTCTGTTTAGCAAAATTGATAGTGAATGATGCATATGAATATCCCTGGTCCCATTTTAGGGCCTCAAAGATACAGCCTTTGATTTTCAGAGTTCTCTGTTAAAAACTGTATATATTTATGATAAGTTTCATAATTTCCAAAAATTACAGGTACCTCCTCTGACAAATGCCACTTTTAAAGTAACTCTTCCAATTTTTTATTTCTCTTAGACTAGGACTTTGTAATTTGCATTTATAGATAACTGAATAATTATTAAGTCTATTTCCACTGTTAAAGGAGAAAATATTCATTACATAACAATGGTATTGTTGTTATTGGCATACTGGTTGTTAAGTGTGACACATAATGATTAAAAAGGGTATTAGCACTAATCCTTGTGTTTCTTTGGGATTCTGTTTGCACTTTCAGAGACAAGGAAATAGCATGGCATGAAACATGGCTCAGTTCTATTACAAAAGAAATGTGAATGCTCCCTACAGAGATCGCATCCCTCTAAGGATAGTCCGAGCGGAATCGGAACTCTCACCTTCAGAAAAAGCCTACTTAAATGCTGTGGAAAAGGGAGATTATGCAAGTGTCAAGAAATCCCTGGAGGAAGCTGAAATTTATTTTAAAATCAATATTAATTGCATTGATCCTCTTGGAAGAACTGCTCTCCTCATTGCAATTGAAAATGAGAACTTGGAGCTCATCGAATTACTTTTAAGCTTTAATGTCTATGTTGGAGATGCTCTATTACATGCTATTAGGAAAGAAGTTGTTGGAGCTGTTGAGCTGTTACTGAATCATAAAAAGCCCAGTGGAGAAAAACAGGTACGTGCAAATGCACCATTTTTAATGTATTTTACTTGTAGAAGGTTTCTGTGGATGTTCAAGTTTTCCCCAGATTTTAAGAATTAAAAGCATTGAAGTCAGAACTATTATGAAAGATACTGGTAGATACACACTTACTACCCACATACCCTTACAACCCACCAGCACCTACACCGCCTGCCTGGCAAATCAGACCTTGAGTGAGAACTAAAGCAATACAAAGTGTTTGTGTTGCTTCCCATACATTGGAAACATTTCTATGTAATAATGCTCAGCCTAGAATGTTGTTTGGGGCTAACCCTGGGTGTGTGTGTGACTATTTTTCCTCTTTCATTTTTCAACACTCTATAGCAACAGGCTGAATTCATTTTGCTCTTTTCCTGTTTAATCTGTATGCCTATTCTGGGACCCTGCATCTTGCTGCAAAAAGTGACTTGTATCACCTAATTTTGATATTGTTCACTAGCAAACTCCAGTGGATTCTTTTAAATTGAGGCAAATTAAAAAAAAGGATTACTAGAAAATAACTAAACTCTGACTATAGGCTTAACTGTCTTAGATTTACAATGCCAAAGTGTACCTGTATCTTAGCGTCATCAGTAGAAAATAAACTAACGAGGCACACAATTCTACATACAATTTGTGGTTTTCCCCCCATCTTCCTATTGTCTTGTTGTTTGGGATTTTTTTTAACCACTAAGGAAGTGGGGAAATCATAGACAAGAACAAATAAGGAATCTGCTTTTATCTGTCTAGATCCTTCCATTTGTGACTGCTCTGTGTCTGATTTGTCTATTTGATCCTTTTTCCTCTCACACTGAACTCTTCACTTCCCTGCATCAAGTCTAATTGACTAATTGCAAAGAAATTGCACAAACTGCAGTGGCTCAAAATGTGTCTTTTAAAGTAAAATCTTAAAATGTGTGTTATTACTCTCCAGCAATTTCTGCTGTTTTGGATACTGTGCAAACTCTGGCAATGACAGACTGTTAGGAGATGTTACATTCTTTTAAAGCTAGTTCTGCTGTGGCTACTGTTATCTCTGCTATCCTAGAGGACTTTTTATCAGGATGCTCACCATTATTTGCAGAACAAGTTCATGGCTGGACGTCTCCTGAAAAACCGTCTCGCTGTGTCCTATGGCCCATTTTTATGCATGCCCACCACTTCCCCTTGGCTGAACCTAAGCTTCTACAAAGCCACACTCCATAAGGACAATGCTTCTCGCTCGGCTTGTTTCGTTACTGGCTTTTTGTTGTCTGTTTCGTATCCAGTTGTCTGTGTGTTCCCTTCCCATCACATTGCCAACATTTTACTGGTAGAAAATTCACTTGTTTCGGCCATCCTTTCAAACTTACATGTACAAACCTGGACAAGAGTGGACAGGTAAGGGTAACATCTAAAGATATATGTTATATCCCAGGTTTGTACCACTAAGAGAGTGCAGGACACAGATAGGAAAAAGTCGAAGTCTGTTTTCATCTGTGTAAGTTCAGATGCTCCTGCTTCAGTCACCCTGTGATTTTGAAATTCCTTCTTCAATCATGCCCTATCGTTTCTGATAACAATGGCCTTCTATTGTACACCTCTTGGTTTATTTATGTCTATATAGGCGACCATAAGACAGGTGTCCTAAGTGGTCTGGATCTTTTTTTTTTTTTTTTTTTAGTGGCTTAACTTTTTCTTTCTCTTTTTTTCTTTTTTTGGATCAGTTTAGATTGCGACAAATCTATGGAACAAAATTGGCCTTAAATGTATTCTTTACATTCATTAGTAAATAACCTTAACTCTGTTTTTTAGAGAACACAGGCCATACATTTCAGTGTCTCCTTAGCAAATGACATTTGTGCTGGCCAGAGTAATTTGGTGTCTGGAGAAGATATCTGCTATTATGAGAGTGTTTGTTGGAAGATATTCAACTTCTGAGCTAAACTAGTCTCACAAGTAGGTCCTGGCTCCTTCCAGGCACTTGATCTGAACCCTGATTATTAACAAAAGGCAGTAAAGGTTTGTAGTGTGCCAGGAGTCAGAAATATCCCAGGCCATGTGTTTCTGGAACATTTCTCTTGTATCTACTTGCTGGCCAAGAATTTTCCTTTTCTATTTGTATATTCTAGAATTCCTCTTGGGTGAAGGCACTGAGAAAAAACAAAAAATATGTATCTTCTTGTTAGAACTTTATAATTTTGAAAGAGCAAATCCAACCTACCCTGGAGTTCCTGGTACATTGTTCAATGAATGTGAGATTGTGAGAACATAAAATGTATACAATGTAGCACACAAAAGATGTGCACACACTCCATACTGGGGGTTTGGGGATAGTAAATCCCTTTAGAGCTTGGCTGTTTTTCTGTGATTTACTTAGATACTACATTTCTTAGGTACAGCCAGCATCGTTTGGAATAACAGCTTCCATAAATCAGTGTGTTGTATGCAGTAAATATGTTCTTGACAGGAATCCTTTCTCTTATAAATTGTAGTTTCTTAGATGATTCTTGTGATTGTTGTAAGTCATTTTATGTATCATTATAATTTGTCTAATTTCCAGTCTCATGGTTATCCCCTGCAAAGACTCTGGAACACATTGCCATTAACTCTGTTGAGGTCACTAAAGCCAAATATTAATACTTGAAAACATTAATATCCAACTGGATGAAAAAAGATCATTTGTCCTAAAATGAGTCAAGAAAGAGGATCTAATATAAAAATTATGCAAATCTGTTTATTAGAACATTTACTTAAGAACTTAAAATGTAACAGATGTGGATTAGGAAATAGACTCTTGTAGTTTGTCACATATTAATTTCTTTCTCTGGAAGAAGATGCAGTGTGTGATGGCATCTTGAAGTCACAGGGGCTATGAGATTTTAGATTAGTTTGTGTACATTCACCAGGGAACAATTTATAATTTGCATATGCCTACTCTGCCTGGCATTGTTGTCCGAGGCGCTAGGGAGCAAACATTGTTCCTGTTCTCTGGAGTCTTTTGATCTAGTTGTGCAAAGAAACAGGAAAATATCATGGGGATATGAAGAAAAAGGTCATCACAATGGAAAAAGATGAAGGAGAAATAAATCCTCTGGTAATGATGAATTCTACTGATTGGATTTGATAAATACAAACTGTTGGTGGGTAGAGGGTGTAAGGGGCCAGGAGTAGGGCCTGAAGAAGAAGGAGGAGGGGTGTTTAAGGGTATATTCCTGGCAAAAGTTAACTCCATTCACTGGGATAGAGACTATGGGACATGGTCTATGGAACCTGATTGGATATACTCAGTTTTTATCTTACTGAAATTGACATCTAGGAGGCAATTCAAAATTTTGGACCTAAGAAAGGGGCCTGGGACTGATATATAGATGATAGCAAGGACATTGAAGCAAATAAAGTCACCTGTCTTCCTATCACTGTGGCATTGATTTTCTCTTCTTGCTCTTATAAATTGTTTAAATGTTTGTGGTTATTAGCCTATTACAAAGATTTTCTCAATGCAGCATCTAATGAAGATATTTTGGTTTTGCTAGATAAAAACATGGACACAGATCATTAAATGTTTCCTTTCCTATTTAATGTAGGCCAACATTAATCAGGGTATTGCATTATAATGTTTGGTTTTTATTTTACTATCACAAAATAGAAAGAGTAATACTTAATTTCTTTCATCTAGTAGACAGCATAGAGAATGTGTGGTTCTCTACACTAAACAAGAAGATGGAACGTTATGTGTTCTTATTCGGACTGCTCTCTTGCTACAATTACTCTGATACTCTCTGATGATTTTATTGAACTTTTCTTTAACCTTCTGAGTACCTTACTTCTCTGCAGGGAATAACTGAGAGTGACTTTTTAGCCCCGTTTTGAGCCAATTGATTGGTTACTTGACTTTTAATTATTTCCAGCAGACCTTTCTCTTTGACGTCATCTAAGGCCAGATTCAAGGCCACACTCAATTACAGTTTCGACTGCTTCAGTAAATGTTTATCAGAAGCAGAACTTTCTTTTCCATTCTTCACTTAGAAAGTGGTTCTCAGTCTTCAGCATCATTAGAATCACTGAAAGAGTGTAATAAAACACAGATTGCTGGATCCCACCCTAAGAGTCTCTGATCCAGCAGATCTGGAATGAGACCCTGGAACTTATATTTCCAACAGGTACTCAGATGATAGTAATGCTGCTGGTCTGGAGACAGCACTGTGAGAACCACTGACTTAGAAGAAGTGGAAAGTTAAAAAATGCCTGTGATTGTATATTATATGTTAGGTGTGCTGAACTATACTGCACCAAACTGGCTTTCAGGAGATTTAAATTAATGTTTTTAAATACTAATGATTAAGTGATATTTAATATATGAGAGTCTCCCAGGTTCACTAATATATTTATTATATTTTTCCCTTCTTTGGAAAAAAGTTTTTCCTAAACATTACTGATGAGGTCAACAGTTAAGCTGGGATTATTTCAGTTGAAGAAATTTGTTTTAAAGCTTTACTAAAGAGAATATCAGATTTTATAACTTTGAGGGATCTCAGAGATTATCTAACCCCATCATTTCATTTTATGACAAAGGGAAAAAGGAACCCAGTGGAGTTTGGGATTTGACCTGACTAAAAGGATCTATAAATTAATAGCTAGGAATAAACTTTGAGATAGTCTGAATGATGATGATGAATAATAATTATTATAAAAACAGTAATAATACTAGATAATATTCATTAAGCCTGTCACTATGCCAGGAACTGTGTAAGAGTTTTGTATGAAGGTAGGTGCTATTGTTATCTCCCTTTGTAGATGGAGAAATGAAGGAATAAAAAGGCAAAATTGACATGCTCCAGATCACAAAAGTAGGAAATATCAGTGCTGGAACTCAAGAGTCATGAAAGATAACTATATGCTTCCCAGTTACAGGCATTATACCAATTTGAATGGGAATCATTTACATCATTAGATAATTATCCTAATTTGGGTTATGAAGTAGATAAATCTACAAGAGTCTTTAGATCTCTATATTCAGGCTGTGTCTCTATCTTAAATATTGTAATGTCATTTCTAATTTGGTTGCTCAATGAATCCTAAGGAATAACAAACTCATTAGAAACTATAAAGTGCTGGGAAGAAGCAGGGTTGAGGGATAGAGATGCTGACTTCTGGCCCCATTCACCACTTGCTAACAAGACAAGTCTCTCAATCATTCTGCACATTGGTTTTCTTGGCTGTTAATTAGAATCATAGTATTAATTTACTTGCCCCTTAAAGTCTGGTGATGTTCAAATTCTATAAAAGCATGTAATAAGGTAACATATAATAACTGCACAATATACTGTTATTACTGTATTATGTCATAATCTGTCTTCCTGTTAACAAATACACATGTTAATGATACAGCATATGAGGAGAAAGTGAAATTAAGCATTGTCAATTTACCATCTAGAGTGCATGCCTTCTTTTCTCATTTGAAAAATGTGACCATTGGACACCCTACTCAGAGAGAGCAAAGGAGAATTTAATTCATTTTACTCTTTGTCTTTCCACTTCAGTGCATGTAGAGGAACTTTTTTAAAAAATAATTTCAGTAGATTTACTAATACAACTTATGACTTTAGAAACAGTGTCTATTATGTGATCTGAAAATCAGATCTGAAATAGTATATTGGCATTAGTATATTAATGCAAATATGCATCCAACCCAAAATATGCCCTGCTGACTAAAGAATATTTTTTCCCATTGATATGGGTACTAATAAATATATCTCTGGCTACTGGGCAGAGAACTTTGTTCTTAAAAGAAATCAAAATTCTCAGACAGAAAACATTTGCTTTCTCCCTCAGGACTATAGATACCCTAAAAAGTTTACTTTGAACTCTTGCATTAATTCTGTTTTCCTCATTGGGCTTGAGAACAAGCAATTTGCCTTCTGCAGTCCCATGAACTTCAGATGATGCCTGATAAAGGGAGCTGTACACTAAGACAGTCTGTACGCCCTAGTCTTTAGAGCTGCCCCTCACAGAATGAAAACATTTACCTTCCTCAGTAGTTAACCAGTTGAGGTTAACCAATTCTATTTATTTTTATTACAGCCTAGATATTGACAGTAAGTGAACCTAAATATATATGTAACTATAATCTTAGGACTGATCAAAATTCAGAGAGAGAGCAAGATTGAGAGGAAGAGTGGGCAAGAGAGAGAAATAAAGTATTAAAGACCTTCTCCCTCAAAAATACTTATCCTATTGTACGACGTAGATAAATCGTCAATTATATTTTCTTTCTATTCTGATTTAAACTGTCAACAGAAAAGCTGTTTATAATATTGTCTAAATCTACCAATAATATGAAAAAGCTGAAATTTATCCCCTCATATGTAAAGTAGTAACCAATTTGGAGTATTTTTATGATGTAAAGTAGTAACCAATATAAAGTATTTTTATTAACAAGTACTTTGAAAGTCTAAAAATTAAATTGAGTCTTATTATTCCACTGTAGGGAGTTTGAAAGCTATTCTAACATAGAGCTTAGATTGTGTTTAGTCAGCTGGCAAATGCCAATCATGAGAGATATGAATAATTCTGTCCCAAACGGAAGAATTTTTAAAAGATAGACTATGTTGTACTGTTAATATGACAATGTAGCATAAGCTAACTGGTCATTCTCACTCAAAATAATGCACCATTTAACTTCCATAGTTACATTGATATTTTATTCTTCTTGAAGACTAGCCAATTATAAATAATCCCTTTGAAACACATGCCCTTGCTCTTTCCTTTTGGCATACCACACTTACTATGAAAGCAAAATAATATTCATAATCATTAAATATGTTTGGAACCCACAAGAATAAAGGGCATTTAGCCTTTTCCAAAACTCAAATGAAAAAAGAAACCAACCTCAAGCAATTAAACAAAACTCCAAGCATTGAGACATTTCCATTCCACAATAAAAGTACACAAAATGGAGCCCTTATTCTCTGTTTTTGGACAGAGTGAAATACAGTGAACAGAGTCGAGAGAGAGAAAGATTTGGATAGAAATCCTGTTTTATAATCATCAGACAGATCGTTTAGGCTTTAGGGCCTTCACTTGCTCATAAATAAGAGGGGGATTATAGTCCTTACTCAGCAGGTTGTTGGAAACATTAGTTAACACACTGAAGTACCTAGCAGTAAGAGAGCTCAGTATGTTCCTCCACCGTGATACCATTTGATCATTTTATATTTATTTTATTTAATTTAATTAAAAATACATATGTACATTGAAGAGGCTAAATATTCCCCAGAACAAATGCGTTGTGAAGTGTTAGTCTGGTATGAAGAGTGGGTTTATGTTAAAATAAGAGAGATTGAGGGGCGCCCAGGTGGCTCAGTCAGTTAAATATCTGACTTCGGCTCAGGTCATGATCTCGTGGTTCATGGGTTCAAGCCCCACATTGGGCTCTGTGCTGACAGCTCAGAGCCTAGAGCCTGCTTCGGATTCTGTCTCTCCCTTGCTCTCTGCCCCTTCTGCCCTTATACTCTGTCTCTGTTTCTCAAAAAATTAATAAAAAATAAAATTTTAAAAATTCAGCACTTACTTAAAAAATATAAGAGAGCTTGCAATTGATCTTTCAAATGTGAGTTTTGGTGAAAAGCCTTTTTGGAGTCATTTTTTATTAAATCCCCCCCCCCATCCATTAAAAATGTTGTGATTAAATCTAAAAATAATATGATGTCTCAGTAGGTCATATATTCATTGAATTTAATTAATTATAGTGATTTGAAAAATTAATCACTAAAGAATAACAGTGAGTCATTTAACAATTATAATTAGTCACATAGATAAGGTGTTAATATAATTGGGAATTATAAAAATATATATGATTAGAATGTCTCATAACTGTTCCCAAAATGCCTCCTTTCCCAGCCCAATGTAAAATTTTATTGCTGTAATATCCAAAACACAGGAAAATGATTTAAGTAGTGTGGAATTTTAAATGTTTAAAAACCAATTTTTCAAGCAGTTAGGAAGAAAGAGTGCTCTCATTTTCATTCCTACAATTTTTTCTTTATGCAGTAATTTTCTAGATCAATTAACTTTTAGATAGATTGATGTTCCAAGTCGCTGTTGTTTGAATCGTGTAATACAAACACTTGACAATAATTCTAAACTGTGAGCTTGGAGCATATGAGAGCCAATTTATAGAATATAGCCTTCTGAGAAATGCTCAAACCAACCCAGAAGGAATGGGTGCTTTCTGCAAGATAAGAGAAATTCATAATTGCAAATTTACCAGCTGAATCCACAGCTTTTTTTCCCCTTAAATGAGATCATGAGTGAGTGAACTGGGTTTAACTTTGCAGGAACCTCACCCCTCATGTGTAACCTAATTATGCCATTCCTCCTTGGTTTCTGGGTATTTCTAGGGGAAGTAGGTATATTTGTTTGGTTAGGAGTTACAGGCTTACTTGTGAAGCAATTCTAGTATCATCAGGTATAAATGTGAATTTTGAATACAATAATACCATGATGAATAAAGTATAAATTAGAAATACTTATGCATTTATTTAGACTTTATGTTATGTGTATTACCCCCTGCTCAAAATGTCAGTGAATCCTCAATTAGTAATATGTTGTATTATTTTCCTCAAAAACAATATATAATTTGAGAAAGCAAATAAGTTCAGATACATTGTAAATTTCTATTACATTTTACGATAGCTGTTGCAGATCAAAGAATGACCATACAAATCATTAACAGTAATTGGGCATTTCAATGTACCAGACATTCTCTTAAGACCATTTTACATTGTTGTCATGTATATTAGGAAATTGAAGCTCAGAGAAGTTGAGTAATTTTTCCAAAGGAGATCTGAGAGTAGGTTTTTCTGTTTCCATGGTCTTTACTCTTCCTATGCCAAAGTGCCTGGTTACTTTGGTCATCAGATATCCAGCAAGCTCAGCCCAGCCTGTTAGAACATGGCATAATCTAGGAGTACAACGCGATCTTCGAGCAACATAGAAAGATCTCTCCAAGTCCTGACTCCAGAGAAGCATTCAGAAATTCCTTCATACTGGGGTCCTAATCCAATTTTAAATGCTTTGAAGTTAATGATTTAACAAAACTGGTTATATGATGTCCTAAAATTTCCCTAAGTTGTCCCAGGAAAAGATCAGCAGTGAGGTTGCCTGGGTGCCTCAGTCAGTTAAGTGTCAGACTTTGGCTCAGGTCATGATCTCAAGGTTCGTGAATTCACCTCACCTTGGGCTATGTTCTGACAGTGCAGAGCCTGCTGGGAATTCTGGCTCCTTCTCTCTCTCTGTCCCTTCTTCACCTTGCTCTCTCTCTCTCTCTCTCTCTCTCTCTCTCTGTTTCTCACAAATAACTAAATACATTTGAAAAAAAAAAGATTGGCAGTAATAAGGGAGCAGTGCGAGCACACTGAGAAATCTCTGGGAAGAGGGGAGAGGAGCATATTCACAGGGGTATAGAAGATGACATGTCAAGTAGCACCCATCACAGCTTGACCCTGTGTGTGGCTAGACACAGAGGTTGAGGGCTCAGAGACAAGCTTGTCTCTGAATCTGAAGGTGGAGTGTGCAGAGATGGACCCCCACCTCCCAGACTGGCAGAGGTTACTTTGCAGACAACACAAATTCTTTTCCCCATTTATGTGTGAGACAAATTGTGAAACACTGATGGAATGAAATATCCCTCCTTTTTGCTACCATCATAGCCTACGTACCCCATTCATACTGCTTAGAATATTATGTTGAAAATATGTATCACTTTCCCCTTCATGGTGAACATCACAATACCCAGAAGTGTGTGTACATGTGTATACACCCACACACATATGCACACACATACATTTGTGTGCACAGAAACACACACACCTTCATAAGAAAACTAATGGAAAATGGAACTGTTTTTCTTAAAATCATAGATAGTTGTTCAGGTTTGGAAGAGATTGTAAAGGTTATCTGGCATAGTTCACTCCTATGGTGAAGTCCAGGAAATATAGAATCACCATATAATTCTTGATATAGAATCACTGGCTTCTGTTCCTTCAACTCTGCTGTAGCAGAGTGTCGCAGACTATGAGTCTGGAGTTTTCTCTTGTCCAGCAAGAGAGTGGATGTAGAATTGAATAAGAGAGAGGCTTATGTCCAGGAGGAGACTGGAGCCCCAAACAGGGGTTTCATCTCCGTATTTATATTTATTGAGCTCACAAGCTATTACCCACGTGGTGAACATGAAGAAAACAAGATATTATCCCACGTGGTGAACATGAAGAAAATGATCTCACATATGTGAATGTGGAGAAAACAATCAGACAGTAATCATTAACTTGTGTATGTAAGAAGCAAATGGTCTGAGGGGCAAGTGGAATTTGTGATAAAAAGTACAATAATATATTGGTGTCAGATGGAAAGTAATTTCCTGCAGGTGATATAACAGGTTACTGGGGATCCCATTACACTATCTTACTAGCTCACCTTGGGCGCTTTCAGCCTGTGGTGGCGGCTTTCTGCCCTAAGCTTTTTTCTAACCCATTTATGTAAGTAGAACCTATTTTCCCACAGCAGAGCAACAGGAGAACAATTCAATATGAAAAGACATAGTAAAGTTAGCAGGATGGTTTGGATGAGCAGTTTCAATAAAGTAATCATGTATTTAGTCAATCATTTAGTCTTTCACTCTATTATTTTTAAGGTTTGCTTGGCTGCCTACTGTGACCAAAATATTATTAAAATATGATCACAAAGTAAAAAACTTTAACAAATATATGATCACAAATAAACCCTTGACTTAAAGGAATCTAATCTAGCAATCAGTTGCCACTTTGAGGTAAATAATATATAATATGCATCCTCATCTATTTTGTTTTCTATACAATATGGATTTTCTAATTGCATTTACATCTGCAGTTTTGTGAGAGTAGAGGAACAGGGCCCCTAATGTTGAAGAAATATCCATATTAGATTTTGCAAGACACAAATATTGAAAAACTTAGTCTTAACAAAAGAAAGAACTGGTACCATTGTATTTCCAAACTAAAGTGTATAAATACTCAGTGGATTTGCGAAAGTGTAATACACATTGTCATATGAGATGAATTTTTTGTGTGTAATAATATGATATGCTCTTCACTCTGATGAATCAATATAAAATATTGTACACATGTAATGATTAGTTCTATGCATGAAATGCTTAAAGTTTTTAAATTTTTGTTTGGTAAATTAATTATATATTAAATGTTGCCTCCAGTGTATACTTTATTCTAGAATATCAGAATCCATTAATCCTTTATCATCTGAGGAGCTTTTCTTCTTCTGGCCTGACTTTACATTACCAGTCTTAGAAAAGTACACGTTAAGTATATTCCATTTAGTAGTTTTCAGCCTACACTTAAACTTGCAGTGTAGTGCAGACTTGCAGGTAGTATTGATTAAATCATGTGTCCTAAAAGCACCTGTTTAGGATGAATTTTTCTTTACCATACCATTTTATACTTAACCCTGACCTAGGCTGCCTGATTCTCTGAACCAAAAAGAAAGATTCAATGTTTAACATTGAAATCAGGGAGAATTTGATATCATTTTCACCCCCACCCTCTCTACACACATACACACACTAACTCCTGGAAACATCACCTTGTACAGAAATGAGAAAAATGAAGCTTAGAGTTTGGGAAACTTGCCAAAGATTACTGAGATTACCCATTCTTAAGCCAAGCTTAAAATTCAGTTTTTGTTTAGAAACAAATAGAAATATTTGTCATAAATATCACTTTAATTCTACCTTAAATATTTTGTGGAATAAGGAAACACATGTAAATATAAATAAATGTTTTAAGGCTTGTTTTGCATAAGAGGAAATATTCCATGGTGAGAAAAGCTCAGGTTTGGAATCAGACAGAGACAAATTCAAGTCCTATCTCCATCCCTTCCTGCTTGTGTGACCCAAGAGTGATTTTTGAACACAAAACAGAAAACGGTAATGGCTACCTCGCACAATTATTATGAGGATTAGAAACTGGAAATATTTCATGTGAAGTGCCTAATGTATTTACATTTGATGTAGTATCATCATTATCCTCATCATCATGCCCAAGAAGCATCACCATACCACAACCAAGCATGGCATGACCTTTCTCTAAAGATTCACATTTGTATCCTATTTCTAAGTTGTTATGATAAGGTTTCAAATATGCTGATATAGATCACTGGAGTCTACCTTGTTAAATTCTGGTGATGAAATTTCTTAGGAAAGTCTTCCCAGATATCCCCATAATGGTTAGGAGGGCTGTGAATGGTTGGATGGAGCCAAAAGTTTGACCCTTATTTCAGAGAGATCTAGAAGTCAGGAGAGAGGAAAAGGACCAGGCTTATAAAACCACAGTTAAGTCTAAATAAATATAAACATGTTATTAAATATCAAATAAAATGTAGTTTCACTCTGAATAAGGACAAGGAAAAGGAAAAATTATGATAGAGGAAAATGATCGGAGGTGATCCTTTAGAAGAATAAACAGATTCCCTGAGGGATATTTTAGGGAGTATGTTTTCAGAAGGCACTGAAATTCAACATTGTCAGATAAATGCAGGATGCCTGCTCACCTAAGTCACACTGTCTCTTTTAATAGATGAAATAAAGCAGACCAAATTTGTTTTGGCCACATTTAAGGAAAAGACTGCCACCTGGTGAATATTTGAGGCCGTTAAAAATATATGTAATGGTTTTAAACATCTGGCATGAACTTAAAAAGTAGTTAATACCTTATTTATTTTATTTTTTCAGTAGATTACAGTTTCTGCACTCTGCAGTATTAGAAGAGCTTTTGTAAAGACACTATAAAATTATAAGTTTCCATGAAATTAGTTGATTTTTACCGGATTTTTTTAACTGGTACAATTGCATCTTTTAAAAGTCCCCTAATTCAGATTAAAAGTTACCCAAAAAAGCAAACAAAAATTTATAAACCAGCATGATCTATACTTTTTTGGATTATTTTTTTTTACTGTATAGCAAAATGACAAAAATGATAGTTTCAGATGACTATCATTCTAATACATTCCATTTGTTACAGAAAATCTGATCCAAAAGCAAAAAAGCAGTAGAAGGTCATTTTTCATACTATAACTAGCTCTGTAGTGGGAGTCTGTTTTGGCTTTAGCTCTTCTGTATATTTCACCTGGGGCATGAGAGAGGAAGAATTAATCTCCACTGTTTTCTTCTTCTAGTAAAATGTTGTCCCTCCACGTATCCTGTTATATATATTTTTGACACATTTAAAATAGAGCTTAAGAATTCTCTTAGCGAGTTGCTACAGAACTCATAAATTACTGAAGGTCTTTCTTATATCTCAAGATTCAAGTTCACAGCTAAAGGAACTCAGTGGAGGAAAGAAAAGAATTGTTTCTTTCCCTTTACATATGCCTTTTTGATCATTCAGTCAAAAATCTAAGTGATATTTTCTTTAGTTGTGAGCAGAATAAAGCCATCATTCCATTAAGAGGAGTAAGGGTGCCCATCATTTTCTCTTACCTACTTAGAAAGCCCTGCTTACATGGATGACATGACTTTTCTCATTAGCTTCACACTGTCAATGCCTAGAATTTTTCCAAGTGTTATTTCAGTTATTTTTATGCAATCTCAGAGAAGAAGTTTTAAAAAACAAGTTATTTTGGTAGCACTGCTTAGTTTTATAGCTTTATTTTTAATCTTGAAAGACTAGGGTTTTATGGCCTTATCTTACCTAGATGCTTAGCAATATGAATACATTGTGTGATATTGATAGAGCATGTTGTATTCTAATTTAATTGGCTAATTCTTTTTAATAAAGCTTTTTTTCTTTTTAATTTGTTTCATCATGTGATTACTACTATATAAATATAAAAAATCTTACCAGCTGTTGATATTGAATTGGGTCATTTATAAAAAAAGTCATTTTTCATTTTGTGGTTGTATGGGGATGGTCTTTGTAGTTCACTTTTGGGGATAAATTAGTCTCCAAACCAAATCAAATCCTGGTCTTATTTTCTTCTACTGGCTACATAATACTATGTACATAATTGGTATTAAGTAATAGTTTGTCAAATGGATGGTAGATGGATGAATATGGCAGATTAAAAGTCTCCATCATCACTCATGAAAATAAACTAATCAAAGAACAATCTGGCAAGATAAAGTGGAACATGAAAGAGCTGCAAGCCTTAATTAAGGTAAAATACTCACTTAGATCATTTTCAGAATAAAAACACAATTATTATTATCTTTGTTATGAAATTTTCTGGGAAGATTTTTTTTTTTAATTTGGACTCTATTTCACCACAATGCTCTGTAAGATTTTAAGTGACATATAGCATTCTGAGAATCCTCACCACATCCTGAAAAGTCAAAAAGTCAAAGTTCCATGTAAAGCATGCAGATTTACTTGCAGTGATTGCAATATTTCCATTAAAGCTTGTAATTATTAAAAAATTTAAAGCACTCTTCTAAAATATATATTCCAGAATATTCTAGGATATATATATTCCATAATACTCTGGAATATATATATGTTCTAGAATATATATACACACACACACACACGCACAGAGAGAGAGAGACAACTCCCAATTTTCTGGAATATATATACTCCATAATACATAGATTCTAGAATATATATACTGCAAAATATAAATATTCTAGAATGTATATATTCCATAATATATATATTTTCTTTCCTATATTTGTGTGTGCATATATATATGTATATATATATATGGACAATGTATATATCTGGGCAGTGTGATTCACAGTGCATTTTTGTTTTCTTCTTTTGTACTTTTGACATTTTAAAAAATCTTTAGGCACTAAGGTTACATAACTATTGTAACAGGAAAAAGTTAATGCTTGTCTTAAAGATCATAATATTTGTGCACAACACAACAACAAAAGGCAATCGATGGAAGGAAATTATTAAATACATGGGCAGGTTAGGTATAAATAAATATAGAGTTGTTTCTTGGAAGTATTTAATTTTGCTATTATAAAAATCAATGAAAGGGACATAAAATTTAGGAACCTTACACCCACTCAATAGGCCAGTTCTTTTAGTATTCATAAATTAAATCTAAAATTGCTTTGAGTATTCTTCAATTTAATTTCCTGTTATTAACTGAAAAATTAACATTTATCTTAATTTTTAATATTATAAAAGTAAAGCTTATTTTCTCCTCCTTACATTGCAAATCACGCCAACTCTGTCAAAGCACTTTCATGTTAAGGTCACTGGATCCTGTGAGTCAACATGCAGTGCTGTTAACTCTAAAAGTGAAGCTGGTGATGTGCTGGAGGCCATGCTGACAGTGAAGAAGCCAAGGTCACCTGACTCCTCAGCCTTATCTCCTCTGCCTCTTTTAAGATAACGCATCAGCCACATGCCCAGATGTAACCAACCATAACTGCCAGGCATTCACACCTCGGACCCTGCAATGCCCCACTAACTTACAGCCACCCATGTCTTCTTAGCTTCAGCTATTGGCTCCAAGTTCACTTTGCTTCTCCTCATTCATGGGAACCATTTTGGTTCCCATTCTGACATTTTGGACCAGCAAGATTTTTCATTGAGACACATGATTGATGTAATTCTGCTTTATCTCTCACTGCCAAACAGGGACCCATGTGGCATTTTTTAATGATCTTCCCTGTTCAATAGGTGCTGTGACTGAAAAAAGCTCTGAGAGTGAATTTTCTGCTTGTAGCATAAATTCTTTAAAGAAATTTAAGTATTAACGGTATACAATGGTATATTGCCTTATTAGATTGGTGAGACCTTACTCCTGTACTTCCACTTTCCCTATATTTGAATTTTTTCAATGTTTATTTATTTTTGAGAGAGACACACACACAGTGTGAGTTGGGGAGGGTCAGAGAGAGGAGACACAGAAGCCCAAGCAGGCTCCAGGCTCTGAGCTGTTAGCACAGAGCAGGTCATGGGGCTTGAACCCATGAATGGTGAGATCAGACCTGAGCTGAAGTCGGAAGCCCAACCGACTGAGTCACCCAGGCACCCCTTGATTTCCCTGTATTTAATGTTCATCAGTCGGAGTGGATTAAGATATGAAGATTCAAGTCATTTGGTCCTTCATTCATGCCACCATGCTCCATCCAACCTGGAGGGTGTAATCTAGTGCTATAATTCTCATAGTCCTAAGAAACTCAGGCCACTTGACAATTACAGCCAAACTTGATAATATTTGTTTAAATTTAACAGAAACTAAGACATATTTTTATTCCACGGAGCTTTCATTGGAACCTAAAATCACAGGACTTAACACCTATATTAATTCATGTGCAGCACACTTTAAACAAATCTAATGAAGAAAAATAGAAAACAGAAAAAATGAAGAATAACCTTGGTGTGATTTCTAATGTCTGAATATTTTGTTTTATTTCAAAATTATCTCTGTAAAATTTAATAGTATGTATTCCTTGGTGTATTTAAAATGAAATCTTAAAATAAAAAATATATAGAAAAGAGGAACTTATAAAATGTGATAAAAATCAATAAAACTAATTTTGTTTAACACTAAATGATAAATCAACCAAGAATGGTAAGGTAGTTATGCGATCTTCTATAGTTTATATTCCATCAATACTAGTGAGATAAGCACTTTTATTTTTGTTGAAACTGAATCCGTTTGGAAAGCAATTTAGCAATGTTTAGCAAAAGCAGAACCAAAGACATCGCGATATTCATATTTACTTTCTCATTCTTTCATGTATTCAAAAGGGTTGCAACAAAGTAAATTACAGTGTATTTTTAATTAAAATCTTGTACAATCATCACAGTGGTATTTAATAGACTTAAAATCTATCAAGGGATAAACACATAAAATAACAACTGAACTCCACATGGATGAAATAAATAATATTGCAGTGAATTTAAAGTATAGTGTGAGTATTAAATCTCGTATGAAGGGTAGGAGTTTGCATGTGGACAGGATTTTCTGAGCTTTCAAGTAAAGCAGACATGTAGCCTTTGCAAAATCCTCTATGCATGGCATATATTCTCATAGATTGGTGACCTGTTTGAATGAACTAGTACTTGGGCTACACTGAACAGTTTTGGAGGAAAAAAGTACTTCTACATTTGATTAGTGATATGAAACTAACATTTAACAATTTTTATATTCAAAATCCACACAAAAACTAAAACTTGGAAATATATTTGAAGTTAATATGATAGACAAAAAAAGATTGATATATTTAAGAAAGGATGATGGATAAAAACAGGTGAGCCTCACCATTCAAAGAATATCTTATTCCAATCCTTCAAAAACGTTTCTAATTTTATGAGACTCTTATAACTTTGGTGTCAAAACCAGAAGGCAGTATGAGAAAGGAATATTACGGCCCATCAAAAACATAAATGCAAAAATCTGCAGCAATGTATTAGAAAAACCTATACTGCCTTAACAAGCAAAGGAGAAGGAAATACATGACTGTCTCACTACATGCAAAAAAAAACAAACAAACAAAAAAGAAAACGAAGCATTTAGTAAATGTATACGTCTCCATGATAGGAGAGGTATAAAACAAAACTAGCAAGGCAGAATAGAGCAAACAAAAGATTTGCTTTAACATGATTAAGAAAAATCTGCCAAAAACCTATATTTTATATAATTCTAAATAGTGAAATACTATAAACAGTCATATCAATATCAGGAATAAAGGAATTCTCATTATTGTTCCTTCCATGTAGCAGTCTACTGGAGGCTCTTTTTTGACAATAAGAAAAAGTAAAAGTGAAGGATATAAAGACTAGAAGAGATAAAAAGTATATTCAGATAATTTGTCTACATAAAAATATAATCTATAAATTATTATAATTAATTAGAAAGTTTATGAAAGCCATGGTATGAAATATTAATATAGAAATCCAAATGCATTTGAGACACGAATCAAAGTTAGTATATACATCATTAACACTAACTTCAAAAAATAATTTAAAATTGTATGTAAAGATATAATTATACAAATATATAATATATACTTATAAAGAGAGAACATTTTTAACATTAACAAAAAAGTAAATTGTCTAGGATATATCTAACATAGTATGTTCAGGAACTTCAAGGGGAAAATGATAAAATGTTGCTGAAAGTCCCATCATTTCTAACTGAAATTTGAGTCTTTCTTGCAGCATCCATTACCCACTGGCTCTTTCCCACCATTGTTCAATCTTTTTTTTCTAACCTCTCCCCCCACCCAGTTATAGTGTTCTTTTTTTTTAATTTTTTAAATGTTTTTATTTATTATTGAGACAGAGAGAAACAGAGCATGAGTAGGGGAGGGGCAGAGAGAGAGGGAGACACAGAATCCAAAGCAGGCTCCAGGCTCCGAGCTATCAGCACAGAGCCCGACGCGGGGCTCGAACTCACAAACCGTGAGATCATGACCTGAGCCGAAGTCGGATGTTTAACCGACTGAGCCACCCAGGCGCCCCCAATTATAGTGTTCTATACATTGTTCCCACTGCTTAAATATTTTGGCCGCAGATTTATGGTCACACTCCTTAGCAATGGCCTTGCCCAAACTCTGGTTATACACATGGGTAATCCTAGAATTACACTGGCTTCTTTTAACCTAGTTTTCTTCTTTCCAAACAATTATCTGGAATTCTCCCTTACTTCAACCATCCATTCCTGTGGCCATACCAAAAATTATTAACCTCATTAGTGATACTACTTTTAGAGCCACAATTTCTTTTCTGCTCACTCAATGTAGTGCCACATGCTAACCTTTCTTTGAGCTCTGGACCCTCATGAAATTACTTCCTTGATTAAAATTCACTAGTTTCTCATTGATGTCTGTCCTCAAAAGACAAGTTTTCCTTCAGTCACTCTGTAATATTATCTGCTAAAATTCCCTATCTGCTCCCAGATGACCAGAGAGGAATTAAGAAAAAATAAAAATAACCATTTAAACTACCTTCACTCCAAATGTATGCTCACTGACTCCAACACAGTACTTTGTGTTGCCCAGCAATCCTACTACATTTCCTGGCTACGCACACTCCCCCACTTTCCTAGATGATGATTCCTAGACTTTCTCTCTTTCCTCCAACACCCAACATGTCCTCTTTCTCAGGTGATTCCCTTGTTTCTTATTTTACTAAGAAAATAGAATCAGTCATGAGAGAATTTCCATATGCTTCCACCACAATAGCTACCAGCCTGCCTAAATATGTACCTTATTATTCAAAGATTTCACACTATCCCTGTATTTTTCAGTATCCTCTACTGGCTCTTCTTCATCTTCTCAAACTTCAAACTTAAAATTTTTTTAATGTTTATTTATTTCTGAGTGAGAGAGAGAGAGAGAGAGAGGGAGAGAGGAAAGGGCAGAGAGAAAGGGAGACATAGAATCTGAAGCAGGCTCCAGGCTCTGAGCTGTCAGCACAGGCCTGACACGGGGCTTGAACTCACAGACCATGAGATCATGACCTGAGCCAAAGTCGATGCCCAACTGACTGAGCCACCCAGGTGCCCCTCAACCTTCAAAATTTAAAACGACAGTTCAAATTTCTAATTTCTTTTTCCTACCTACACTCTCTTCACACTTGCTAAGTGACAGCCAAGTTCATGGCTTTAAATACTATTTGTATGCTGATGACTTTCAAATGCCTATCTTTAGTTTTCTAATATTTTATACTTAACGTACAAAACCTAAACCCCGGTCTTCCTTATATCTTAAACCTCTTCTTCCAGAATGTTCTCAGTAAATTGCAGTCCATCCATCTAAGCCAGGATGTTTAGTCATTATTGATATTTTGTGATATTATTGCTCACATCCAATATGCAACCCATTAGCAAATTCCATCGGTTTTACCTTCATAATATGCCCACTTCTCAAACCTTTTATTACAATTTGTTTCAGCTATGTAAGACTCTTGCCTTGATTATTGCAAGTTTTACTTGATTATTGTTAGTTTTCCCTGCTTCCACCTCTCTTACTCTTAGTCCATTTCAACATAACGGGGGTCAGATAGGGGTCAGATAGTAGTGTCACTCCTCTGCTTAAAATGCTCCAGTGGTTAATCATCTCATTAGAAGTAAAAGCCAGAGTCCTTAAAATGTATTAAAATTTCTCTGCGGCCCCTCACCTGCTACTTTTTTTTAACCTTGTCTTTTACTAATTTTCTACTTGCAAACTGTACTCCCATCAAATTGGCCAAATACCCTAATCACGCTCATGCCTCAGGATTTTTGCCCTTGCTGTTCTTCCCTCTTCCAGGAATGCTCTGCTCTTAGATATAAGTTTAATGTTCTCTGTCTTCAACCTTCTATTCAAATGTCATTATACCAATAAGACTTCCTATCGCACCTCAGTAGGGCAGTGATCTCATCTTACCTCTGGCGCTTTTCATTTCCTCTTACTCCACTGTATTTTACTCTGTGGTTTACATCCATTCATTCATTGATTTACTCATCCACTTGTTCATTCATGTTGGATGTCTTTCTCTTTGCTCTCTAGACTATAAGTTGAATAAGGATTTTGTCTGTCCTGTTCATTGCTATATTTCCTAAACTTTGAAGCGTGATTGGCATAAAATGGATGTTCCACAGTGTTAGTAAATGGCTGAAAGAGTAAAAATTAGCACATGTAGATTATAATGAACTTGAAGAGAACAGCTAATGTGCAGGGAGTAGATATATGTAGAATGAGAAGAATACAGGGCTTAAGTTTGATCCCTGGGAAGGAACAATGTTCAAAGGCTGAATAGGGGAAGAGACCCCCATCAGTAAGACTGAGAAAGAGAAGCCCTGGAAAATAATGAAGATAGTGCTAATGATGATTTTAATAGTCATAATAGTTTATGTTTTATCAAATATTATATGTGAACACTTCTGTATTCATCATCATATTTAATCCTTAAAAGAATGCTGTGAGGTAACACTGTAAATACCTCCATTTTAGCCTGAAAAAATTGAAGTTTTGGGGGGGTTAAACCTAAAAACAACTATTGGGACAGTATCTGAGCCCATACACTATCATCGAGAGAAAACAGAGTTGTGGAAGGCCAAAAAAAAAAGGTGACTTTCAAAGAGGAGACAGTGATAAACACCGTCAAATGAGGTTAAAACTAGCATCACTACTCAGAATTAATGTGTCGTTCTTAGAAAATTAAGTATAAACTTGGCTCATTCACTACATTTTCAAGAAATAAAAGATGTCATGGAGATATTATTTAATAGTTTTCCCTTTAATGTGACAGATATAAAGAGACATAGTTTTTCAATTAAAAGTGATGTTTGTGAACTAAAGGATCTAGAAGTTAATAATAATAATCCCCTACTTACTCTAGCAAATAAACCTAGCCCACGCCGGTGGTAATTTAAACTTGCCATTTGTTTGATGTTTCCTTAGGAGTTGAAGCAGACTTTCCAGGTTTTTTATCCAAGAGGCAAAAAACACTTATTAGTTATTTATGATTTATCCTTAGCAGTGCACAAAAGGGAGCAAATGCCATCATAGGGGATACCCAGCTTAAATTTTCAGTAACACAAAGTGCATGTACTAAACTTTGATATCTACACATACAAAACTGGCCTGCCAGGAAATGACTACTCTACTTTTCCAATGAATCAAGAACTATAATTGGGACTATGTTTATGTGAGGAGAAGCAAATGAACGTGGCAAAACTGAACAAGACTATTATCTGTTCTTTCTCCGAACAGTCTTAGGCTTGTCACATAACACTGGTCCTTTCCTGTTATTCCTTGATTTATAGATTACAAAGGTGCTTTCACTTTTCATCTGCACCACCACCCTATGAGAGTTAACTTTGAAAATGCTTTGATATATGTGTTTCTGGTTCTTATTCTAGATGAGAAATATCTTGAATAAATGTCCACATTTCAACAAGGGAAAATGGAAATGCAGAGAAACTGGCTGGCCTGCTGGCTTTGTCCTTTGCACACAACTAAAAATGGTTGAGGCTGGATTTAATGCATATCTTCTTACTCTTGATGCCTGAGCACTTTTCAGAATCTCACAGCTGCCTTACATACCAGACAGATAATCTATTGATTACAAATTTAGACCTTGGAGTCAAGCTGCCTGGGTCTCCCTGTGACCATGAACAATCTATTTAATGTCTGGAAGGCCTATTTTCCTTTTTTGTAAAAAGGGGATAATAATAACAGTCACTTCCAAAAATGACTAAGATGAGGTATCAAAAGCTTCTAGCCTGGGACATGGCACATGGTAAGTTATTGCTTGTTAGTTATATACATGTTAGTTACATACATGTTAGTTATTGCTTGTCTCAGTATAATCTGACTCCAAGTATATTTTTATTAATAGTGTCAATGAGCTAAATGATTTTTACCATATCTTTGTTCATTTGGTTCGCATATGTATCATAGTTCTAAATAAATCTGTCATCCAAGTTATTGTAGAATTATATTTTCTGTGTGCCTCATACCCTTACTGAAATCAATGCAAACCATCTATTTGCTGGTATTTTTAATTTAAAGTATACTTTAAATAGACTCACAGTAAAAATATATAGCCAATAAAATGTAAAGTGAATATTAACTTTCAAAAAGTAAAAATTGTTTTTGATACTGCATTATTTACACTGGACATATCACCAACCAAGCTTGGGTAAAGTTATAAGTAGTTTCTACGAAAGCTCTTCAAGGAGATAAGAGAATCAGAAATGGTGTAATATGCACTCCTTCCTCACTTTTCTTACAAACTCTTTTTTTGAAAATGGCTATTTCCCTCTTCTTGTAAAAAGTTAACTGAAATACCTTCCCTTTCCCCCAACTCCAAGCAAACAGAAAATGGCAGGTTAAGGACAGTTCAGTTTTGCAAAAGGGCATCAAATACATGATGAGATTTAAGTTGGGTTTTAAATGTTTGGTAGAATTTGATAAGTGGGAAGGAATAGGAGCGAACAAGAAAACCACGAATGGAACATTTGATGTTGGAATGTTAGACCATAGGCTGAATGCGAGGGCGGAGTACAAAGTAGATTTTAACATGCAGAGTTGGGTCTAATTATAGCTATCTTTGTTTATCAGAAAATAGCTAAGCTATAATTAGGTGATACTATGGACAGTGTCTGATATACAGTAGATTTTCAACTAACATTTAAAGAACCTAAATAAGGAGCCTTTATGTAAAGAACTATGCTCCCAATCTCCAACAGGACAAAATGAAACTCAGGGCAATCCCCCCACAATTAGTACACACAGTGCGAATTCTGGTTCAGATGTCCGAAGTATTGTAATATTTCATATAAGTGTGTGCCACAATTTGTTCAATCTTTTCTCTTTTGGAAAATGTTCAGGTAATACCCCAATTTTGACCGTGACAAACAATGATGAAATAAAGAGAAATATTCTCATGTTTCTCGGTAGGAAAGTTCCCTCCAAGCTGGACTGTGGTTCTCAGAATTTATGTAAGCACCAGATACTTTCCAGCAAGGCTGTTATAATTGATATTCCTCTAGCTTTCAATGAATGAGGGACCCTGTAGCCACAGCTCCTTAAATTTGTCAAAAAATTGTACTTCATTATTGTTTTAATTTGTCTTTCCCGGACTATTAATGAGAAAGATCATCCAATGTTTCTGACCTTTTGATTTTCTTCTTTGAAATACTTGTTTATAACGTACATTTGTTCATTGGGTTGTTTGTAACTTTATTTTCAATTTATATGTTCTCTTTGTATAATAGGAAGGTTAAGTATGTTTCATATGTAGCAAATTTGTTTTACCGTAGTTTATTTTATGACTTTATGATGTCTTTGGCCACACTACTTAAGAATAGTGTAATAAGGGGCACCTGGGTGGCTCAGTCGGTTAAGCATCCTACTCTTGATTTTGGTTCAGGACATGATCTCAAAGTTTGTGATCTCAGACCCCACATCAGGCTCCATGCTGACAGTGCAAGCCTGCTTGGGATCCTCTCTCTCTCTGCCCCTCCCCCACTCACTCTGTCTCTCTCTTAAAATAAATAAATAAACATAAAATTGTGTAATAAAATATATAGTCTTCTGTTCTGTGTTTCCAATCTTGCTTCAAGAGTTCTCCCCAACCCTGGGGCTATACAACTATGTATTTTAAATTCTTTTCTAAAATTGTGCCACTTTTTCTTTTTACATTTAAATATTTACTCGATCTCAAATTTATTGTTATGAAATAAGATAGGGACCAATTTTGTTTATGTGGTTAGAGAATTGTTACAGTGCCATGTAATATATGAACCACTTTTTCCAACTGAATAGAAATTCTACTTTTTCACATATGAAGTTCCTATACCTAGTAAGTAATTTTGCTCAAAATTCTATTCAACTAATTTATATTTCCTGCTATATTCTTGTATTGTAGTCTCCATTTCATAATTATTATAATTATTGGTTATATATTCTTCCATATTACCTAATAAAATAATTTTATCAAGTTATATATAAGATATCATAAATTTAAATAAATCCTAAATAAAATATTATTAAATGTATGTATTCATTTTGAGACAATTGCCATAATTCACATATTAGGTCTACCTATCCGGAAACATAACATTTTCAGAATTTTGGATCTTATTTTATGCCCTCTGACAATTTATTATTTTTTCTTATAAGTTTTATTAATTTTTATTCAATTTTTGTTCATAAGTTTTGTATATTTTGTCACTATTAATAATGACCATTTTTTCATTCTTTATGTAATCAGTTCTGTTTATAACTTACCTTGCTAATATAGAGAAAATATGGATTTTTATATATGAATCTTGTATTAAGCTATTAATGCTTCTTAGAGTCTCTTAGCTTTTCAAAAGCTAAGATCATACATATATGATCATGTAATCTACCAAATGGAGATAAATTTGTGTTTAATCTTAGTATTTTTACTGATATATTTTCCTTAGCTTATTGCATTAGGTAGAAATTCCAAAATGATGAATAATGATGGTGAAAATAAACACTTAACTTATTTTTAATTTAATTGACCTTTAATAAAACTTTTACTCCTTATCAGGAAGTTCTCTTTTGGTTTTTGGTAAATACTTTTTTATCATAGTTAGGAAGAGTGATGGATCTTATCAAATACCCTTTCATACAGTATCATCACATTTAAAAAATACTGGAGGGTTGTGCAAGCACTTCATTATACCACTCCTAGGTTCATTCATTCATTCAGTAAGTATTTATTAGCTCATGTGCCATTCTTTATTATTCATGTGCCATTCTGGAAAAACCTGTGCAGTCCCTGCCCTCAAGGAGCTTATGTTCCAATGTAGGGCTGGACGGTCCACTAGACTCATATGACGCTCCCACCAAGGGCCATGCACTGTTCTAAGTACTTTACTAGACAAAACTGCCAGTTCTCATAACAGTGCTACAGTAGATACTTTACTGGCCCATTTTACAGATAGAGAAAGTGAAGCACAGAGAGATGCAGTAACTTGGCCAAGGGCACACAGCTAGTGTAAGGTAAAACCTCTTTGTAAACCCAGGCACTCTGACTCCAGAGTCCATGCAATTATATACACTTTTCCTTTTGACTTTTGGGATTTTTTTTTTGAAAGAGGATCTCTTACTTTGTTAACACCTAAATTCTTGGTTATTTATTGCTTATTTAAAATACAAAAGTAGAAGTGCCTGTCTAGCTCAGTTGGTAGAGCATGCAACTCTTGATCTCAAGGTTGTGAGTTCAAGTCCCATGATGGGGGTAGGGTCTACTTAAAATAAATAAATTAATTAAATAACATAACATTAGAATTCTTTAAGAAAATAAAAGTAAAAGTAAGAACTGAAACCAAGAAAATAAACAATAAGTATAAAGTAATATGGAAGGCAAAACTAATATTATTATTCATGATAATAATATTAATATGATATTATTATGAGTAGGCCAGTTGTACCTAATTAAAAGAAGCCAACATACATATAAACTAAATTAAGGAAAACCTGTGTTGTTTATAGGAGACTTAGGGAAATAAAGTGCTATTTTGTTTTTTATTTTCCATTCTCAAATCCTACCCACCAGTTCCTAGGTTACAATGAAATAGTTTAAATTTTTTTTAATGTTTTATTCTATATTTGAGAGAGAGAGAGAGACAAAGTGTGAGCAGGGAAGGGGCAGAGAGATGGAGACAGAATCCAAAGCAGGCTCCAGGCTCTGAACTGTCAGCACAGAACCCGGCCAGGAGTTCGAACTCCCAAGCTGTGAGATCATGACCTGACCGCAAGTTGGAGAAATAACCAACTGAGCAATCCGGGTGCCCCTTGCAGATTTTAATAAGAGAAGATAAGAAGTTTGATGTTAGTTGAATCTCCATTGTCACCTACTCATGCTATAGATCGATCATTTTACATTCTTTCTCTTTTTTAAAAAAGACCTTGGATGTCTGAGATGTCGGCAGGATGTGTCTAATTGTATGTCATTATTTTCATTGTTTCAACCAAAGACCTGATGAGCCCTCTCAGTGTCCAGACTCAACATTTCCTTAGAATAGGACAATTTCCCTTGATATTTGTGCCTCATTTTTTTGTCATCTTTTCTCCATCTGTTCTTTGTTTTCCCCTTAAATATCATTTACTTATATGTTAAGTCTTCTGGATTTCCTCTCAAATTTGCAGGATTTTCCTTCATGAAGTAAACATCTTTGTGTGTGTATATGTGTGTGCATGCGCACGTGTGTGTGTGATGATCTATTTGTTCCACTTGACAGTATAGGACATTTGTAACCATACAACATTGTATCTTTGAATTAAGATAAAAGTGTATTTTTTTATTTCAAAAATAATACTTTCTTACTTTTCTTTCCAAAAAGTCCTTCAAATTTTCTAGTTACCTTTCCTTAAAAACAACTCTCTGGTTAGTGCTTTCTAGTTAAAATTCTCATTTGAGTTTTCCAATTCCAATTAAGTCAGACTTGAAGAGCTTCTTAACTTAAAGATGCAATAGATAAAATTCAAGGATATCTGTGAACTAGGAGAGAAAAAAATACATCTTTATTTTTACTAACTTCCAAGTAGAATATATAATTTCCTTCTATTATGAACATAGACACAAAAGTTACATTTGCTTGAAATTCTTGTCTTTGTCAATAGTAGAAATCATAGACATTTTCCTCTCATATTACCATTTTAATATATACTTGATATATTTATATATTGTTCATTATTTCAAAATTAATCTAATTACCTGCCAATAGGTCTTTGTATTTAATGCATTAATAGAGAAGTAATAGAGATGTAATTACTACATCACATATTAGTCTTTAAATAGATTTTAAATATAGTAAAATACTTTTTGCTATATATTATGCATTTGTGTTTAGAAATATTCTTTCTGAATAAGGATCCACAGGATACTCTATATTTCCAAAGGACTCCATGGTACATGAAAATTTAAGAAACTTTGATTTAGAACCATATGCACATAATAGTGGCTGATTCTTTTTGAGCTGTTTTTTATAATTATTTTCTGGATTAAGGTTTCTTTAGATGTCAGATCAAACTATTAAGAGTCTTTAAATTTTCAGCTACTCAGAAGTAGTGGAAAGCACAAGAGTCTTTGCTCTCATAGATCAGCTATGAACATACCGATAAATCATTCCTCCTATGCTGAGACCAGGAGCGAAGGGAGTTCTTTTTTCCGCACCAGTAAAATTTTGAATTCTGTTTAGTCTTTCCAGGCAATAATATGGGCCTAAAATAAAGTTGACTTTGTTTAGATAAGATCGTAACCTAACCATTCGTTTGTCCATCTGTCTCTTCATTCATTCATTTGACAACTACTTGGTTTTTGTAGGTGTATGTGTGAAAATTTCAAATTCTAAATAACTGGCATTTAATGAATTTTTAAACATAACTCTAAGTTGAAACCCCCTTATGTTGATTTGAGTTAGACTGAGTATATGAAAGATAACTTTAATATTTATAATCTTGACTTTTAAAAAATGTAGGTTTTGATACATTAGATAAAAAATATTGATGCTAAATGAAAGATGAAACTAGAGAATTCAACAAATTTTTATTGAAGCACTTTAAAAAGGGGCTTCATAAATTTTCTATTATAGTACCATCAACTGGAATGCTTAAAAAGTGAATGAATCATAGAAATTTCATGTTACAGGGGATATTCTTTTTCATATAGCAGATATTAAGAATCATTCACAAGATAATTAACTAATTAAGCATAGATCCTATTCTTAATCCAAATCTTAGTAATTTAGGGTACACCAAATAATATTATATAAGTAAATTTCTTTTACTCAATTTATACAACCCACTTTAATAATGCTTAATTTAAGGGAATGAATACTCTTAAATTGGAATAAATGTTACTTCAGGATAAATTTCTCTCTTAGAATTTATGTCAGTATTAATAGTTCAAAAATACCTATTTTAGTGACAGAGACATATCTATATTTGGGTAGAATATCACACTCTAGATTTTAAACTATATGCCTTAGATTGGTACTGAATCACTTCAAGGTGAAGAATTTGGATAAATTTGAGAAAAGCAATCCATTTACAAGTTAATAGTTGCCTTATGTACTTGTCACTTTTAATGTTATGTGACACGAAAATGATTCAGTTAATAATGTAACTAATGCTATGGTAATGTTGACAAAAAACATTGAACAAATATTCATTCATAAAGCTTAAACAGAAGAAAAAGCCAGAGTAATCTTCCAGTTATGCAATATAAAAAACATTTACCTTGTTTCAGGAGCCTCTTTTAATCGCCTGTTCTACTTGGTTGTAGATTACTGGGTGAAATATGTCATTAAGTCACTTGAATTTATATTTCAAAAAAATGGCAGGTGCCTGCGTGGCTCAGTTGTTTAAGTGTCCAACAGTCATGATCTCGTGGTTCGTGAGTTTGAAACCATCACCAGCTGTCTGCTATCAGCACAGGTTCCTCTGTACCCCTCTCTCTCTACTCCTCCCCTGCTCATTTACTCTCTCTCTCTCTCTCTCTCTCCCTCTCAAAAACAAACATTTAAATTTTTTTAATTCTTTATGTTATTGTTTTTATGTTTTATGTTGTTTACAAGTGATCTGAGGATCAATTTTTATGCAAGTATGTTTGGGTGTAATGCTTTTATGTCTATAGATTTTACTTCAGCCCAAATAAGTAAAGCATAGTGTGATTTTCATCTACAAGATTATGGTCATGATATTCACATCTGTCCTTAAACATGCCAAATGGCAAATTAAAAAAATTTTTTTGAAAAAACTATGTTTCTATCAAAATCATTTTTAGGTAATAGCTACTGAGTACCTACAGTGACATATTTATTTATTTTAATGTTGGGAAGTATGCTCTTCACTTGTAACAATGGAACCTCAAGAGGGAAGAGGAAGAGTTGCATCTTGAAGATACTGAATAAAGCAAAGGAGAGAGGTTGGAACAAAATAGATCGGTTTAAAAATGAAGCATGGAAAAGAGAGCAAGCCCATTTCTTGGATTTTCTAAAGGTTTCTGAGATCCAATGCCTTATATTTTAGACTTTTTAAAATTTCTGAGTACTTAATACATAGGAAACTTGAATCAACTGATAATGTTCGAGCTGCAAGAGCAAAACACTGAGGGGTTATTTTACCTTTCATTGTTTCTCACCTTCTGTGACTGGTTCCTTTGTTATCTGCACTTCATTCAGTTGCTCATTGGAAAGCTCAGAAATCTGATTCCATAACGTCACCCACGGCAAACAGTATCACAGCATGGAGCACGTACTGTCAGGCATTTTGCTAAGTTAGAAAAAAAAGAATATTAGTCCAAATATTCTAACATTTCTAAAAGAACTATTTATTCTACACTTTTCAGCTCCCAATATATTTGCTACTTGTTAAGGAATATAACATGTTGCAGAGTATTAAATTCTTGTTAATACTGAGTGAAAGTAACCAAATAATTCTTATGTCTACAGTATATTTTTACAGATAATATATAGTCTAAGGTCAATCATAGACAATATAAAGCAGAAACATTACCCCTGAGATTTTGACAAGTACTTAGAAAATTTTCAGAACAATTAAAACTTGTTGAGCATCTGATGTGACGTTGCAAATACTTATTTCTTATTTTTCTGAGTATTTCACATCTTACCTATTATGGTGGTGGGTTTATAATGAATTAGTAAACATTTTTCAGTTCGATGAGAGACATGGGAATGTACCAAGTATGATAAGCATCTTTTTGAGGATGTGGACTGTTTCAGCTTCATATTCCTAATTTCTCAGAGTAATACAGCACCGGACAACGCAGCCAGTAAATATTTGTTGATTGATGTATGAGTGAATTATTGAATCCAAGTAATTATAAGCCATGGTAGTATTTTAAGAAAGGGAATTGCCTGAAAGATTAATATTTTAGGAAATTTATCTTTGCTATAGTGGAGGGGAAGACTTGAAGGTCATCAAAACCTGTATTTGTTAGTTAGAATAGTTTGTATTTTATATTAATAACTTTTATAAAACCTTTGTGTCCCCCTTTTGCTTCACTAAGGCTTCTGTTCTATTAGCTGATTAAGGCTCACACCTTCCTTTCTCTCAATCTGCGTCTCTAGTTTTGTTTTTCCTTTTAAGAACATTTAAAAATGTACATTTTTCTAACTTTGTATTGATCTTTGATGAACTGTTACATACATTTGTTTGTCCTTTTCTCTGAACCCCATTATTTCATCCCATAGTAGATCCCTCAGGAAGGACACTGTGAGCATAGCCTTTCCTAAACCCTTGGGTTTTTAAAGCTATCTTTTCCAAATGATTTCAGATGAACTGAATAACTTCCCAGGAAACTGCAGTTTATACAAACTGACCCCATTATTGATACAAAAACCAAGCTAATTGTTACGCAATAAATAGGAAATGTTACTGAATAACTATCCCATAAAAGAAGAGCAATCACTGATGGGTTTCACAGGACAATTTTGAACGTTCAAAGATCAAATGACTTCAGTGCTACTTATTTTTTCCCCCACAATGTAGAAAACAGATCAATCACATTTTGGATTCTTTGAGAAGCAGATAAAATTAGATGATTGCAAAAGATTTATTGGAAAATGACATTTTCAAAGTAAAAGAAAGGAAGCAGGATTGAGAAAGGGAAGCTATGAGACCATGATGCAGAACTGACACAAATCCCTGCTGGTGTAAAGGGGAGCTTGGAGGAAAATTATCTACTCAAGGTGTCCCAGGTTGTGTCGAACGAGCTAGGCTCCTGTCTAGCCTACTTGTGCAGTCATTATCCTGGGCTCCAAAACTGAGGAAGAACCTGAATAGGGGGACAGCTGCTGGCTGTTAATGGGCCACACTCTTTACAGGCAGGCATAAATCCTCTCTTGAAGAAAGATCTGAGTGGCACATCTCCCTGTCTCCCAAAGGAAGAGAGAACTCATATGCTTTTTTTATCAAGGAAGCACAGTATTCATACCAAGATTCGATGAAGACAGCATAGTAAAGATTATAAGTCAATCTCACTTCTGAACATGGACAGAAAAAAATCTAAATAAAAATATTAGTCTCACTAAAAATGTTACAGAATTGACCAATTGTGATTTATTTTAGGAATGCAGAATGTTTCAATATTAAGAAATTCATTAATTTAATTTACCATATTTTTAGGAGTAAGGGGAACAAATGTATAAATATCTCCATAGAAGTGGAAAAGGCCTTAGGCAAATTCAACACCCATCCTTGATAATAAATAATAAATAATAAGTAAAACAATTCAAAATTGTTTCTTGACATAATGTATGTCATAAACAAATAGGTATATATATAGACTGATAGGTAGAAAATTGGCAATACCAAGTGTAATTTGTGATAGTCAGGGAAATTGCTATAACTGCTTACAAAAACTATCTGACCCAGAAATTGCATTCCTCGGTATGTATTAGCAGACATGGACAAAAATGTGCATAGGAGCAATATTCTTAGCCACAAATAGAAACTGGAAGTCACACAAATGTTATCAAGAAGAAAATGTCAAATAAATTGTGCTGAATTCATAAATGAAAACATTATGCAGAATTGAAATTACGAAAATGACTACTACTAACAATGTTGATGTATTTCAAAAAGCTGATGTTGCACAAAGAAAGCTAGACATAAACAGTACATATTTTATGATTCGTTTATATAAAGTGAAAAAGTATGTACAAGTGATCTATAGTGATAGCAGTTAGATTTGTGATCACAAAATGTAATGACTGGGGGCGCCTGGGTGGCTCAGTCAGGTAAGCATCTGACTCTTGGTTTCTGCTCAGGTCATAATATCACAGTTGATCTCGCGGTTTGTGGTTTCGGGTTCTACGTCAGGCTCTGCACTAGCAGTGGGGAACCTGCTTGGGATTCCCTCTCTGCTCCTCCCCTACTTGCACTCTGTCTCTCAAAATAAATAAATAAACTTAAGAATATATATATATAATGACTGCGAGGTGACAAGGGGAAGATCCATGAGGTGCAGTCACTCTTCCAGATTTTTATCTGTGTTGTGTCATACAGGTGCATACACATATATTAGGCTTTCATTAACATTTGTGCATTTTAATGAATGTATCTTATACCTCAGTAAGTTCAAAATGAATAATTATTGCAATGCATCACAATATATTAAATAAAATAATAGAAGAATCCATGGGCCCATAATGATATGCAATAATAAAAAGAAGGGGGAATATTTTTACATATAGAGGAATACAACTTAGTAAATGTAGAAGTGATGACAGAGTCATAAAACTCCCAGTTTTCAAACACCATGAAATCATTGGTGCAGGCATGTAGTTACTACTCAGTAACAGGCAATTTTTTAACAGTGTTTTTGTTTTATTACTACTTTTCTTAATGGAATAGGAGAAGCCCAGAGCCTTCCCTCTGGGACATGTGTAGACACTGATGTGTGCCTGCCTGGCTGGCTGGTCATAGGCCCCACAGACTCCTACACTGGGGACTTTTAAGATCAAACTGTCCCCAATGTCTAGTGGTCTCTGACCAGCTGGGCATAAAGCAATTAATGGTAAAGACAGCATATAATTTATTGTTCAATTTAGAATACATTTTAGAGTAAGAAGAAACTCTAAGGCAATTAAAATTACATAATTTAAAAAAATAGTTATTTATTCACCAACAAATTATTATTATATTTGTGGTCTTATAAAACAGTTCCACTTAAAAATTATTTACAAAGATGAATTCCTTATAAAAGATAAAATTAAAGATGTCCATATATTTACAAAGCTAAAAATTCACAACGATTTACTGAATATTAAAACTCATAAACAGAATATTTATTCTTGGTATATTTTCACATATTTTATCAGTTATTTTACCATATCTTTCTCTAATACTAGGATACTTCTTCTGAAATATGGATGCATTTGGGGTGTCTGGTTGCTCAGTCGTTTAAGTGTCCAACTCTTGGTTTCTGCCAAGGTCATAATCTCACGGTTGTGGGCTCAAGCCCTACATCGGGCTCTGCCCATGTTGACAGCACAGACCCTGCCTGGGATTGTCTGTCTCCTTCTCTTTCTGCCCCTCCTCCACTTGCACGCATTCTCTCTCTCTCTAAAAATAAATATGAATACTTTTTAGTATGGTCATGTTATATTTATTTTTTTCATAAAATTTCCTGAAATTTTTCAAAGTTGAATTTTATGATTAATAAATTTAAAATCGTTGACAGCTTTTGAAACCTAGAGAAATCTAGAATGAAATTATATTGAATTCAGGACCCACTTCAAATTGCATCTGTCACTTAAATATACATTTAATATAGAAACTTATTTACTTACATTGTTTTGTTTCCCCTTATGTCTGCCTCAGAAAAAACTTAAAGTTTTAGTTAGTAGAAGATTACTTGTTCAGTTTTGATTAATGAAATTTGTCTCTTTGTAATAAATATATTGATTAATGTAATATTTAAAGTGAAAAACTACTTATTTAAAAAGTAATGAAATATGTATTGACTCCACTTGAATATATAATGCTATCTCAACAGTGTTGCATTTATAATCAAATTTTAAAATTAATATGTACTATCTTTATCAACTGATTGCATACATTTTAAATAACCTTTTACATAGACAACTACATCTCATTAATCTTTATGTAGTGTTTCTTATAAAACAAATAGATATTCTAAAGTTTTTTAATGTTTTTTTTTGTTTTGTTTTGTTTTTTGTGAGAGAAAGAATGTGAGCAGGGGAGGGGCAAAGAGAGAGGGAGACACAGAATCCAAAGCAGGTTCCAGGCTCCCATCTCTCAGCACAGATCAGCACAGAGTTTCACGTGGGGCTTGAACTCGTCAACTGTGAGATCATGACCTGAGCTGAAGTCAGATGCTTAACTGACTGAGCCACCCAGGTGCCCCAAAACAAATAGCTATTCTAAATGGCCAGATAAATTAGAAGCATACAGGTTTAATTATTCTCATATAAATATTATACTTCTATTTAAAAGTAGTATAATTAAAATTTCGCATGAGTTTTGTTTTGCTTTTGATCCTTTTGTGTTCTACATAGTTGTTTTCTTTTGATCCTTTTGTTTTCCTTCATATTTTATAGCATATTTTACCATGACATGCATCATAATTTTTTCTACCATGCTTGTTTAACTTATCCTTATATAGCTTTGTGCCCGGAGGAAGAAATATTAAACCAAAAATTGTAAAGCAGTGTGGTGTAGTGTAATACGTTCAGGGTGAGGTGTCAGACAGGTGGACCTGGGTTCATATAGTAGGTCTTCCACTTATTCACTGAGGAATCACATCTATAAAATGTGAATAATAAATAGTGAGGGTTAATGTACCTAACAGATGTTGACTAAATAGTGCCTATTCTATTATTTTTGTCACTACCATTCCTAAAGTAAAACCTAAAGGAAATTGTGCATAAACACACTGGTGACCTGATTCATTGGGAGCCATTTGCTTATTTCTGATAAAATGGTGATGTTAGTGATGGAGCACGTGTTGGCATCTGGAAATATACAATAAAGTGATAGATGAAAACAGAAAGCATGAGGCCAGTCTTCTTAAGTTCTACTGCTGCCTTTAATCAGAGGCTGGATTTTAGGAATTCAGTAGATAAACGAACATACAAACAAAGAAAAAAAAAGATTGAATTAAAAGACTTCTGTTGCAGAAGAAAAGCTTGGGTTTAATACAAATCATTAACTATTTTTCAGTGTATTGCTTGATTATTTAGGGAGTCCATACCTCCAGAAAAGGAAAGCAAAGATTGTCAGTCAAAAACTAAGTTGGAAGCAAGGAAGACTTTTATCAAGTAAAGAGTTCCCATAGACACTTATTTTAAGCTTTCATAAAATGTCATAATTCAGATTAAACAAATATAATAAGAATAATGTGTCATTATATTGAAAAGTTATTTTTCCTCTAATTTTCTCTTGTCTTTTGGCAGAAAAAAAGCCATCTCTCTCCTGCAAAAACAGCCTGGCAAAAGATTTATGAACTTTGTTCAGCGTTGCTATAGCATGCTGTCTGAAATTCACAGACTTGAACAAATGAATAAATATTCATCACCTCTGCTTTTTTCTTTTTTCTAGGTGCCTCCCATACTCCTTGATAAGCAGTTCTCTGAATTCACTCCAGACATTACACCAATCATTTTGGCAGCCCATACAAATAATTATGAGATAATAAAGCTTTTAGTTCAGAAAGGAGTCTCAGTGCCCAGACCCCATGAGGTCCGCTGTAACTGTGTTGAATGCGTCTCCAGTTCTGATGTGGATAGCCTCCGCCATTCCCGCTCAAGACTCAACATCTACAAGGCCTTGGCGAGCCCTTCTCTCATCGCACTGTCAAGTGAAGACCCTTTTCTCACAGCCTTCCAGTTAAGCTGGGAGCTTCAGGAACTGAGCAAGGTGGAAAACGAATTCAAGTCGGAGTATGAAGAGCTGTCCCGACAGTGCAAACAGTTTGCTAAGGACCTATTGGATCAGACAAGGAGTTCCAGAGAACTGGAAATCATTCTTAATTACAGAGACGACAGTAGTCTCATAGAAGAACAAAGCGGAAATGATCTCGCAAGACTAAAATTGGCTATAAAGTACCGTCAAAAAGAGGTGAGTGTTGGCCAGATTTTTTTTTATCAAAGTGCTCTGGACTTCATAGTAGTGAAGTAAACAGATACTCTAAAATTAAGTTTGGGTTTTAGAGCACCTTCTACTTAACTATAAGTGGATGATATTTATTGTTCACCAGATTTATAATTGTGAAACACATTGAAGAGTGGCAAGAAATAACTTAATAACTCGTGGTGGTATTTGGTATATGTATTAAAATGTACACATTTACTGTGGTATAATGGCAAAACTAATGAATTTTAGAATCTCCTCACTAAAAGTTCTGGTTCTGCCATTTATAAATCTTGTTACTTTAGAGGACCTTGTTACCTTTCAGATATCTTTGAGATTTGGTTTTCTCATCTGCTTAATGGACTTAAAATTTATAATATTTAATTATATATATTTATACATAAAAATATTTTCCGTAAAGATTTTTAGGAAGTATAAAATGTGGGGATATGTGTGAAGGCTCTTAGTAAATTATAAGTACTTATATTAATAAAATATATTATTAGAAGTTATTAATAAAAAAAAAAGCACTTGGTCCAACAGCAGATGAAAGTACTAAGACTTCTCTCAGATCTGGCTTAGTTCCTTGATTTGTCAGGAATACGAAGTTAAAGCAGTTAATAGCAGAAGAGATAAATTTCTCATGAAATTTCCATGGACTTGAATATTAAGTAAAGAAAACTCAGATCTATTATACTCATCACCCAGCATAATTGTTTTTGTTTCCATCACTGAGTTAAAGGAGTTCTCAAAACCTATTTACTTCTGCCTTCAGAAAATGTTGGTTCTCTGTTCATGCTTGAATTCTAGTGATGATCTATTCTAGAAAAATAGTTGGAGAAAACTATATGATGTAAGGTGAAAAAGAAAAAGAGGCTTCTGAATAAAAAATGTATTCAATTTCTTTTGAGGTGAGCCCTGATTATCCCACATTAGCCTTGGCTGCTTTATCTATTGCTACTTACTAAATGTTTAAGGTTCAAGATACCTGAATTTGCTTCCTCGAGTTTTTCCTGTAGTTCTTTGGCCTGTTGTCATGGGACCCTGAAACTAATTAAAATGATCTTTTCCCCTATCAATGAAGGAAATAGCTTCTTTTGTGTGCAGTCCCTCTGATTCCAAAATCACACAAGCTAGTTTTAGACATGCCAACAGTTTCCAACTAATTTCTTTTTTTTTTTTTTTTTGTATATTTAGCACTCAGGGACCTGATATTTTAAAGGAACTAGAATAGCTTTAATATACAACTTAGGAAATTGATAAAGAACTTTTAAAGATTAAAAGATTTTAAGGTACTAAACATGACACCTAAAAGTAACAGCGTGTATTAGAACTGATAAAATGAGGCAAGATATTCACGTGGCCTCAGAATTTAGGCCAGGTCTTCTCATATATCTATTATTAACACAGTATTATGCTTTTCTTTATTTAGTTTTCTTTGGGTAGGGGGACTTAAGGGATTGGCACAGTAATTACAAAGTTATTCTCTGGTGATATATCTGTTCAGTGTTGATGTTATCCTGTGGATGGTGGGGGAAATGAAATTCCCGGGATGTGAAATCCATGAAGTGAAGGAAGAATGTAGTAGCGGCAACTGGCTGTGCTCACCTGTTGCGTTTTTGTTCCCTCTGCAGTCAGTGAAACACCTTAGCTCTGTTTTTTGCCTTTGCCGATTTTGGTCCTGATATCATAACTGATTTAACTTTGTCTTTAGTCACAATGACTTTTGTGAAAGCCCCAGAACAAAATACTCATAGAGTCTTTTACCAGACCCTCATAATGAAATACTACATGACATTTCATCAAATGAAGCTGCCAAATTCCTGTCAAAAGGTTGTCCAAGACAAAAAATTTTAATACGAATTTCTAACATATTAACACATGAGTATATTTTTACTCACAAATAATTTTTATGCATTCTATTCATTCATTCATTTCGTCATTCATGAACTCTTTGAACATATTTTTTAAAGTTTATTTAATTATTTTGAGAGAGAGAAAGTATGAACATGTGTGTGCATGAACAGGAGAGGGGCAAAGAGAGAGGGAGAGAGAGAATCCTAAGCAGGCTTTGCTTTATGCTGTCTGGACAGAGCCTGAAGCAGGGTCAGTCTCATGAACCAGATCATAACCTATGACCTGAGCCAAAATTAAGAGTTGGACGCTTAACATACTGAGCCACCCAGGTGCCCCTGAACATATATTTAATAGAACACACGGTGGGCAATGCTCAAGGCACTTAGGACTCCATTGTGGTGTGGTTCTGCCTAGAGTTTCTAGTCTATTACAGAGAGACAATAAAACGTTCAATATATATTGTTCTCAGTTTTGTTTCTGAACCACTGAAATGTTCATTCCTACTGAACATGTTTTCTTTGCTTAGACTCTTTTGTATATTTCAGAAATATACAACACATGCTTAACTTCAAAGCCTACTGAACAAAAAGCCACAAATTGAGTCCTTAGAGGTGTCAGAAGCAAAGCTATAGAAAGCGTTTGATCGTTTCTAAGACTGCTTTCAAGTTGTTTGTACCTTTTGCTAATATGAAGTTGTGGAATTGGAGGCTGATCAACCGTAATGATACAATAGAATGAAGGGTGGCTAAAAACTCATAAACATGTAACACAAAAATAAGAATTCGTAATATCTTTTAAAAGATACATTTTTTAAAAGACTGAATTTGCATTTTCTCTTTTCCTCCTTCCAAATTACTATGGAAAAAAAATCAAAAGAAAATTCTTACAGAGTTGTTCTAGAGTATCTTCCCTTCAGTACCAAAGAACACATTTCTCTTGGGTTCAACAGTTTTTCCAAAGCAAAGTAACACTGGATGACTAATAGCATTATAAAATCAAGAATAAGGTTTTACTTTCATATAAACTCTTTGAAATCATAGGTTGTGTTTTATGAAACATATTCCTTAATTATCCAGAAATTATTGACTTCTTGAATATTTGATGTAAGATTTTCTATTAAGATCGTGTGTCTTAAATGAAACTTCTTTGGCATAAACGTCTTGTATTTTTACCACAAGTTTTCATAGTTTTAGTCTAAAAATGTTGAGGTTTGCCTTTGGTCTGTCTCTTATGATTTTGGAATGCCTTCTTATTAACCTTCACATGGCTAAGTTCTACTCACTTTTTCAAGCTCATCTCAGGTCCCCTCTCCCACAGGAGATTACTTGAAGCAATCCCCCTCCATAGAGCCTCTGGGGTAAATACCCTCATTCCCCACATTCTATTTTGCTTGTATTGTTACATTTCTCTCTTCTCCTCCAGGTGTGAGTGCCAGGAACACATCTGTCTTGTTTTCCAGTCATACTTCAGTGCTGACAGATAGAAGGTGTTCAATATGAGTGCACCTGAATGAAGTTTCAGAATCTCTTAATTCTGGAAGCTTCCCTACATATTTCTTTGTCTGACTAAATTGCAATGTTACCTAATTACCTAATAACAGCCTTCTTATGAATTCAAATATTAAAACAATTCATGTTACTGGGACTTGACTGCAGACTTGTTTCAGTATTTCTCTAATAGCATCCAAAAAAAAGGCTGCATTAATTGCACATCATAGATATTTTTATAGACATAGAGAAGATTTTATAGTTTCTATTAATACTAAAATAATGATGTTATAGTTGTATTGACCATATACTAGTAAAATAAACATAATCTAGTAGTTAGCAATTCTAAATCGACATATGTTAAGAATTGGGTTAAGTGGTGTGAACCAAGAAAAGACACAGAACCGAAATGAAATAAAAGGATTGATTTGAGGTCTCAGAATTGCAATCTTGGAGCACAGATTTGAGTAACAACCCAAATTGTGTCTTAGGGAACTAGGGAACAAAATCAGGGGTTTTTAAAGGCAAGAAGGAATGCTTGTATAAGTTGTTTGATAGGTGCTGATGGCAGAGAACTAATCTTGACCAAACATAATTGTGGCTATGGCCATCACTAAGCAAAAGTTCATTATGATAGCAAGTTGCAGATTTCCCCTGTAGAGTCCTTGGAATATTTGCGCTTTGGCCCAGTTCAAACGTTAACACTTCTGCCCTGGTGAGGACATGCATAAAGCTTACCTCTTTAATGGCCTCCCAGGTCCCTTTTAAAACCTCTTGACATCATTGACTCTATTTCATTTCACTTCTTACGGTTGTTAACATGGTTTATTATACTTCAACCTCCAAAACAAAACTATAAAGTATGATTTTTTTTTTCCTGTGAGGAATCTGAGTGGTGAATGATGTGCAGTGTTAACACTGTTAAATGTTGGGGTCTGGATGCAAATCTTAACTATACAAGCTGCTCTAACCATCACACATCATTGCCTCTACCTGGATGTCATCCTCGTGAACCTGTGGCAAATCTGATCTAAGGGGAGCTCCTAGCCTAGTTCAGTTGAGCATGTGAGTTTATTTCTTGACTCAGCTTCTTCATAATTTAGCCAGGCATTTCAACATTAAGGGTTTGGTTTTTGGGGTTTTTTTTTTTTTTTTTTGCATTGTGATAAAGCACTTGATTTCTTCAAAGAGGACAGAGCCTCCTTTTCCTATCTTCCGTAACCCACTTTTGTTTTTTATTCTTCAAATAATAATCTCTTTAGTCTCAATCTGAGGGAAAAGCCGGGAAAGTACCCTTCACCAGGGCTAGAAGCCAGAACCCCATTTCAGTGTTACTTCTCAAAATGAATAGTGTCAAAGGAAGCTGAAAAAAACCAGAGCCAAGCACCCACACCCCTGGAACTGATTCTCTTCCTGTGTATTAGATAAAGGAGAGGCATGATTGAAGACATGCCTTCAACAGGGAACTAGTCCCTTGGTTCCTGGTATAATTTTTGCAGATAGAATTTATGGCAGTTAAAATCACTTATATGTTGTCATTGTTCTTGCCTAATATTTGTAAGATCAGTGTATGCGTATGGAGAGCTTGATGCATTCCTTACATATTTTCACAGCAAAGACTGCCTAGTTTCAGTTACACATGATTGAGCACATTGTGAAGTAACTAGTCCAAATTAAAGAAGCCTAGATGATGAATAATAATAGAAAGCAGTGAAATACATTATTTTGTGTGAAAGCATTACAATTCAATCTCTTTATAGATCTTTCAAATTGAAGTGAAAAAAAATTATCTCTACCTAGTCAACAGCATTTTTTTTTTCAGTTTAATTTTCCCTTTTGTGAAGGTACACAACACCTTTGCAACATTAACTTTAAAGTCTGGTGCTAATCTGGATCTGTCTTATAAATCAACTAATAGAGTTGTTGAAGAGTCAGGAGAAAAATCAACATTTGAACAGTCCTTCTTATCTTTTGTTTATCTTGTCATGGAACAAGGAGAGAGACAGATGCTATCCATAGCATGGTGAGCTCAGTTGATTCCAAATATTCCAGAATCAAAGCTCTTTAAAGCCCTTAAGGCTTATGGTTTTATGCTTCTTGGTTTATTCAAAACTCCTTGATGTGAAATCAAGAACCAAACCTATTGTCAGAAAGGAGACCCTGGGGGTAGATTTGGGGACAGGGGAACCACAGAGGATTTAGCCTTAACACAACCAGGGGATCTCCTGGGTGGGAGAGAAGGGGATGTGAAGGGGAGGACATCAAAAGAGGGTTGGGCACATACAGAGAACAAACTGAAGGTTGACGGGGGGTGAGGGAACAGGGAGGAAAGGGGGAAAATGGGTGATGGGCATTGAGGAGGGCACTTATTGGGATGAGCACTGGGTATTGTATGTAAGTGACGAATTACAGGAATCTACCCCAGAAGCCAAGAGCATGCTGTATACACTGTATGTTAGCTAACTTGACAATAAATCATACATATATATATATATATATATATATATATTTGTTTAAAAAGGAGATTCATGTAAAAAACAAAAACAAAAGAGGGTTGGGCAATGGGAAGAGCAGTTAAATAATAAATGGAGCAGAAACAAAGGAAATTTGTATTCTTAAAACTACCTACAGCCAGACTTAACTGTATATCATAAGTTTTATTTTGTTATTATATAAACTCTTTATTGGTAAGTTTATAATGTCAAAAATGTTTTAATTCAAATTTTATTTGAAAAGAAGCAATAAATGACTGCTTGAACTTGGACTTGCTACTGTATGGATTTCCTATTAAAAATGAATAAAACATACTACTCATGCTATCCACCTGAAATCTACATGGGAAGCCCCTTCTGGAGATCCATCGTCAGATGCCATTTTGTTCTTGTGGTAGTAGTTGAGGAAAAATAGCACTCTAAGTATGTACTTCTTATTTGGAAACTACCAACTCTCAAGGATGCACCACCACCCATCTCCATCAAAGAAATCACAGAGAAATCAATGATAATGTTGTTTCCCAGATATTGTATCAAAACCTTGGGGTGGCGCTGGCAAACAATGGCTGTCTCCTCTTGATCCAGTAGACTTTGCTGGCTGGTTTGCAGCCATGTAAAGCTTTGCTTTTGCTACAAACTAGGTAGAGGAGCTGATCAATTATCATTATTATTGTTATTATTATTAATCTTGTGTTTTCCTCCTTTTTCACTCTTGTTTAAGTGTGTTGTGTCTAAAATATACCTTTCATAACTTCCTTGTGCTTGGTAAATTCCACATCAAAGTATGGATATTTGGAGGGAAAAACATCTCATCCTAGAGAGACACTGTCTCATGGACATACTCTACTGAGTATAACTACTCTGGAAGAATGCAACAAGAGTACTGCTAGGGATAAAATGAGAGAAGGTACTGCATATGATGTTCTCCTTCATAATTGAGATTTTCCTACTGAAATAACTTTAAGACTCATTTATATAAGTAAATATGAAAATGCCTTTGCCATAGTTTGGTTTACTTATTTAGCACATACTTATTTATTTGAATTCAGTTTGATTTTATTTACCATGTTCCTCTTTTTTTCTCTTCTCTGTTTTTGAACTGTTTCGAAAATGTTTATGTCCTTCAGATGTCTTCTCAAATACCACTTTCTCTGGGAAGGCTTCCCTTAATCTATCTTCAAGTCACAAATAATTATTGCTTTCTCTTGTTATGGCAGCTTTATTGTGCATGTTGACTTTGCTTCTTACTTGTTTGCACATTTTGTTTCTCCTTGCCTTTAGTCTCACTTCCTCCAATACAATGCCTACAGCACCAGTAAAGGTGTTTTGTTTTGTTTTGTTGTACTTTGTTTTTGTTTCATTTTGCAAGATAATGCAAGTTCAGAGTTCAGCATAGTTCTTGGTATATTTACCCATGAAAGGGTAGCTGTCTATTATTATTAATTATTACTATCATTGTCACTGTTTTTGTTTATCCCCTCATAGACCCCCAATATAAAAGACCAAACACATACAGGAAAGTGCTATATTCCATTCTGTTGTATACTATGCAGCAAAAAGGGTTGGCTTCATCATTAAACATTTTAATATCTGTAATGAATATTCACCTAAGATTCATGGCTCACATTACACTTTTACATGTCAAAGTTAAGTTTATCCTTTTACAGTCTATTGGTATAGTCAGTACACTGACCCATTTATATTAAACCATACACTTTCATCAAAAATATATCATGTATAATTTCTATTCCAACCCTTAAGGTTGTCCATATTCTAATGCTTCCATTATAGGCTTTCAAAGTAACTCGTATATGGGTTTGATTTGAATTTGTCCTTTTTTTTTAATTTTTAATGTTTTATTTATTTTTGAGACAGAGAGAGACAGCATGAACAGGGAGGGTCTGAGAGAGAGGAAGACACAGAATCTGAAGATAGGCTCCAGGCTCTGAGCTAGCTGTCAGCACAGAGCCTGACGCGGGGCTCGAACCTACGAATCGCAAGATCATGACCTGAGCTGAAGCCAGACGCTCAACCAACTGAGCCACCCAGGCACCCCTGAATTTGTCCTTCTGACTTGTATTTTTAAATATTAGTTGACACTGGTACCACTATACTGCTGTGCCTCAGAATCAGGAACCGAATCAGAGCAGCACTCGTGAAAACAGTGAGGCATACAGTAGGATTTGAATGCATAAGGCTGCTCTGAGTGCTACAAATACTTATGAGACTTGTACAAGTGATGAAAAGCAGCATTCCTCCAGCTTAATTTTCTCTCCCACTGTTTTCCGGAGCACGTTCACTGACTGATTTCTAGGCCTCTGCCTCCCTGTTCTCCATGTATATGCTCACACCTGCTGTTGTTAAGCAGAGACAACATGGCTCACAGACTCTCCCAGGCTTCCGTCCAGCCCCCCAGTAGGGACCAAACATTCTTGGGCCTGCTTCTGTGTCCTGGCTGAAACAAATGCCTGTTCAGGACTCGTCAGCCTGGCTGACAGAACTATGACAGATCATTAGGCATTTAATTTAACACTAGGTTTCTAGAGCTTGGAATTCAAAGCCCCGTGGATTTTGTGTCTTTTTTACAACTAATTAAATGATATGAAACCACTTTCTCCTAATTCGTATCTGAAAATGATTGGGTTTTGTCCCACAATTAAATACAAAATTGTATATGTTCAAAACGTTGTATAAATGTATCCTTTTAAACTGCATTCATTAGAAGGTGATAGATGAATATCTTATGAAACATAAACTAGCTAATCTTACCTTTAAATTAGATATAAAACATAGCTTTTATTTGATACTGCTTTAAATAAGTACAAAAAGGAAAGGGTTAAGCAATTTATTTTCAGAGAGGTATATTTTTCTATTCACCTGACAAAAATGAAACTACCCTCAGGTTAGCAACACTTTCCAATATAGCTTTCATTTGTCACAGGTATAAACTAAAAACATAAATTAAATGGTAATATATTTGAGAAATCCATAGTGTATCAGACACCTTCTCTCAGTATTCAGATGAATTACTCTTCCGTATAAAACTGGTATCTCCGTCTCCATGATGATTGACAAGCAAGAGTAGCAATAAGATCACCTATTTTCCATTATTCAGAGGTGATCTTTTAAATGGAAATCCATTTCTTTAGTTTCTTTTGCACAAAATTCACTTTTACATATGAGAGTTAGTTTTCCTGGGTCATTATTATTGCTCATATTTTCTCTGACTCTCATCACGAAGCAAAATTAAGAGTTACCAGTGTTTGAAATTACCCATTTAACAGCTTATTCCAACCCACATTATTTCCTAGAAAATTACAAAAACCCAGTAGATTGTCTTGGAAATCTATAAAACAGAGACACTGTTCACAAGAAATGTCTGATGGTTTTGAGATATAAACTCCTTCTCAAGATCCCTTATAAATTATGCACCAGAGAGGAAACTTTTTAGCTTATCCTTACCCTTGCTTGGACCATATGAAGAATAGTCACAATTTTTCTAAATAGAGGTTATTTTTGTTTGTTTGAATTCTTGGAAGCAGAAACATACAGGAAAACCCTCTGGGATTGTTAATGCCTGTGCTGTAATTTGGTGATCCATGATTCTGAAGCTGTGTTAAGTTTACAAATTGCATCTAGGTAATATAGAACTTGTACAATCACGCAGGATTATGTTCTTGTGCTTTCTGTCACTTTCCATTTCCTTTTCTCCTTCTGCTTTTGGAGCACACAGTGGCTTGCCCTCTGCAGCCACAGCAAAAAATTAAGGTCTTCTTCCTCCATGGTTTTCTTTTTACCTTCATCTTGACTCAAGCTACCTGGCTGTCTGCTTCCTGAATGTTTGTAAAAAGGCCTGCTTTCCCTTTGACCACAGTACAGCCTCAGTTTTAAAGATAGGCACTATTGTTTTTCTCCATGGCATTCTCTAAGCTCGGGAACTTTTGCCAGGAGGCTCTGGGACATGCCTCCTGGAAGCTCTTTTACCACATTCTCCTCTTTACCCGCTGGGAGGAGGCTCGAAATCTTGTTGGCAGTAAACCCACAAGGAAGCTAGTGGAGGGGGGTTAGGGGCTTTGGCCAAGAGATGCTCTTTCTCCCTCCGGGTACCATTAATTCCACAAATGCTTACTGAGTTTCTATTCTGTGCCAAAAACCGAGGTGACAGCAAGCCCTAGGCCAAGTTTAGAGTTCTTCTAGAAGTTTCCTAAAACCTGGATTTTTACCTTTGCTTAGATAATATAATAAAGTCCATGTGTATGCTCTGCAGTGCTTAACCATGCAGCAAATGCTGACTATGAACCAAAAATATCACTGTAGCCAGATCTCACTAACACTTTATATGTTACCTCTTTCCCTCATTTTTGCCCCTCCCTCCCTTTCTTCCTTCCTTATTTGATCATCGCTAATTCATTGAAGAGAGCCCTTACTATTTGCTGCTCCCTGGTGATGCTGAAATCAAAGACAAAAGCCTTGCTCTCAAAATAACTACCAGATTATTAGGTAGGGATGGAAGATAAATGAACGACTGTCACAGTGTGGGTCACAGAAGCTATGGTGGAGCTGCCTTCCTAAAGTCCTGGAAATTGGGTCCTAACTCTGCCGAATGCTTCCTGGAAAAGAAAGCACCGTAAGTGAATTTCAGTGGAAAAATAGGAGTCACCCAAGCAAAGAAGTTAGAAAAAGGCGTTTCAGATCATGTTGCAGATCATGGAGGCAAGAAAGAGACCAGAGCAAAGAGAGTGTCTTCATTGTCCTCTGTCCTCATTGCCACCCCATGGCCTCTCTCCAGCCTTACCCTCTGCCTGGTGTGTGTGGATGACTTCTTTATCATGTCTCAGCTCATATTATCACCTTCTCAGGGTAGACTTCCAGAACCCCCAATCTAATTACTACCCTCTTCCCCACCACCTCCCACCCTTAGTTGTTTCCTTTCATATCACAATGCTATTAACTTCTTGGTCCTTAACAAAATCTGAAATCATTTTATTTGTTTGTGTGCTTAATTATTTTTTATCTGTCTTCCTCCCCTGTCTACATATCATCTTTTCTGACTTGATTATCACTGGAAGCCCAGTGCTTGGACCAGTGGAGTGCTGAGTAAAAAGATCACAAGTCAAGGGTGTGATAGAAGTGGAGATGAGAGAAAAAAGCCAAAGATTCGGTCCCAAAGGCATATGAATTGTACAAAATCTTGTGCTATTTAATTGTGATTTAACTATATAAATCAACATTACCTTTATTACTTTCTCAAACTCTTATTATCCAAAGATGAAATAATTATCTTTCTCTTTAAGCCTAGTCCTTCTTATGCCATCTCTGTTAAGTAGGAGGCACTCCCAGTTAGTCATGTTAAAAATCTGAGTCACCCTTGATTATTTTATAGCCATCATCCCCAAAGCTTGATGTGGTAGATGAAAGATGGCTGCAAATTGAGGCGCCTTCTAATTATCCTTCTCTCAGCTCAGAGCCTCCTTGGCTACTTGTCTGACCAACAGAATGCAACAGAAGTGACTTTTTGTAACTCCCAAGGCTCAGTTGTCAGAAGCCTTGCAGCTCTGTGGGAAACCTGAGATGCCATGTAAGAAGTCTGTCCTAAGGCCGCCATACTGGAGAGGCAATGAGTAGTCATGTAGTCATGCTTACTGATAGTCACACTAGAGCCCAGTCTTCCAACCCTTCACTGCAATGACAAGACTTGTAAAGAAAAGTCAACTTTGACGTTTCCCCTCGCCCATACCCACATGCATACCAGGCCGTTTTCTAGCTGAGTCCTGCTGAGTAACTTCTGTTGATACCATGTGGAACAGAAGAATCAACCAACTCAGCCCTGTCCATACTGTTATGGACTGTATGTTTGTGTCCCCTCAAAAAAATTCATGTGTTGAAACCCAACCCCAATGTGTTGGTATTGGGGGGGCCTTTGGCAGGTGATTAGACACGAAAGGGGACCCCACAGGAATGGGATTATTGCCCTTATAAAAGAGGTTCCAGAAAACTCCCTAGTCCTCTTTCCACCGTGAGAGAATACAGCAAGAAGATGAGGTCTCGCCAGACACTTTATCTGTGGTATATTAGACTTCCCAACCTTCAGAACTATGAGAAATAAATGTTTCTTGTTTAAGCCACCCAGTTTGTGCTACAGAATAACTTGATCATTGGTGAGGAGAAAGCAACAAAGCCTTGTGTATAATTTTTGTTTTCCATCCCTTGTGTTTATGGCACTGGTAAATGCCATAGGGAAGGACAAAAGAAATAGTAAATAGCTCCCTTGAGGTGGAAGGGAGATACTATTAAATAATATTTAGACAAACATATCAAAAATACAATTATTTTGTATGACTTTGCTTTTAATTATTTTGACTAAATATTTAACATAAAATAAAGTACTTTTAACAACATTGATTAATATCCATCTCTATCTCTTATACAGTTTGACTCACATCTGTTCCAACAAATGGCTATAAATACTGTTTACACAGCATTGATCATGTGATTACAGCTTAGGTACCAGGAAGCTGTAATGGCTATTAAAATATAACTGAGATATTATTGTATCGAACCATTTTATTTTTTGTCCTTCCTATGTACTTTCTCATCTTTTTCCACTCTAGTTTTACTTACTACTTTATCGTTCTCCATGGGCCATTGGTTGCTGACACAGTTCTGGCTGGGACTCTGGCTCTACAGGCAGAGATTTGAGTTTTGCAGCTTTTTTCTGTTAAGGGAAAATGGGAAAGTGATCAATATCCCAGGGCAATGTAAACAGGATTGGCCTTTGTGATAAGGCCAGTAATCTAGCTTCTATGTGGTGACTGTGTGGATTGAGTGTCTTAAAATCTTGGCAAACCATTTGGAATAGGACAGTGAATGAATTGTCAAGAAAATCTGTTATCCAAGAATCTTGGAGAATGAAGAGATCTAAAAGTATTGCAAATAATGTTCCAAAAGTTGAATTTTAAGCAACACCACTTTTTTGCTTATAATGTAATCAATTCGTATGAAAGCCATTGGCTAAAAATCTAAAATACATAATGAATCTTTTCTCTATAATTCAGAGCTCTGGAAAGAACCTCAATTATTATACTCTGTGGTCTAGTTGTAAGTTTAAGATTTTTTAAACACTGATATTCATAGCTTTTTTCAGCACCTACTATCCTTTTCATAGTTTTGAAGTCTTTCTCCTCACTCTTAAGCTTTCAACTGTCAGTTCTTGTTAGAGTTAATGCAGCTGCACTTTTATATTTATCTGTCATACTCAATTTTGGATCAATCAATCCAGTAACTACTCCATGTAGAAGTGTGAGAAAATAAAGGCAAAATTATCTGAGAAAAGGCCTGAGGACTCCTTTATAAATATCATGCAAAAGAATTAATGCCTGAATACCATGACATCAACTTCTCTGAGACCTTTTTTGCTTTCTTAGGTTTCAGATGGATCAAGATTGCCTAACAAATTAGTTGTATTTCAAATGAATGTGAGTGTGTGTGTGTGTGTGTGTGTGTATACAAGTAAATAAGATACCATGTTGTGGAAATGTTTAAGTCTTTTGAAAATTAAAGTCTAATTAATCTAAATGAGGTAGAGCAATATCTATAGACTTCATAGGAAATATTAATATTTAAATTAATTTAACCAGGCATTTAATATATTAGAAATTATCAACATAGGAACAAATGGGAGAGATGCCGCTAGCATTTAGAGAATTATTTAATTGTAAGAGAAATACAGCAAGAATTTTTTAAACTAATTATATTACATACACTTCATTACTTGCGCTGAACCAAATTACCTTGGTAAGCAGTGAAAGAATATTGATGATGCTTATTTTTGCTCTAATACTTCATGAAATGCTCCACTAAATTTTCATGCAAAATATGTTGAAATTGCTGTGGTTTGAACTTCTTTCACAATAGGCAACCAAAAATTGTTAGAAAGGTCTTCATAAGCAAATAATTTTGAGGTACTCGGAGAGAAGTAGTGGGGGGGGCAGTTGTAGATAGCAATATTCAGCATATGATATAATATTTGTGGTATTGGCAGTTCCCAGCTTTCCTAAAGAATTTGAACTTTTTTCTTTTTTTTCAATCAACTGGTGAGAAATTTTCCATCAGGGAAGTAACAATAATACATCTGTAAAAACACTAATTCTGGTGGTATCAGTAAGTTATTTTACTTTTAACATCTTGCCTCTACCCGTGTTATGTCCATCCCATGTTTGTCATCTGTAGAAAGTACAAGAGATCCAGTCTGTCACCAAAATCCTATTGCTTTAATGTTATCTGGAAGGCAACTTCAGTAATGTTTGCAGCAATTAGGTGGGATGTTTTTATGGGATTACTTATGCCCCCTCTCCCAAAATTCATATGCTGAAGCCCTGACTTCCAGTATCTCAAAATGTGACTATATTGGGACATATGGCCGTCAAGAGGTAATGCAGTTAAACTGAGACCATTAAAGTGGACACTAATCCAATCTGACTGTGTCCTTATAAGAAGAGGGAATTTGGACACACCGAGAAAGACCCCATATGCACACATACAGAGGAAAAAACAGGCAAGGCAGAGTGAGGAGGTAGCCATCTGTAAGCCTAGGAGAACGGTCATAGAGGAAAACAGATCTGCCCACACCTTGATCTTGGACTTCTAGCCTCCAGAACTGTGAGGAAATAATTTTCTGTTGTTTAAGAAGCTCAGCCTATGGCACTTTATTTTTTAATGGCAGCACTACCAAACTACTATGAATGTATTAAGAGTTATTCTATAAATTCCATAGGATATATGTATGTTCATTATAGTATAAGCATCATTCACAGTTTTCTTATATGATTTTGACTGAGACTTTATGAGACTAATGTTAATATTTATTTTAAATATGATAACACTGAAAGGAAATATATGTTAAACATAAGGGAAGAGATTTGAGGGAATGATGTCTTGAAAAAAATTAACTAACTTCAAAACAAAGTAGTTTTATACAAAGGAAGGAAGATCCTGAGAACCAACAAATTCAAATATTGATCTTTAAGACAAAAATCATATGAGTAAATCAAATATCAATATCATCACTTACGATGAAAATTGAATTCTAATTATATTCTTGAAAACAACATTTTTCCTCAACAAAATATTAACAAATCAAACCCAATAATTTATAAAAAGAATTCTATACACTGCAACTGAGCAGGATTTATCCCAGATATGTAAACCTGGTTCAACATTCAAAACCAATGAATGTAACCCATCATATGTAAAAATGTAAAAAAGAAATTAAATTGCATGATCATTACAATAGACACGGGAAAAGCACTTGACAAAATCCAACACCAATTCATGATAAAAATTCTCTCAGTAAATGAGGAATGGAGAGGATCTTACTTGACTTCATAAAGAATATCTACAAATTACCTACAGGAACCTCATACATAATGCTGAGAATTATGGAATGAATGAGTCAGAGGAATAAAAGACACAGTGTAAGGAATATAGCCAATGATACTGTCATGGTGTTGTACGGTGACAGATGGTAGCTACACGTGTGGTGAGAACAGCATCATGTATAGAGATGTTGAATCACTTTGTTGTGCACCCTAAATGAAGGTAACATGGTGTGTCAGCTATACTCAAATAAATAAAGGTGACTGGGTGTATAAAGTCTGCTGGATGTTTCAAATCTACTTCAAAAATTCTTGATTTACATATTTGAGTTCACATAATTATTTTAGGACAAATGTATGAGACACCAGATTTCCAACTCTATGTAGCAAGACAGGACCCGGATGGCACAGAGCGGAATCCAAATCAAGAGAAAAGCAGGCACTGTTCTTTTGTGTAGTTCTCTGGTCAAGATGAGCTGTAAATTAAATTACAAAGAATAAAACGAATTTTTGCAGTCACCACTTTCACTCTCTTTTCCTTCAGTGACTTCTGGTTAGAAGATTGGTCCCTTAAAGGGAGCCTGGTTTTCCTGCTAAAATCCCCTCCGGGGATGCCTGGGTGGTTCAGTCAGTTGGTTAAGCGTCAGACTCCTGCTTTGAGCTCAGGTCATGATCTCTGCGAGTTTGAGTCCAAGTCTGGCTCTGCGCTGATAACGTGGAGCCTGCTTAAGATTGTCTCCCTCTCTGTCTGCCACTCCCCTTCTCACACTTGCTCTCTCTCTCTCTCTCTCTCTCTCTCTCTCTCAAAATAAATAAATAAGCTTTAAAGAAAATCACCTCCAGCGGTCACTCATTCATACAGGCACTCACCAGGTCAAACTTCCAAGAATTCCATTCAACAAGTAGTATGCATTGAATGCTTCCTATGTTCCAGGCATTTGCAAATTAATTTTATCTGAAAAATGTGAAGCTTCAGGTTGAATTTGGGGCCTTTCCAGAAAGTCAGAAAAAAAGGCCTTCTTGGGAACATCTGGGCCGTTAGTCTATCCTCACAGCAATGCTACCAACAACTTGAGCAGTTCTGAAACAATTCTGATTATAGATGTAAAAGATAAAACAAAGAAAACTACATAAATACTACTCAGTAGGTGCCGAGCACTGTGTTAAGCCCTTTATAGACCGGAATTTCTTTAAGCCTCACAACAGCCATAAGTTCTGTTATTATTACCATGCTTTTTGAGAAAACGGGAGCTGAGTCTCGCAAAGGAGAAGTGTGCCTGTGCCCAGCGTCAGGGCAGTGCCAAGGTTCTGAGCCAGGATTCCGCGTAGCCTGCTTCCAACCATTGCACACCATGCCCGGCACTATCATAGAATGTCTCCATCATCTCAGGATAAGGGACACTCGCACGGCAGTGTAGCTTAGGAACTTTTTGTTCTTTTTCATTCTGGTTTTAGTATTAGATGTATTATTGTTAGGTTGTTAAGATACAAAGTCACTGGCAGCTCCCCAAAAGAGGTTAATTAGGAAACACACTGTTTCATAAAATAAGGCCTGAGACTATATTCCCAATTATAACATTAATATTCACTAATACTGCCTGAGAGAATTCAAATATACATTAGTTGCCATTGTATGTTCAAAGTTAAATAAAGTTTATGTGCCTTTAGCTTGATTAACAATCGCAATGCTGATATTTTGTATAATTTTTTCATTATCTACATGAAAAACCTCGGTAGAAGTCCCTAAAACTACATGAGCATAGCCAACACTCTATACTAGCCTTGTTTAGTTATAGACATGTAGTTTTATATTGAATAAATATAATATATTTATTATATATTATAATATATAATGGCTGATATAAATTTGTAGCCATTGCAAGGTGTGGAGATCTGTATCTAGATTTAACAAAGAAATATTGCATGTTCATATTACAATAAAATGGAAGTCATCCCACTTCAGCGCTTTAGATAACAACCGACCTATGATGCTGAAATGGAATGTCTATAGGCCTGTCCTTTGGCAGAATAAACTGTGTGGTTAATAATACCAGTGATTAACTTTAATGGAGTAGATGATTGTCTTATACATACCACCTTACATGTGGTATATAAAATTCTCTAAAATCCATCTGGCGTATGGCCATACAATTGCCTCTTCCTCTAAGACATTATGATGCTTAATAGCAAATTTCTACATGAATCTCCTCTGTTAGGAATCCCTTTCTCCATTCCTTTACTAACCTATTCATGCTTATTTAAGTGATACCTAGTCTGTGTTCAAAAGAAGAAAGAATGAAGAAAAAATGTAAAAAAACCTTTTAATTATACTTTATTTAGAAAATTTTGCTATCTTTCTCTTTGTATCTCCTTTTCTTTCCAAAATTAAAATTTTACTTTTGTAACCAGAAATTATCCTGCTCCCCTATTGTTTTTCATTATTTAATTTCACTTCTTTTTAAGAGTTAATTTAGGTTTTTCCAGTTTCATGAAATGTTTGCTGTTCCTTCTTTACTAGAGTTTAATGTGATAAGAGAAAAACATCATCTTCATCATATATATATATATATATATATGAATTACAAAAGAAATACTTAAGTATATACTCAGTGTACAAAATTCAAATGGTTTAAAGCAGAGTGGTGATAATTAGAGTCTCCTTTTACTATTCCAAATTCCTTCCCCAGAGTTGGGAATGATTGCTGAATATATTACAAGAAATACTCCCAGATATTTGTCCTCACACAGACCACAACCCCACCAACATGCACACGGATCACACACACCTAGACACATACAGGTACATATTTTCAGTTTTAAATGGTCAGGTTTTTATTTTTAAATGCATACAAATGGATTTATTCTGTATGTATTTCTTTGTGATTATTTTTCCCTTTTGTTAATATGTCTTGAAGGTATTTAAAATATTACATTACAGATTTCCTTTATTATTTTCAAATGTATGAAATTAATAAATAAGACACAAATCTTTTCACATTTGCATAAATTTTTGCATTTAATCCTTGATTGGCAGACATTTCAGTTTTTCAAATCTTTCTTTACTACAAATAAGGCTTCAGAGAGCTTTTTTTTTAGTTTTTTAACATTTTATTTATTTTTTTGAGAGACAGAGAGAGATCATGAGCAGGGAGGGGCAGAGAGAGAGGGACACACAGAATCGGAAGCAGGCTCCAGGCTCCGAGCTGTCAGCACAGAGCCCAACATGGGGCTTGAACCCACGAACTGTGAGATTATGACCTGAGCTGAAGTCGGACACTCAACCGACCGAGCCATCCAAGGCACCCCCAGAGAGCTTTTTTGTAAAAATATCTTTGTACTATAAGCCAGAGATGTTTGTAGGATAGATTTTTAAGGAAAGGAATAGTACCATCAAAATAGATGTTTTATGAAATTTGATAGATCAATTTTTTCCTACTAAGAAGAAAATAGTTTATACTCTCCCCAATAGTGGGTAAAAATATTTATTTCCTTTCATACATGCCAACCCCTAGATACTATTATTCTTTTTGAATTTTATAAATCTAATAGGAGGAAATATTACTTTATTGTTTTAATTTACCTTCAACACATTAGCATAATTAATAGTAGTCATATATTCATTAGCCTTGTGTATTTGGGGCTTGCCATGCATGATCATATTCTTTTCTGTTGTTTCAACTTTTTATTTAAATTCTAGTTAGTTAACATAGCATAATATTGGTTTTAGTAGAGTTTAGTGATTCATAACTTACATATAACACCCAGAGCTCATCACAAGGGCTCTCCTTAATCCCCATCACCAATCAGGCCATCATCCACCCACCTCCCCTCCATCAGCCTCAGTTTGTTCTCTAGTTAAGAGCCTCTTATGGTTTGCCTCCCTCTCCCGCCCCCCCCCCCCGTTCCTCTTCGTTCATTTGTTTGGTTTCTTAAATTCTACATATAAATGAAATTATATGGTATTTGTCTTTCTCTGACTGACCGTTTTGCTTAGCATAATGCATGTCTAGCTCCATCCATGTCATTGCAAATGACAAGATTTAATTCTTTTTGATGACTGAATAATATTCCACACAATCATATTCTTTATCCATTTTTCTACTGGATTGGGTTTTTCTTCTTACTGACTTGTAAATATACTTTATATATTATGAATATCAATCTTTTGCTTGTATATTGCAGATATTCTTGGGTTTGCTGTTTTGGTGTACAACATTTTACAGTTTGCTGCACTCAAATCTATCAATCATATGCTTTATGTATTTTCAAATATCTGTCTTCTTTAGAAAGCCTTCCCAAAATGCAAGATTATGAAGATGTTCTCCTGTATTATCTTTGTATATGTGGAGTGGGGGAGAGAGAGAGGGAGAGAGAGAGAGATCTTGCCACTTTTTTTTATGGGACTCATACAGTACTAAGGTATCACAAATCCTATCAACTATTATTTCGTTGGGATTATACTTCCAGCTTTATTGACATATAACTTGGAAATTAAAATTGTACATATTTGAGGCATACAACATGATGACTTGATATAATTTGTGAAATAATTACCACTAATCAAGCTATTAATACATTTCTCATCTCACATAATTATGTTCTGTGTATATGTGGTGGAAACACTTAAAATGTACTCTCTTAGCAAATTTCAAGTATGCCATACAGTATTATTATTGTACCCTTTGCCTTAAATCCTCCCATTTCCCCACCCCCACTGCCCCTAGCTGTCACCATTTCGCTCTTCACTTCTGTGAGTTCAACTCTGTTAGATTCCACATACAAGTCAGATCATACAATATTGGTCTTTCTGTGTCTGGTTTTACAGCCATTATGGAAAACACTATGAAAGTCTTTCAAAAAATTAAAAATAGAATTATCATATGATCCTGTAATACCAATTGGGGCATACATTCAAAAGAAGTGAACTCAGTATCTGGAAGAAATATCTGCATTCCCATGTTCATTACATTATTCACAATAGACAAGTTATAGAAATAACTGTCAACAGATAAATGGATACATAAAATCTGATATATACATAATGGAATATCACTCATCCATAAAAAAAAGAAGGAAATCCTGCCATTTGCAATAACAAGGACATATCTGGAGGACATTATGCGAAGTGAAATAATTTCATCAAGATTCAGTCACCCCTTCCTCCCCATCCCCTCTATTAACTATCCGTCCTTTGTACTCTTACAAATCTGAATGATTTCACACCCAGACATCTCATATTTACTTATTTACATTTCTGTTCCCTCAGTATGCTATTTTTAAATACAAAGAGTCTGTCTTATTCATGTTTACTCTGTTACTCATGTAATAATTAATAATGTCACATAGCAAGTGCTCATTACTAATTAACATCAGAATGAATAAAAATAAAGTCAAAAGAAGTAATTGTTACTTGGTCTTAAATTCATGCATTTATTGCTAATGTATAAATAAAGACTGTCATATTTTGAAACGTGAATACAACTCCCATATTTTCTTGTGGGACCCATTGGAAAAAATGGGTCATCTTGTCTATGAGAACATTGTTGAAAACAATGTATTAGGTAGGTCTAAAAAATTAGAACTTTAAGTATACCTAACCATTTTATATATAAAAATTTATTCTTCTTATATGGGATTATAGGGGCGCCTGGGTGACTCTTAATTTCGGCTCAGTCGTGATCTCATGGTTTGTGAGTTTGAGCCCCTCATTGAGCTCTGTGTTGACAGGACAGAGTCTGCTTGGGATTCTCTATCTCCCTCTCTCTCTTTTCCTCTCCCCTGCTCATGCTTGCACTCTCTCTCTCTCTCTCTGTCTCTCTCTCTCAAAAATAAATACATTAAAAAAAATTAAAGAGATTGATATACGCAACAACTTTGGGGTTAAGTGGATCTACCAAATACCTAATGACTACCTTAAGTACTGGATGTTTACCATTACTTAAGTCAGTGGACAAGCAAATTTCAGTCTTCTGGTTACATCCAGTTTGATCTATCAAAGAGGATAATTCATAATCTTCTGCCATAATATTCAAAAAATGTTAATATGATAATACTGATTCTTGAATAAGACTTTCAACCTGAAGAGTCATAAATTAAAATAGTCCACAAACTGCATTGCTCTTGTAATAAGAGATTGAAGTATATGATGAGGAAATTAAAATTTATTCAAATAAAATTAATTGGAAAATATTTCTTTTAAGTTATTTACAAATGAATCAGTTTGAAGTTAAAGTTGAACAATCTTTGAACATTTAGTAACATTTTCAAAGGTAAAATCACAGGGTTTGCAGGGTTCAAAAATCCACCTCTCTGATTGGCTAGTCATTATGGAAAGCTTTATAATGGTCAGGGATACCCACAATGGGCAGAAACTTCTTTGTAATACTATAATAAAAATAGCATAGCATAAACGTCAAAATCCCCTTTTTGAAAGCCCCAGACTTTAACAATCATATTGACTTATGTTTTGAATGTCACTTAACAAAGTCCCTAAGGGTGTTTTCATTAACAGTCTCTTGTGTTTCAAGGAATGACTTACTGCATAAGTTTAAACACTTAAAATACTTAGATAAGTAGATACATAGATAGATAGATAGATAGATAGATAATAGCAACAATTCTAAATTTATAAGGGCATTTGCTAAACTTTTTAAAGATATTTAGAGAAAAAGTCATATAGAAACTAGAAGTTTTTTTCCAGGTTTATTTAACAGTGAACTATTTTCTATATAAGAAGTTATGAAAAACGGAAAGGTGCAGAGTATAAATGAAGAAGACTTCTTCCTTCCTTAATGGAATAGAGCTATTCATAGCCTGGCTCTTGGAAGCCTTTGTGTTTTATCTATGAGGTTAGGAAGAAGCACCTCTTTGTGGGGGATGTGTCTCCTCACAGTACTTTTCTTCAGATTCTTCCAGGTATTCACAATAAATATGTTGCCAGACAGTGGCAAATATTTTTACATGAGCCCATGTGTTCACTGTGTAAATCATCGACAAATCCATGTGTTTAAAGATTAGACTCCACTGGGGTGCCTGGGTGGCTCAGTCGGTTAAGCATCCGGCTTCGGCTCAGGTCATGATCTCACGGTTCGTGGGTTCGAGCCCCGCATCGGGCTCTGTGCTGACAGCTGGCTCAGAGCCTGGAGACTGCTTTGGATTCTGTGTCTCCCTCTCTCTCTGACCCTACCCTGCTCGCGCTGTCTCTCTCTGTCTCTCAAAAATAAATAAAAAAACATTTAAAAAATTTTAAATAAAGATTAGACTCCACTCATTGTTGGTTGCATAAATTTCCTGAGCTGTGTCTCTGTATATTAAATATATATCCCTAAAGAATTGAAAATGAAGTATAATGTACCCAACTAAAACACTCATTAGCAATATGGGAAATATCTGTTCAGGTGAAAGGTAGAAAAATAAATCCACTCTTGATTAAAAGTTGCATAACGTTGCAAGTGCAAAGAATTAGCTTTACCGACACATTTGTGTATCTGTCATTTTAACTTCATTACCTCTTTAAAAACCGTATCTCCAAACACAATCACATTTTAAGGTACTAAGGGTCAGCAAATTGATCTTGAGACAACAAAATTTAGCTCATAACAGTCTATATGGAAAATGTTCAGCTACACCAGAATTGAAACTCAACTATATAAATCAGAGACGTTACACAAGATATGTTTTTCCTTTGAATTCTTTTTTTTTTTATAGTTTATTGTCAAGTTGGTTTCCATGTAACACCCAGTGCTCTTCCCCACAAGTGCCCTCCTCCGTGTTTTTCCTCTGGATTCTAATTTAGCTTCATACTCCTATCCTGTATGTGATCCACACCCCCATTACTAATAACTTGTGTTGGCATGCAAGATAAAGCATAGTTTCCATCCCTGTTCCTACATACCAGCAATATCTGCAAAGTCAACTACAATGTTAATTTCTAAAATTAAATCTATGTTGCTTCCTAAAAGCTGTCTGTCCTAACTTAGTCAATATCAGTATCATAAACATGAGCATTTTCTCTCCATTATGCCTCATGTCCAATGACCAACTTTTGTTACACTTATGTTCATAATACCTTGTGGGTTTGTCCCTGCTTCTGAACTGAAGCATAAGACATATAAGGTCATTGTTCAGGTACCCTATCTAAACTTCCCAGTGGTTCTCAATTTCATTCTGATTACAGCCAACATCTTCACGATGCTCTCCAAATTTGTAAACAATTCTTACTATTTCATTAACTATTTCACATACTTATGTATCAGGTGTTGTTTTTATTTTATTTTGTTACCTATTACCTCAGACAGGGAGTAAACTACACTAAGGCGGTTTTTCTTTTTCATTCATTGCAAAATCTGAAAATATAGAATATGACTTAGATCCTGATTGACGGCTGGATGTATTTGTTGAATTAATCAATATGAGGGCATTCTATAGCTTTCCCATTGTAATTCTTCTCTCACTGAAATGATGTTATTTGAAAACAATAACCAGAAGAACAGTGCCAACAAAATACAGGATGTTAACCTCTTTTTTAAGAACACTAATCATATGTTTAGAAAACCTCCTTTAAGCATTTGTGAGTCTCTATATTAGTGTCACTATAATATATTTCATTATTTTGGGTGATGTCTTAAGTCTGAACTATTTTACCATCTTTCAATATAATATTAATGAACCAGTGGTAGTTAAACTGTAGATTTAAATGCTTTTAGTTTGTAAAGCAAAAGTAGTATTCTGATCTCAAACTGTCTTCTGATATCTTTGTCAGATATCAGCTGCTCATTTTTTGTGAAAGACTCCAGCATAAACCATCTTAAATCTCCAAATTCACTTCAAGTAAGTTCTATTATCAGTTTTGAAAATTGGTCTTGAAACTCTCTGTCTCTCTCATAGCTTCCTGTAAAACACTGGGCATATGAACTGTCATGGGAATGAGCTAGTGTCTCCTAGGCAGCCACAGTTCTGATGTTTTTGTTTTCTACCCATGTATGTTAGGATACCATATCATAAGTCTCCATGCCGAGAGTTAAACTACTGGGCATGTGCATATGAATACATAGTCAGCCTGTGATATTTTACCACTCCCCACACCAAACTTCTGTCTCACCATAGTCTTCTATATGAACCTAGAAAAAAAAAATTCAAAACTTAGACGTACCCAAGAGAAGCTGCTATGAGGAAAATAAACTCACAGAGGACAATTTAAAAATAAAATTTTTTTCCAGCTTCCTAGTTTAAAAATATCATGCTTGTTGAGACTTGCAGTGATTAAAAATAGCCCTTAAGTAGAAAGATTGTGTTTTTTTAAGATCTGTTTATTTGAGATTTTATGTCAAAAATATTTAAGAATCAGCATTCATATTTCACCACTAAGGTCTTATAAGTCCTCAGAGTAAACCATCCCCGCTGCCCCCACCCCCACCACATATACACAATATTAACCACTTCCTCAATATGCTTTGAGATTCTGAGTTAGCATTAACCACTTTCTTAGTATGCTATGTAGGCTCAGAGTTCAGCTTTATTTTGAAAAAGAATAATTCTGTTTACAAGATGTCCTATACAAAACTTGGCTAGAAACCTGAGCCAGTGTTCTTTTCATGAAATAGCCATTATTGGCAAATGTATGGTAAAGAAATTCTTGTTTGTAAAATGTTGGTATGAAATAGAAGTGTAAGTTTAAATGAATGGTTTTAAAGTCTATTGATTTGTAACTGTATGACTCAAAGTTTAAAACTTAATTTAAATTTAGTAAGTAGAGGCTTCGCGGGGAATTTTTAGTGGTAAGATAGAGATGTATCTACATTCCTTAGGAAGACCACTATTTAACCAAATACACTTGCCAATTTAAACTTTATTTTGGTACTTTTTCTCTTATTCTAGGAAGTTCCCTTTCTTTAATGAACGTGTTCATCTTCTTACTTGTAATGCTTATATTTTTTTAATATCTCCTTAAAGTATGAGGATAAAGTGATAGCCCAAACATGACCCCATCTGAGACACTGTGCAGGAAGTCAAACAACCACAGAAGGTACTTTCTCCTGGAAAAAAAAAATTAAAATATGTTTAACAACATTTGTTCTCTGCCTTTGATTTGCAGCTGAAAGAGAAAAAGAAAAGTTTACACGTTCCTCTGTTCCTCTTAGTCTTTAAAATACACGCAAACTCCTAAAACTGCATATTTAAAATAGCCAAGATTTGTCAAGTCAAGACACTCTTAAGGACATGCCAAAAGCCCGTATGTACAAAATTAATAGGAAACCTTAGGCATGCCTTTGGCTCCTGAGGAGCGGGAAATGGAGTCCCATTCCCATGGCTTCTGAGAGTCATCTTACCGTATCTCTCCTAGGTTGGCAGGGATAGTTCCTGGCCAGGAACTCAATTCTGGCCACTGTCAAACCTCCACACACAGTTAACAGGAGAAGAGAGAGAGAGGCAGGTTTTCATATTGCCAATTCTGGATGATTACCAAATCACATTTCAACTGGCAGATTTCCCAGGTGTCTTGTGTGACAAAACTGCCTATGATGTTATGATCCAATGAATAATAATTTCTTATAAGGTCAGAAGCAATGCCCAGAGTAACTAACACATAATTGAACCTAGGGAGCCCATTTTCACTATCAAGTTGCAAGTGAATGGAGAAATATTTGTAAATTGCTTTGAGCTGTGTAATGCCTTGATGCAGATATGAGCATTGGGAAGGAAGGTGGGAAATAAGAAAGAATTAATAACATTTTTGTGCATGGTACTGTGATAATTACTTTTCATATTTTGTTTCATTTTATTCTTTTGAAAAAAAGGCAGCTATTTTTATAATCTTCGTCATACAAACAGGTATTTCTGACTCTGGAGCCTAGACCCTTTATAGAACATGAGATAATTCTCTCTGTGAACCAGAAGATTCTGGTGTTCATTTATTATTATTTAACCCCAGCTAAAATGAGTACCTTGTTGGTTCCCTTATTGGTCTACTTATTGGCACAGGCAATATGCGTGTCTAGCCTGGAAATGGCACATGTCAGCTTTGGCAACATCAGGTGGCTCATATTATACTGTCCAGATATACGCAGGTGAAGATCCCAGGAAATCATGGACAAGTCTGGAAGTGAGAGGCATAGACAAGTTCAGACCATTAGACTCCTGTAAATTCAGTGGGACACTGAAAACTATTTTAGAGGAAAAGAGAAAAGAATCCAACATACATTTATTTCTCATTCATTAAACAAATATTATTTGTGTCCCTACATGTACCAGACATTGGTAGGCATGGGGAACGCAGAGGAGAATATGACAAGTATAGTTTCTGCCCTTATGTAACTAGTAGTGTAGTAGGAGAGAATAAATTTTAAAAATTAATAACAATCCAAATAAGTGTATTCGTGCAATCTTTGTAAAGTTTAATGAAGAAGAGAATATCAGAAGTTATATAACAATGCCCACAGACAATCTAAACTAGTCTAGATGTTCCAGGCAGACTGACTGAGGAATGGGAGAGAAAGAGGTAAAGGAGTGTGAATGTATGGAGGCGGGGAGAGAGGTATGCATACTATTGCAGACAAAGGGGGCACCCCACAGGGTGATTCTGTGGTGAGAGAACTGGACCAGAGCACGGAGAACACAAGGTTAGAGGTACAAGACACTCTGGAAAGTGGTAAGCAGAAGCTGGGTCAGACACATCCTCATTAAGAAGTTTAGTTTTCCTCCTAAAAGCTGCAAGAAGCTTTTAAAAGGCTTTAAGCAGAGGAAGTATCGTGATTCGAGTTGCATTTTGGAAAGATCACTTTAGATGCTGTGTTTAGAATAGACTGGGGCAAAAAACTAAATTATTTCAGACAGGAAATGACAGCAGCTTGGGTCAGAGCCATGGGAGCAGAGGAAGAAATAGAATCGGGGAAACCCTTCTCTCAGCACTTGCTTGCAGATGTGAAGGGAGGGAACTGGGCACAGAGAGATGGACCCCGGACACATCCTACAGAAGAGGTGAAATGGCACTGAGGAATGCACAAATTCTCATTAAATATGGTCCCTGCACTCATCTTCCCGTCTGCCTGAGCACTTGTCTCTTTCAGAGGGGAAAATTGGTCCACAGCCCTTAGGCTCAGTAGGTAATTCCCCTACTTGACCCTCTAGAATTTCTGCCTTGTCTGGGAGGTTCAAGAAAAGCTAAACTAAACTGCAAAACAAACAACCCAAGGATTTCTTTCTTTCTTTCTTTCTCTTTCTTTCTTTCTTTCTTTCTTTCTTTCTTTCTTTCTTTCCTTCTTTCCTTCTTTCTTTCTTTTTCCTTTCCTTTTTCCTTTTCTTTCCTTTCCTTTCCTTTCCTTTCCTTTCCTTTCCTTTCCTTTTCCTATTTGGCTTCTTTTTCTTTCCTACCCCCCCCATATATGTCCAAGCCACTACTATCTCTCATCCCGAGTAAAATAAACTCTTCTCCCTCAATCCTTTAAGCTTGAGACATTCTTGTAATTCCCTTTAGAAAGCACTAAGCAACATTTAGAGGATAGACAGCAGAAATACTTATTTCTCTTTGGAGGGGACTATTTCCTTCACGATTATTTGTTATCTAGATCATGATATACAGACTCTATAACAATCTCAGGCACTCATAAGATCAGAAGAAAGAAAAGAAAAGCCCTCTTGACTGCTAAGCCCTTTGGAACTGAATATTTAGCTTTTATTTCATCCAATATTTAGAGCTTGATATTACAAGACTATTATTGATTTCATGTCTTTCATGGTCTCCATAAAAGAATGCAAAATGGTACAAGGTGATGGTAGTGGTACTGCCATTCCCCAAAACTGTAATTACTGAGTTGGGATTATAGCTATGCAACTTTGACTTCTTTATGGTGCTGACTTCAGTCCTGAGCTCCAGCCCCTCACCCTGTGGTCCCAGTCAGCACCAAATCTGATAGGGAGCTAAATCTGCCTCTGCCACTAACTAGTTTTTTCGCTCTGGAAAATTCATCTGACCTCCATGGACCTCAATTTCCTGGTTGTAAATGAAAAGGTGAGTTTTGATTATTTTTGAAGTATTTTCCACTTCTAACATTCTAAGGAAGACAAATCTTTGTATGTCTGACAGATGAATCATGTGTGAGCCTATGTTTTGATAATTCAGCTGTTCAATCTTGTGCCTCTCAAACGTTAGAAGCAAATATCATCTATTTCTCTCTCCTTTGAGGAATAGAAGCAGATAAATAATGAGCCATCCATTTATAATTTTAAGATTCCCGGTATTGAGGTGTTTGCTAATATGCAGGCCATATCTCTCTGCCCCCTCTCATCCATTTTAGTCTCTCACTCATCTTTAGACATGCCTCCTCCAGGGCCATGAGTTTCTCCTTTTGCAGAAATTTTCTCATGCTCTTAAAGAAAATATTAGCAAGGAGGAAAGTAATCTGATTTCTTATTCAAAAATATTACCTATAAAGTTGTCATTGACATATAGACTGAATTATTGCAGTGTTATTTACATTTAAAATAGAAACTATTGGGGCATCTGGTTGGCTCAGTTGATTAAGTGTCTGACTTCAGCTCAGGTCATGATCTTGTGGTTCGTGAGTTCGAGCGCCACATTGGGCTCTGTGCTAGCAGCTCAGAGCCTGAAGCCTGCTTTCAATTCTCTCTCTCCCTCTCTCTCTGCCCCTCCTCCGCTCACATTCTGTCTCTCCCTGTCTCCCAAAAATGAATAAACATTAAAATTTTTTTAAAAATAAAATAAAATAGGAACTATTAACACCAGTGTGTTGCTTATTGATCAGGTGGAATGAGAAATGTGTGGAAGCAGGTCGCTGCCTGTCCATTGCCTGGGCAACGCTGTCTGCTTCCAAAATACATCCTAAGAACAAAGCTTACAGATTCCTATTATTTAATGTTGTTTTGGCACTGTCAGGAAGTGACACCATAAGAAGAGAGAGAGGTGCAAATCTTCTACGGCACGTAGCATTAGGGATGGGGGGAGGAGATGTGCAAGAATCATTAAGTGTAAGTGACTGCCTGCTTGTAACCCTTTGGAGAGAAGAGCAGCCAGGGAAATAAGTACAATCACTCTCCTCGAGAATAGACTTTTTATTAACAGCCACTGAAACAACAAAATTACTATTTTCTGCAATCAGCACTCACTGACATTCTTAAAGATTTCTTTTAAAATTTCAAGTATTGCCTAAATGTCAAATACATACCAGATTTAAAAGTCTTGGTGCAGGGGAACCTGGGTGGCTCAGTTGGTTAAGCATCTGACTCTTGGTTTTGGATCAGGTCATTGTCTCACAATTAATGGGTTTGAGCCCCTGTTTGGGATGCTGTCTCTCTTGCTTTCTCTTCCTATCTCTCTCCCTCTCTTTCTCTCAAAATAAATAAATAAATAAACTTAAAAAAGTCTGGGTGCAAAAAAAAAAAGGTAAAAGGAAAAGAATGAAAAAAATTATTAATTTGATATTACTTTTATTTCAAAATAAAATTTCAGACATGTTTTATTAAATTAAATATATTATTAAAATTAATTTCACCTGGTTCTTTTTCCATTTTTAAAAACGTGTCTATTAAAAAATTTAAAATTGTACATATGTTTCCATTATATTTCTTGGGATAGCATCGCATTACACTGAGGAAAGTTGATGTCTACACTCCCTGGGCAAGGTAAACAAGCCACACATTTAATGTGGAACATATGCAAAGAAATACAGAAAGCTACTGTGTTAAAGAAGCTACTATTTTTATCACACCTAACATTTTCAAAGTACGATTGCCTGCACAGTTCGAAAGTGTTGCAAAGAGGCTCTTCTTTGGAAATAACCATTACTATGACCATTCATTTAAAAAGATATTAAGGGGAAACTGGCTGGCTTCATTGGTTAAGTATCCAACTCTTGATTTCTACTAAGGTCATAATCCCAGATTCATGGATGGAGCCCTGAGTCAGGCTCTGTGCTGAGCATGCTTGGATTCTCTCTCTCTCTCTCTGCCTACTCTCTGCCATTCATGTTCTGTCTCTCTAAAATAAATTTTAAAAAATTATTAAAAGGATTTTAAAATTATCTTTAGTTGTGAGTTTGCACGATGCAAACAAAAGCAGATTTGCAAAATGGGCAGCAATAATAGACCTCTAGTATAAAAACACGTATCTTTTAACAAAAGAATTATAGTGTTATTTTATCTAAACTTATTCAATGTGACATTGACTTGAAAACGCATATATTCACAGTAGATTTTGTCTTGTGGTTATTGTGTGAAGAGGATTTTTAAATAAAATCTCATCTTAAAACATAAAATCAATCTTTCCTGGTATAAGGGAGAAGAGCTAATAACATATTTTACAGCATTGTATAGACACAATAAATTTACTTCTCAATGTATTACCTTGATATAAAAGTCATGGTCTAGGAGCACCTGGGTGGCTCAGTCGGTTAAGCGTCCAACTTCGGCTCAGGTCATGATCTCACGGGTCCTGGGTTGGAGTTCAGGTTGGGCTCTGCCCTGACAGCTCAGAGCCTGGAGCCTGCTTTGGATTATGTGTCTCCCTCTCTACCCCTCCCTAGCTCATGCTTTGTCTCTCTTTCTCTCTCAAAAATAAATAAACATTAAAAAAAATTTTAAGTCATGGTCTATCTTTCTCTTTAAAAATTCTTTGTCTTCGTTTACTTTGTTCCTGCTATAGACTAACTAAATTTATGTACTCTACTCCACCTCCTCAATTCATATGTTGAAACCTAATCCCCAAACTGATGAGGTTTGGAGGTGAGGTCTTTCCCAGGTGATTAGGTCAAGGGTGGAACCTTCGTGAATGGAATTAGTGCCCTGATAAATGAGGCCCCAGAGAAATCCCTCACTCTTCCTACCATGTTAGCTTATGGTTAAAAGACTGTCCATGAGCCCATAAGTGGCTTTTCAGCTTCCAGAACTGTGAGCAATAAATATTTGTTGTTTATAAGCCCCCCCTGTCTATGATATTCTGTTATAGCAGTCTGAATGTTCTAAGATAGTTTCCTTGTTAGTTGAAAATTTATAACTAATAAAACCCATGACCAGATATCTTCAGTCTCACAGCTCTTATACCTTAGAGATAAGATCAATTCAAGACCATGAAGAAGAATAGTCATCAGCTGAGATTTTTCTAATAGGAAAAGGGATAAATAATATGATAGGTAAGTAGAATGTGTGTGTGTGTGTGTGTGTGTGTGTATGTGAAAGAGAGAGAGAGAGAGAGAGAGATTTATTTTTTTTACAGAGAGAGAGCTCATGAGTGAGTGGGAGAGGGGCAGAGGGAGCATGTGAGAGAGTGAGAGAGAGACAAGAATCTTAAGTAGGCTCCAGGTCCAGCATGAAGTCCCGACCTCAGGCTTGATCCCATAACCATGAGATCATGACTTGAGGCGAAATCGAGAATTGGATGTTCAACTGACTCAGCCACCCAGATGCCCCTATATACATTTAATAGTATATTAAGCCAAGAAACATTTGTCTGATATTTATATTTCTAAGCATGTCCTTTTCTTTGATGTGAAAAAAAAAATTTCCATATCAAAACTATAAATTAATTCTACCATAGGTGAAAAATGGGAATGAGAAAAGTTTTATGAACTACTCTTTCTTGGGGGCGGAGCTAGTAACTTACCCTCTCAAAAATCTGAAAAATGTAAATAAAAAAAACTACTTTTAAAACTTAAACAAATGGCCCACACCCCAAAAAAAGTTTTATGAAGTTTTTGGTTACTTTATTCTTCAAGCATTGCCCATTAAAACATAGTCAGTCAATACTTATTCTGTTGATACTTCAAGTCTTATACATAAACGGGGGATCAGTGTTTTATCTCAGTGTTTACATAAACCAGGAGAAAAGACGTCTAATAATCCAGCAAGAGTCAGAAATCAGTATTTAAATTTGCAAGAAAATTAAAGCAAATAGTTCTTTTTTCTTATATCACCATCAGGCTGATTTATTGAGAGCATAATTTTCTTCCAGTTTCATAGGACGGAGTAATAAAGCCAATTATGTAGTGTGCTATATATCTTGATTTCTTTTAGAAAGGATATTCTTATTGTTTGTTCTTCTCTTTTTAGCCCTCAGCCATATGTTTAGACTCAGCCTCTTCTTCTATGCTAAATAGCAGTATTAAAGCCATAAAATAACTTAGGCACAATTTTGAAAGCAGTAGATAAGGTTTGTGTTTCTATTGTGACTATTTATATATTTACTCTTTCGTTCTAAAAATATTTCTCAAGAACCTTCTTTGTACCAGAAATTCGGCAAAGCATTACAGATACTGAGCTAAATAATGTCAAGTAGGTAAGGGGATATACAGAAATAATATATCAATAAAGAGTTAACTATAGGGGCACCTGGGTGCTCAGTCAGTTGAGTGTCCAACTTCGGCTCAGGTCATGATCTGGCAGTTTGTGAGTTCGAGCCCCGCATTGGGCTTGCTGCTGTCAGCCTGTCAGCACGGAGCCACTTAGGATCCTCCGTCCCCGTCTCTCCAACCCTCCCTTGCTTGCACTCTCCCCAAAATAAATAAATATTTTTTAAAAAGAGTTAACTATAATATTAGGTAATATAACTGATGCTGATATATGTATATAGAGAGAAAACCCACCACTGTGAAGGGTGTTTCTGGAAGGCTTTCTCAGGAGGAAGTCTGTCCAGAGCAGAAAAAGATGGCGTGGTTATTGGAGTGGCCAAAGGAGTAAATGGCATGTTTGAGACAGAGGACGATGGAGATGAGAATGTCTGCATGAAGGGAAGAACGGTCAATGGTGAAAGAAGATATAATTTCTCATTCTCTAGTTGTTTCACATACAAAGTTTTGGCTTCCTCACTTAACTGGTTATTCCACGGCGATTACTGATTATCGATTATATCCTCGTTATACATTCATTCTATACTTTCACAAGGACAAGATGATGTTGACATCTCTCCGGTGGAATTGATTGATGCTTATGATGTTTTAGATTCCCTTCAAATCTGGGTGTAAGACAGTATCTGAATGCTGACATTTAGTACCAGAAGGTATTACCGTCTTTTAGATAATGAGTGAATGTTTCAAATCCTCAACCCAAATAATATTGTCAATCTTCAAAAGTTTAGCTCCCTTTTGAGGTCAATATTGCAGTGACACTGTGAAAAACTACCTCAAAAGGGACTCCTCATGTTTCCCTGCCCAGTGATTCCTGCCCCCACAATATCCCGGGATGGAAAATTTTGTCTTGAACTTAGTTCCAGTTGGAAGACATTTCCTTCTCTGGGCAGACTTGTAACTTGTGCAGACATGGCAGAAGACCATTGCAGTAAAAATGAAATTGTTAGAATATATCAATTTGAAGAACTTATGTCATAAAGGCTTCTCTAGCCCTTTGCTACATGAGAATCCTTTCCTCAACAAGCTGAGAAGGTAGATATCACTTGGATGCCATTTATTTACAAGGAGAAAGAAAAAGGAAGTTTGTTTGCCACCCTTTGGACTCAGTTTTTTCACTTTCAACTAACTAAATAAATGGTGTCCTGAAAACTAGGACTTTCAAATTAAATATTATATGTTTTTAATTACCTTACTGCTCTTAAATTCTGGGACTATGTGTGAAAATATTTCCTTTTTGAATTCCAATGGTGACTTTTGAATTCCTCTGGGATTAGAGAATGAGGTACCTACAGAAGTGTCCAGAATGTGTACCATGTTCTTAACTGAATTTAGTAAAAGGAAAAAAAAAGTTCAAACTGTCTTCAGCTTTCAACAATGTTTTGGGCAAAGTAAAATTACTGTGACAGAAATATAGGTAAATATTTTGACTGCATTTCTTATACGTATTATGCACCAAAATTGCATCATAAATGTTTGGAAGTGGTTAAATAGTTACTCACAGTTGGCAATAATATGTCCAGCTGATGTGAAACAGATAGGTTCTGCTTGTTATCAAATGGACTTTCTACCACTAGAGAAGAATTTATCAAGAAGTTCTCAAGCATCTGCTCATAGCTTTCATTTATTTCTGCTGAAAATCTAGATAGCTTTGTGTGTGATTAACATTATCCTTATTATTACTAAGATTGTAACTCTATTTACTATCAAGTGTGGAAGGCTTTTGTCTGTCTGAATTAAGAAATCACATCCCTATTTTAGGATAGAGAGGGTGCCAGAATTAAAGGTTGAGGACATGATGACTGCTTGCCCTTTCTCCTCCCTAAGTCAGTAGAGATCAGGAGACTCAGACCAGAGACAGGAGTAGTGGGAAGAAGTCAGGGTGGAAAGGCACAGTTCTTTCAGCCCTGGGGCCTAAATTGCCTCCATTCATTATTTTTTATCATTTCCTAAATGCAAATGAAACATTAAGGTGAATCCAGTTAGCTATAATTTTGTATGAATTCTTTTCATCTCATAACCAGCCCATTCCTGGTTTCACATAAGCAGCTCTAGAGGGGCAGTCTGGTTCTGCTGCTTGGAAAGCAGATATGCAATTTGGGACATCAGGGGAGCAGAATTGAGAGTCCTTGCATTATTGTCCATAGGACTGCCTGAATCGTACTGTCTTTGTGGAGGGAAGGTTGAAATGGATCCTGGTGCTGACACAGGAAATTTGATCGACGTTGAATTCCTTTAACATGCTAGACTTCTTATAGAATTTGCCTTGGATTTTATACTCAGATTATATATGCATAACTAACTCCTAAACACTATGTTCACATCTTGTGATATTTAACGATTACTACTTGTGAAATGTCAGGCAGGGAAAGACAAATACCGTATGATTTCACTTACACGTGGGATCTATGAAACAAAACAAATGAACAAACAAAACAAAACAGAAACAGACTTATAAATACAGAGAACAACCTGATGGTTACCAGAGGGGAAGGAATAGGGGAATGGGCAAAATAGAGAAAGAGGATTAAAAAGTACGGACTTCCAGTTATAAAGAAGTAAGACACGGGGATACAATAGACAGCATAGGGAATACAGTTAATAAAAAAAAAATAAAGATAAGTACTGAAAAATCTTTTAGAGACAATCCCTAATATACAGATTGTATTACAGAAGCTTATAACTGGATGAAGTGGGATTTGGGTATGTATTTGCCTTTTGGAACTAAGTGATACTGAGTATTGAGAATTCAAAATAAAATTTGCTTGAACCTATCAATATATGTGATCTCATGTAAGTTCATAATCACATAAGAGAGCAAACCTTTGGAACTACTTTTAGAATGTTTCAATTTTATGAGTAGTGAACAATACCTACCCACTGTATAGAAACTAAAAGTGATTTAAAAAAGATTTATAGTTCATTTGCATGCATTTTAACGTTGATGTTTTCTTGCACAAGAGTCCCAAAATTGGTATTTTCTTCCCAATGTTTGTACATCATCAATAGTTTTATATTCAAGGAAACACTTTCTTGATATTGGTTTATCTTTTTTATTTTAACATTCTTCATCAGATATACATGCCTCCAGTTACACAAAAGAGCAAGGTAGGGAAAGAAGATCATTATTATCCTCTTTTAAAACAGTCTCAAGAGCATTAAAAAGGGCTGAAGACTATGGTTGCCATTTCCAGAACTTGCCCCTCTTTCACTGATTCTCTTGGAATTGAACCACATTTCTTTGTGTTTGTTTTAAAATATAGTTTATTGTCAAGTTGGTTTCCATACAACACCCAGTGCTCATCCCAACAAGTGCCCCCATCCATTTCTTTGAAATGAATTTGAGATCCTCTATTTGAAATCCTCTGCCTCTGTGTTCCTTGTAAGAATGAATTTTCCAAGGAAAATCTTCAATAGCTCCTCAACTTGACATTTAATCTGAACTTAAGCAATCTTCTCACCCTACAATCAAGCAACACAGTGGACCCTCTTAGAAACTGTCTGAACTAATTCATATTACATGAAGAAGGAGTAGCTGCTAATTTTGTAACTCCTGGAAAAAAGCACAAGAGTATAAAGCACCCTTCTCCTTAATGTTGAGGTTAATGACTTCAGCCAGGCCTTTCTTTGGAATTTACAGGAGTGATTAGTGCCTGGTTAGATGGACCCCTAAGCTTTGAAACCATCTTCAGCATTTAATCTGATTGAGTAAACCATTCATTAACCACTCACAGCCAGGTACTGGCGCTAGGGATTATGTGATGAAAAATGACAGACCCTTCTCAAATAGCTCACTACCCATAAGTAAAATGCAGGAGATGAAGGGAATAAATGCAACTGTAAATGACTGTTTAAAGTACAATATCAGCACTGAGTGAAAAAAAAAGAGCAATTGATTGTAGGAGTGGCCAGGAGAATTAGCAGCTAGGTTGGAGGACCAACAGGAATTCACTATGAGGAAATGGGAGATACACAATCCCAGACAAAAGCAACAGCATATGCAAGTCTGCAATCATCAGAAAGCTCCAGACCTGGTGGGAGCATGAATGAATGGTTTGTATGTCTGAAGTATAACTATGCAAGCTGAGGGGAAGGGGACAGGGGTTATGGTAAAGTTGCTAAGGGCCTGATAGTCTTTGTATAAACCTAGGGCTTTGTTCTGGAGATTGTGAAATAGCAGTGCAGACTTTTAAAGCAGGAGACACAGTTACTATTGCTATTCGTGAGGATTTTCTCAGCAGTCTGGTGAATAGGATAGAAGGAGAACTCAGAGGCTATTAGTCATGTGCAGAAAACAGACTAATTTTCTAGTTTAAGCCTGAAATAATGACATCTGATATTATGATAATATATCATGATAATCTGAACGAAGGAGTGGTATTGAAATGAACCAAGGAGAAGATTACAAGAGAAAGAAGCTGGCTTGATAGTCCTGGGAACAGATGGGAAGTGGATCATTCTGAATGTGCTTGTGGCATCAGGAAAATAGGGACAGACATTTTTAAACAACTTCAATTAAAAAATTGACATACAAGAAACTGCACATGCGTGAAGTGAATACTTTGACAAGTGTTTATAATATGTGTACATATAGTGTGAAAACAGCACCGTATTACATTAGTGAATGTATCTGTTACCCCCACAAATTGCCTTTTGCCCTTTTATAATTTTTCTCCACACACTTCTGCCCCTTCTCAGGCAATTGCTGATCAACTTTCTGTCACCGTAGATTAGTTTGCATTTTGTAGAGTTTATATGGCAATTATACCATATGTGCTTTTTTTTTCTCCAGCTTTTTATCCGACATACTTATTTTAAGATTCAACTGTGTGTGCACATCAGTAGCTCCTTCCTTTTTATTGCTGAGTATTCTTCCATAGTATGGTTATGCCATATTTTGTTAATCCATCCAGTAGTCCATGGAAATTTGAATCGTTCTTGTTTTTGGCTGTTACAAATGAAACTACTATGACATTTGTATGCAAGCCTTTGTATGGACAGATGCCTTCTTTTCTTTTGGATAAATGCCTGCGATTGGAATGAGTTCATCATATGGTAAACATAGGTACAAGTTTTTTTTTTTTTTAACTGCAAATTGTTTTCCAAAATGGTTATATTTTGATGGTTAGCACATGAGAGTTCCAGTTTCTCCAGATTCCTATCAACCCATATCATGGACTATCTTTTTTATTTTAGCCATTCTAATAGGTGTGTAGTGATATTTCATTCTGGTTTTAATTTGCATTCCCCTGATTACAGAGGTGTTAAGCATCTTTCATGTCCTTTTTTGCCATCAGTATATCTTTTGATGGTGTTCAAATCTCAGGGTCCCTTTTTATTTTTTTTAATTTAGGTTGTTTGTTTTCTTGTTATTGTGCCTGGATAGTTGAATTACATATGGTCAGAGGAAATTGGAGTTAAACAACATAGTTTTTTGATGCCAGGAACTCCCTAAATCTTAACTTAGGCCATGAGCAGACAGAGAGGGGTTCATCAATTCTGTGCCACTCCACGATATAGGCAGGCGGGTGGGTAAGCAATGTTATGGGCCCTAAATAATTAATTACGAACTCACTGACTTACACATATCTCTGTCACTTTCAAATGGCAATTTTCCAACAGAAAAAAAATCTGCTGGTAATTTGACGTTAGGAATATGATCAAACCAGGCAAAACTCTAGGTAAAGTTGTTCTTATGTTGTAGATTTCTATTTTACACCTAATCTCAGATGTCTTCTCTCAAATAATCAGCATCTATATGTTTCTTCCTGAGTCCTTAGAGTTCTTCATTAGGGGTATAGTACTGATCCATATCAACATTTCATGTCTCTCATTTTTCCACCAAAGCTCTGGTCTTTGGGTTTTGACTTTTTTCACCACACCTATCTCAACTAGGTAACACTGGCATATAGGCTTAATGCCTTGCTTGCCTAAGCAATGTAATATTTTATGCCAGTTAAAATATGCACATCGCCAGAAAGCCCTTAGGAAGAAAATTTAATTATAGTAGCAGACAGTTACAGGAGATGGTTTTATCTTTTTGTTTACAATCTTAAACTTGCATCATAAGGATAGCTGGTGGCCAGCATGTAGAGATCCCTCACGTCATAATGTTACTGATAATTTACTCTTCTTTATTCCTTCTTAGTCGTTGTCATTTATTATCAATCATGGTGAGAAAATAAGGAAATAGAAAAACAGAGTCAGGAGAAGGAGGCAAATTGAACATAGAGTAGAAGACAGAGTTTTGAAATATTATTTATGGATTTGAAAAGTATTTGGAGCACTTGAAAGAGCAATTTTTATATAAACTATAGAACCAAAAGCCATATGCTGGGCAACTCCTAGAAAAAGAGTAACTGGGAATGTTACATAAATTATGTATAAATTATGTCCCCCCACAAAAGATGTGTTAGGGTTCTAACCCCAAGCACCTAAGAATTTGATCATATTTGGGAAAAGAGTTATAGCAGATGAAATTAGTTAAGATGAGGTCATATTGGAGTAGGATAGACCTTTAATCCAAGATGATTCATGTCTTTATAAGAACAGAGAAGAGGATGTGAAGTGAGGGACACAGCCATGTGACAAGAGACACAGAGATTGGAATAATCCAGCTGCAAGGCAAGGAGTGCAAGGATTGCCAGCCACCACCAGGAGGTAGGAAAAGTCAAGGAAGGGTTCTACCCAATGTCTTAGAGAGAGCACAGCCCTCTCAACACCGATTTTGGACTTTAAGCCTCTAGACTGTGAGCTAATAAATTCTATTGCTGTAAGCCACCCAGTTTGTGGTACTTGGTTATGGCAGTCCTGGGAAGCTAATACAATGAGCCTACATTGTATTAAAATAATACAATCTATTTTAATAGAGCCTTAAGAATCACATGAAGTTATAGTTTATATGCAAAAACTTTTACTATTCACAAGGCTAGCAGTACCTTGGGTTAGAAAAATCAGTCACATTCTTACTGCCTTCATTTCCTTTGAGTCACAGGTTGAGTTCCTTTGAAGAGTTCTTAGTGATGGTTCCAGGTCTAAGATTTCAGTACCTAATTTCATCTCGTATAATAGCTTATTCCTTGTTTTCAGGTGATTCTTCACACATGCTTCATGATCTGCCCGTACTGACTGAGATGCGCATTAACTCAGGGAGTTACCATAAGGCTACGCAGACCAGGATGTGAACAAGAAATGCCGTACTCATGGGAAATAGAAATCCTGAAAATGATAATGAGGGAGAGGGCATGATATATCTCTCACTTTTAAGAACATAATTTCGGTCGTTTCAAAAGAGAGAGAGAGGGGAAGCCCATTAGTTAATAATCATTGAGAGAAATGAAGACCTAGGTTAGAGATAGGGCAGAGGGGATGGAGAGGAGGGCAGCATCAAGGGAGTTTTGCCAACAAACATGCGTGGGTGACAATGAGATGAGGGAGGAGAGGGAGGGGAAAAGAATGAAAAAGGACACCGAGGGAGGAATAATTCCTTTGGAACAAACACTTTATCCGCATTCTTCTCTGCTTTAGAAAGTAATGTCAAAGACTGGCTGAGGCACATGAAACTGTTTTCTCCTCTGGCTCTTTTACGTGCTGTTTATGTTCAGTTGTCCCCTCTGTTGTCCTACACGTTAGAGTAGAAAGTGCCGGCTGGTCAGTTACTGTGTGGGCTCTGCTGTTTCCAAAACACATAGCCTTCCTCTCCCCATTGTAGACTAGTTAAATTCATTCCAGCCTCAATAAACAGATAATTAACAACTGAGTGTTATTTTTAGCCCAGGAAATGTGTTAGCCAAGATAGTCTGAGGAGCTGTTGTCAGGGAGGCAGAAAGGAGTTCAGTGGCAGGAAAAGAGATTAGCGAACATAAAGGAAATGACTTTATTCTTGACCTTGAGACTAGAGTGAAAAACTTGTCTGTTTATAGGATCTAACACATTTGAAACAAATATAACTCTTCACTTATATCATTTATGTGTATAAATTGGCAGAGGAGAGGAAAGGAGAAGCTGTGTTCTATGGTATCAACTGTTGTTTCTGAAAAGAAGGTATAAAGAACACCCTATTGTCAGGGTCTTGTACAATTTAATTTTCTCAGAAATCTATGCTTGATGTTATGTTAAAAGGGAAGGGAAGGAGGAAAAAAGGACCATACCATTTCATCTCATAAGGATAACTAGTATTCATTCCCATTGTGTCTCTTTCTTCCTTTCTGGATTCTTGTTCTAATGGAAGAGAGTGGAGCAGATTTTGGTCCTCAGTAAAAGTCTCCCCAGGAGATTCTGAGTAAAAGTGGGGCACCCTTGTGAACATGCTACTCCTCACTTCAGAAACTGTTGGTGGTCATCAGAGACGGGAACTGGCCCATCGAGGGCTGGCCAGGATCAGGACCAAGCCTGCTTCCATTTTCTGTTGACCATTCTTACCTCCTATGCCCATACATGATTGACAGTCATTTGGTTTCTTCAAAACTGTATAATTGTCTACCTCCACGTCTCTCTTCATTTTTAAGAAAACTTGTAGGTAGCCACCTAGAAATAACTGGAATGTTTTCATCTACCTTCCATGACAGTTTAAGACAATCTTTCATATACACCCTGAAAAGAGCTATTGATGGATAGGGAATTTCTACCAACTGCTGCCCTTTGTGATTTTCAGAGAACTAACAATATCTATTGATTCTACCTTCCCATTACTTATATTGGGTTTTGTTTATTTGCCGTGTTCAATAATTTAATGTATTCAACATTGGCTTTATCACCTCCCACCTTATTCCTTTTGCCTCTGCATTTTCAACTTCCCATTACTGCCCACTCATATCCCAGATCAGTTGCCAAACCAATTTTGAATTCAGGCCCAGAAATGATGTAAGAAGTTAAATCCTGCCCCTCCCTCGCCAGCACAATCAGATGGAGTTCAGTTATCATCTTCCCTTCTGGATGTGGAGACATGAGAACTGGTGTCCTAGAAATATGCTTTGAACTACTCCTTGAATCCCAATCTGCAAATATGAATTTGACATTTGCGTCCAAGGAGAGTAATCAGGTGATTTGATGACTACATAGGAGATTCTTTGAACTTGGCAGAGCCAAGGGGTTTGTTGGCCAATATAGTTTGCAGAGAACAGACTCTCAGGTTTATCAGTCTTCTTGACCTATCTCAAGCTTTTTTGCCAATGCCGTCTCAGATATGAAATGTTCATTAATTTTTTACCTTTTAATGAGTCTAATAAAAGCTCAATTTGTCAACTATTTACCTTATTGGTATTACTTTATTCTTGAATACTTATTACTATCTCCTTAAAGTAAGTTTCTTATAGAATCTTTTAAAACTAATCCCCTATTTTGTGACATTCCATTAACTAAAATGAGGTTATGTAATATGTAAATATATACCAATTGACATACCGGCAATACTTTGTAAAATTCGGAAAGTGAACAAATATTATATATGTTTGTATAAAACCAAGAATAACTGGGGGGGGGGGTCTGGGTGACTCAGTCAGTTGAGTGTCCGACTCGATTTCAGCTCAGGTCATGATTTCACAGTTCATGAGTTCAAGCCCATGACGGGCTCTGTGCTGAGAGTGTGGAGCTTGCTTGGGATTCTATCTCTTCCTCCCTCTCTGCCCCTCCCCTGCTCACCCTTATTCTCTCTCTTGCAAGATAAATAAATATGAGTGAAAACATATGATATCTGTCTTTCTCTGACTGGCTTGCTTCACTCATATGTGGATCTTGAGAAACTTAACAGGATAGCATGGGGAAGGAAAGGGGAAACAAAATAGATACAAACAGAGAGGGAGATACAGAGAACAAACTGAGGGTGGATGGTGGCGTGGGGAAAAGGGGAAGATTAGTGATGGGCATTGAGGAGGACACATGTGGGGATGAGCACTGGTGTTGTATGTAAGTGATGAACGTGGGAATCTACCCCCAAATCCAAGAGCACACTTTACACACTGTTTATTAACCAATTTGACAATAAATTGTATTTTTTAAAAAAGATAAATCAATAAACATTTTTTAAAAAATACTGTAACTATGTATGTATATGGACATATGTGTGTATACACGTATCCTCCTGCATGTAAATATATGTGTGTGTATGCAACAATAGTAATGCCTAGCATTTATTGAACATAAGTATCATTTAGGAACTCCTGTATTTTTCATGTACTAGTTCAATTAATTTTATAATAACTTTATATGTTGAGTGTTTCTATTATTTCCATTTTACAGATCAGGAAAAAAGCACACTGAAAATTTAATAATTTATTAATATTTGGACAATCAGGAAACAGCAGGTCCAGGATTCAGATCCAAGTGGGCTGTTCTAAAGCTTGTATCCTCCTAATCTCTACAACATCCAAATATATTATATAAAGATAATAGGATTTGTCACTTTACTTTAAGGTCATGATGGTGATGCATAGGGTAAAGATCTGTCAGAAACTAGGACCGAGACTTTTTTTTCTCTTTTTCAGATCCAGGTTCTTCATAATCTACTGATGTCTTTCCTATTCATTGCATCCCTGTCTGTTTCATGCTGCTCTAGGTCTTTCCAAGCGGTTATATGGTGAATTAGTCAGCCCTATCCTCTGGCTACCATTGCTCTGTGCTCAGCTTTCTATCTGTACTACAGTTCAATGACTTTATGGGGATTACTCTTAATATTTTTGTGTTTATGCCAATAATTACACTAATCTGTACCATAGAATTTGGGCTAGATGTGTGACTTGTATGCATTTGACAGGCAAGTCCTCTTTATAAACTAAATTTGCCTGTTCATAACCTCAATAAGAAGACTGATCTTAGGTAAGGAAAGCAAAAATTAGAAAAAGAGAAAAATTAGAACAACTGGAAGACGATCCTATATTATTCAAAAAGTGTTTTTCTGTAAAACAGTAGTTCTTATCATTTGTCTGTACCCACAACATCAGCATTACATGGAAACTTGGTAGAAATGTGAAGTTTAGGGCTGCACCTTGAACATTTGAATCAGAAAGACTGAGGTGGGGCTCAGAAGCATGGGTCTTAACAAGCCTCCAGGCAAAGCTCTTGCTTGCTTGATTTTGAGAATGTCCCATTCCATGGCTAGTTCCCCCTCACCCAAGTTCTCATACCACTCACAGCTGGATTTAGCTGACAACAAACTCCTGCACGCAATACACACAACACAGCCAAGTACCCCCACTCCCTCACAAACAGACTTGCCCCTGGGATTCATAGGAGTCCAAATGTATATTTGCATTGAATTAAAACTACTCTGGGAGCGTTTATCAGATACAACAGAGCTAAATAAAACTTCATTAGACATCCAATCCTTTAAGCCAGTGTTTATCAAATGTTAACATTTATAGGAATCACACTGTCGAATGTCGATCTTAGTCAGCAAGTCCTAAGTGGGACCTAATATTTTGCATTGCTGATGAGCTTCCAGTTGATGCCAGTGCTGATGGCTTCATCCCACACTGAGTGGCAAGGATCTAGACTCAAGCATTGCCTCAATAAACATTTTCACCTATGTCTCAAAATATGACTGCAGTTTCCCTTTATACTCTATCACTGGTATATTCACCATTGACGATGACCTTCTAGCCCAAGGGGTAGCTCATCTGAACATACTTGTCTCCATCCTCAAGTTTTTAACATGATATTCTCTAAATCTAAATTAAAACACATCCACCTACTGCTGTGCCTATCAAAATTCTACCTGCTATTTCAGACTTAACTAGCAAATCCTGTTTCCTGTCTTCAGTTTTCCCAGATTCCTTCATGTTGGGCACAATCCCTTCTATACTCTCTACCTCTTTTTTAGCACATCATATAATGTTCTGTCAAATTACACTAATCTGTACCATAGAATATGTGCCAGATGTGTGACTTCTGTGCATCTGACAGCTAAGACATCTTCACTGAACTAAATTTGCCTGTTCATAACCTCGATAAGAAGACCGACCTTAAATGAGGAAAGCAAAAATTAGAAAAATAGAAAATATTAGAAAAACTGGAAGACTGGTCACGTGATCAGTCCCCAACATATGTTGCGTTCCCAGAAGACAGATTTATCTGGTCCTTAACAGATCTGGGTCCTCTCTCCTCTTATCAAGCCAATGTTCAACTCATAGATGATGCTATTTGCTTAATTAAATTAGGGAGGGCCAGGTGAAAATGATGATAAAGCAAGCAGCATCTGATCAGTTATGTAGTATGACTGTACTCCAGGAGACCAGGACTGTTTTAAAGCTATCTCTAAGAAACAGGGAGAGACTCAGTTTGTTAAAGGACATTGGAAGCTATTAAGGAAATTTGGGATTGAAGTTGAAGAAAGCGTTTTTAGTTATGGGCAAAATAATTCCCTAAAGCTCCTGTGCCTGCAAACAATCCTTAAACCTTGCTATCAACATTACAAAATGAGCTGTTGAAAAGCAGAGGAAATAAAACCCCAAAGGATATAGATTATTTTTTAATTGCTCAGAAATAGACAGTAAGATCCAGAGGAAACTGTGGTCCTTTTTAAGCAAAGAAATCAGATTGCCTGTATGTAAATCACTATAATACGTTCAACTCAAAAGTTTCAACTCTCTTGAGACTCAAGTCAATTCTCATGTAACTACCCCACTTACTCAGGATGCGTAAAGTAGCCAGCCTGGTTGTTCCCAGAATCTAGATTTTGCTCTTATAGAGAATATGGTTGCAGTCTGAACTTTAGCTACAAATTTTTAAACTAGAAAAAGTACTTAAAAACAGAAAACATGAAATACAAAACACCAAGACAAATACCATGTAAATCTATAGTCATTTTAATTACCAGGGCTCCATTAACTTTAGAATTCTCTTCTGTTTACTGTGTTCATATACAATTAATAATTAATACCTGCCCGTGTAGTAGTGAGGTTTCTTGTTTGCTCGGTTTTGAGTTTTGGGGGGTTTTTTGTTTGTTTTTACTTTGTAGTTTTATCCTCTTTCATCATTTTTGTTTGTTTCCTTTATGGTGTTGATTTGTTGATGGCTTTAGTACGTTGAGTAGTTGTTTTAAAATCATTCACACCAGATCCCTCTTTATTTGTAAAAATTAGTTTTCAGTAATCTTTGCAGTTTCTTTAATATATCAAATTCCATGACTCAATGATTAGATAAATAATCATGAGATCAAGCTTTTGAAACTCTTTTAAAGGTTATTGAAAGAGAGCGATTGGAAGTTTTTCCTTTTTTTTAGCGTCTTTTATAAATGCATGGCACCAATGTGAATTTGAATGTTTCTAATGTTTTAATATGGATTTTAATGTGATGGCAGGAGTCGTGCTAGAATTGGCCAACAGAAAAAGGGCTGTAACTCAGTGCTGCCTGAAGAGATACCCCACTTCCCCCTGTCCTGGAAGGGGTGTTCCTGTGACTCACTGTGCAGTAGAAAGATGAAGCAGGGAAGGCAGCAGCTCTGGGCTCCCTGCATGCTACCGGCAATGTGAAGGCCTGTCTGGAAAGGGCTTTGCTGGAGTGGGCCAGTGGCAGGTGTCAGAGATAGGATGGCCCCTCTCCGAGGGTGTCTTTCAGAGGGACTTGGGGTAAAGCTGAGTATTCCTCTAAATAATCCAAATAAACCAAGAGGCTGGCGATTGGGGAAGAGAGAAAGAAAGGAAGGAGGAGACAAGGAAGAGACAAAGTACAGAGTAGAGCATGAAGGAAAGAAAAAAAGCAAAAAATGGAAAGAAAAAGGGACACATGAGACAATACAATGTTTTAATTCACTTTAGCAATTAAAGACTCTAAAACACCCTGTAATATAGAAGTTTAATTCTTTTAATTCTTATTTTGATAACTAATTTAACCATGAAACCCTTTTTTTTTTTTCATGGAAAATGTTGGTGTAGAAATGTAGTGAACAGGTGTAGTAGAAAGAGGTTGTAAAACCATTGTGAGGGCATTTAGATTTACACTGATTCTTAGGAATACTTTTTGGGTTATTTTAATCCTATGATTAGAATAAATTTATAGTCAAATAATATCCAAATTTGGGGAAACTAGTATATTATGTACATTCACCCTTGCTCTTCTTATAATCCTATTTCTATTCTTTAGGTCTGTGTAAGCTTCATTGTGTCTGTGTCTAGCAGAAAATTGTGTACACTGTTCATTAAATAAGCACAGATGTATACTTTCCAATAATTAAAAAAAAATCTTTTAAGAAAAAAAAGTATTAGTAAAAACTAAGGCTAACCTACTGCTTGGCAATGCAGGTGTTCTAGAAGGACTAAATAATTTTCTTCTTCTAGGTAATTTAACATAGTCTATATATGTAAATTAGGCAACAGAAATATTTATATGAGCAAACCCTAAATGTTCCTAATAAAGCTATTTGCTCAGTTGTCCTGGGGTGTCCCATGCTGTAATGAGATTTTGGCCTAGAAGGGCAGAGGTTATAAATTCTAGGATTCATCCAGATCATGTTGAATGAAGTACATACCTTTCTTTCACTTTTTCTGCATGTATTAAATATGTTATTCATACTTAGTCCCTTATAGTGTTTCTTCAGTGTGTGAGGATTAATGAGATATTCTAGCAACTGCTTGTTAAATCTTGCATTTTCCGGAAGTTTAACTCCCTTTTATTAAGGCCTTTCAGCTGTGCTGAATTCTAATAGTATGAGGAATGTTTTTATATGAAAAAAATAGAAAGAAGATGAAAGACTGGCTTGTTTATAGAACCCTGGTGGGAAGGATCGTGTATGTGTTGGAGGGACAACTCTTAAAAAGGACAGAGTTTGTTAATGACTTATCATTCTTTGCCATTACTCTGCAGATATATCAGCAAGAATTCTATTTTGACTTCCAAATGCCTGACTTTGAACAGAATAATAGGCAAGGACTGTGTTAAAAATAGTTATTCTTTGGGTTATAAAATTTGATTTTACTAACTACTTTCAGAGTAATGAAGATAGCCCTTATGATCGAAGTCTTGACAAAATGCAGTTTTATTTTATCTATATTTACTTAACACATTATAGTAAATTTAATTCAATTTATTACATATTTCTTTGCCCTCTATATCCCTTGATAAGCTGCTCATAACAAGGTGATGAGAAACAGTTGCATGAGAAATCATTTCATGTCCGGTTGATATTCGCACATCTCAACTATTGAATTGCTCTTTTAGTCAATCATCCTTCCTCTTCTTTCACTCTCAGAGAGCTTTTAGTTTGTGATAACCATGGCTCTTTATGTGAACCCAGGGATTTTTGGCTTGCTTACCATCAAAAAAGAGTAAAGGCAAAGTCTTGTCTAGAGGAGATCTACACAGACTAAGACTGAAGAAGAAAAATAATGCCAAAAGAACCTCTCCAAGACCCTTACAAGAAACTGAAGCTTCTCCTGAAGTCAGCAGGGCCCAAGGGGCATCCCTTAAATACTTCTGGCCAGAGTGTGTTCTCTCTCTCCCCATACCTTGCCTTTCAGTGCCTTCCCCCTCTCCTCTCTGCTTATACAAATTTGCTCCTTCAGAGCCAGATCCCTTGGGAAGCATTCCTGAACCATTCCATCTGGAAGAAATAATTCCCTCTGAATTTATATTAATGCCTAACTGTCAGTCCCAGTGAGAAAGGTAGTATGCAGAAAAAAAAAAAATCCTAGACCGGTTACTCAAATATTATATCATTTACTAGTTACATAACCTTAAATAAATTTACCAACCTCTTATAACACCCCGTATCCTCAGCCTTAAAAGAGAGTAAGGTCTATGCTATATCCCCAAAATGTTGGCAAGATAAAACAATGTTATGTTTGTGAAATGTTTGGTATACAATAATTGATTATACTTAGACAAGTATTGATTTTATTTCCACCAAATTCAGCTATGATGATTTACATTCTGGTAATCCTAATATGCTTTCCTGTATGTTTTTCTTATTGTGTCAACCAATTAAAGTATAATTACTTTTTCTGATGATAAAGTAGTGTTTATCATAGAAGATGTTAAAAGTATACCCAAATATAAAACTGAAATCTTGTAGAATGTCATAACCAGAAAACAACCAAGAAACCAAGAAATAAGCACTATTGACATATTTTGTTGTGCCATATATATATATATATATCATAATTCTTATATATCCATGTATATGTGTATGCCTTTGTACATAACTTTGCTCACTCATCAGTGTGTCCTATGACTATTGTTGTTCTCCAGCTATATTTTTACTTCTGTACAACCATGATTTCTGTCACATCTGGCTAAGCACATAGAACTATGCCTTGGGAATAAAATATTAAATAAATAGTCTTTATTCACAGAATGGTTTAAAGGACTTTATGATTATTTAAATATAAAATTATTAATTTTCTATACATTGTATTTTTTAAGTGATCTCTACACCCAATGTGGGGCTCAAACTCACATCTCTGAGATCAAGAATCACATGCTCTACCAACTGAACCAGCCCAGGCACCCAACATAAAATTATTTACAGCAGAATTTCTGGCTTTAAAGATAAATCTGTGGTCTTACTGATGAACCGAAGCACCACATGTAACACTGACTCTTCCTTTTCCTTTCCTTTCCCTTTAGTTTGTTGCTCAGCCCAACTGTCAACAGCTGCTTGCCTCTCGCTGGTATGATGAGTTCCCGGGCTGGAGGAGACGACACTGGGCAGTGAAGATGGTGACGTGTTTCATAATCGGACTTCTTTTTCCCGTGTTCTCTGTGTGCTATCTTATAGCTCCTAAAAGCCCACTGGGACTGTTCATCAGAAAACCATTTATCAAGTTCATCTGCCATACAGCGTCCTATTTGACTTTTTTGTTCCTGCTGCTGCTTGCCTCTCAGCACATCGACAGGTCAGACTTGAACAGGCAAGGTCCACCACCAACCATCGTCGAGTGGATGATATTACCGTGGGTCCTGGGTAAATGTGTTACTATAGAAAATATAATAAAAACGTCTTGCTGCCATGGAATTGTGTTGCCCAGAAAAGAATAGTCATTAAAGTTTGGGACACAGGAATGTTTAAGGCAGGTTTGACCATTTTGGTTCCCCGGCCTAATCCCCAAACTAAGTAAACACTTCGGCAAGTTTTGGGGGACTTGCCCCCAGGTGCAGCCTATGAAATGGAACCGTAGGTTTTAAGATTTCAGATTTTAATGACTTCATGCCCCGTGAATGATTTTCTGGGTTTTTTGTTTGTATGCTTGTCTTTTAAAGATTTTTGACATATCTCATTGGCCACAGATAATTGATCATTCTGGTTTTCTTAATAGATACACCTTCCAGAAGGTAAATTATAAATCACGCTGCAGATTTAGTAATTCTGTACATAAAGTAACTATAACCATTCTTTAAAATCAATCCATTTAAGTTTCTCTTTGAAACTACATATTCAATGAAACTAATGGGAAATTAAACTCTAGGACATCCTCCAGTCCTAGAGTTCTTGCCATAGAAAGAAGCATGTTTTGGGATCTGTAGCAAATAATGGCAAGGTAGAGAATCTTAAAGTGCTGGTAAAAAAAACCCTTGGTTTTACTCTCTTTTTGCTATGGTAGCCGTAGTTAAATTTCACATTTTAATTACTCTTTCCTCTATCCTGCTGTGGGTTTGCTGAAAAATCACATTTTCTCAACTTAGCTCATCATTTTAAGCCTCTCTGGTATCATCTCATCATTTAGTAATTAGAAAATATGTGAAACTTTCATGACTCAGAGTCTGATAAGATCAGTTTGGTTTAACTGTCAAAACTACTGGAGAGCTTATAAAATGTGGAAAAGGCAGGGAAAAAACCAGGACTGTATCTGAATATGAAATAGATGTACTCTTCTATTTTAAATATTATGAATACTCTAAGTACTGATGATAAGAAAAGCTCGTAGGAACAAGATTCAATACGTTTTACAAATGTTGGAAAAAGCACCTTCTTAAGTGAACTTTAAAACAGAGCACCTTCTCATTAACATGACATGGGTAAAGTGTGATCTTGCTTAAGTTGGGAGAAAGGCTTAGGTAACCTGTGTCTTTTTTGCCTAAAATAATTATGACATTGCAGTTGATATTCAATATAAAATTACGTTGCCTGTTCCCATTTAAATTAAATATCTCACATTAGTAATATGCTCTTTATGAAGTCTTCTCCATAGACAATTTCATGGAAACAATTCTTGAAGAAGTGTTTTGAAGGTTACATTTCCCATTATGGGTAACTTATATAGAATGTCTAAAAATTGGTATTCCGAATGAAATATAGAATATTTAATTTTGAAAAAGGCCATAGGTACAATGCAGTAGAAGCAGATATTTCTAGACTTTCCTTTATGCACTTAATGAAAATATGTAGACTACTTTCTGTATAGTAAGTGCAGTGCAGGGCAATAGTGATACAAAAGTAAAAAATAAATAAAACAAAAAAAGAGGAAGAAGGAATTCCTTGCCCTTATAAAGCTTAAATTTTACTACAGAAAATATATTATAAACAATGAAATATGTTACATGACAGAAAATGGCCAATAATATTTAAATGGTAAATAATATTTAAAAATAGAAGCTTCAAACCTTTAGTAACTTGTACAGTTAAAGGAGTAACTGGCTGTCTCCTATTTGCAAAACTTGTAATAGAATTTTCCATGAAATCTGGCTAGAAATCATACACAAACCTCAGCTGAATGGTTAAGTAAGGTACAAATTTTATTATGATAATTAAAATTCCAGCCTGGAGAAATATCTTCTAAAGGCAACATTTTCTGAAGCTATCCTGACTTCAGGCAGTTAATTTATTTGGAAACTTTTAGGATAAAAAGAGATTTTTATAAAATAAATGATATATATGAATGGTCCTCTTGCTTAAGTAACTGGGCGTGGAGAAAGAATTTTCTATGTCAAATAGATCTGTCAAGGCTAGTGAATTCTAAGTGCTTCATATCTCAGACTGAGTTCTATGTGTTTTGTTAGATCCATGATTTTAAGGCTGTACTCACTGTGTTATTAAGCTCTTGCAGAAAAAGCACTGTATTTGAATGCATGCCCAGGTTCTATCACTAAGAGACTATTAAATTATGAGTGGTCACACCTCTCCGGATTTCCAGTATCTTCATCAAGAAAAAGAAAAAAAACTGAAAGATTCAAAGTGCCATTGAGTCCTGTTGTCTTATACTAGGAAGCTATTATTATTAGGGCAGAAAAAAATGTTTGTTTTGCTTTGCTTTGCTTTGTTTTGCTTTGTTTTGCTTTGCTTTGCTTTGTTTTGTTTTGTTTTGTTTTTTTAACCCAGGGTAGGTGGGGAAGAGACTAAAGACAACAGTGCAGGAATGCACCTTTGATCAAAGGTGGGATATAGACACAAAGGCCTGGTCTGATTTGATAACTGTATTAATGAGCCTTCTATCTTGTCTTCCTCAATACTGCTGTCTGGTAAAAATTCAGTGGCCAAACATTTCACAGTCCCTTCACTGCGAGGTTCTAGATTTATAAAAACAAGACTGAATGACTTACAGAGAAGAGTATGGTGGCTTACCAACATGTTTCTCATCATGTTAATTTTCCCAGTGGTAGATTGAGGGTCTATGCATGGGTTTTTCTCAACTTTTCTTGAACTGACTTAGATTTTCAACCCACGTCACTCTGTGGGCTACTTGTTGTGTAAAAAAAGGCTTTTTCCTTCCTCTTCACTTTACTTTCCTTCCATTTTCAGGGACTGTTTCCCAGGCCTATGATATCATAATTTATAAGAAATGATTACTTTTATACCTCCCATTTTTGAGGAGGTATAATCCTCCTGACAAAATCCTGACAAAAAGACTTTTATTTGTTTTATATATTCATACCATAAATTTTAACTTTTCCTGAGTAGAACCGTTTTCTGACTGTAAACTACTGATCCCTTTATCTCCTTAAGAAGTATGCCTTTGCTTTGGAATTTCTGTTCTTTCATACACTTTGCCGTGTTTCAACAATACAACCTTATTTGGTCTGACAGATCCAGATATCTTGTGATTTCGTACAGTGGCAGAATAATGTTTCCCTGTTATTTTCCATATCTTCCCTGTGGAAGTTCAACATCCTGTTGACTATTTAAATTGAAGTTTATTGAGTTTTATATCTTTAGGAAACAGTCTGCAATAACCCTTGTATTCTTCCACTGTGGTACCCTTGATAAGCTGTACCTTTGAATGATTTTTCCTTCAGACTTTCTTGTATAGAAGGTTATCGACCCTTCTTTCTCCCATCAAACAACTTCAGGAGGTCTTCTTCTGATGTCTGCTGTCAGGATAAACTTTAGCATATAAGCGAAGAAATCTAAAAGCCTCATGCAGGCATCAAACTTAGGATTTAGTCATCTTGAGATACAGACCTAATCAAAAGAGAAAACTAACCACAGGTAATACAGTTAGAACTACCTTAATAGATAGGTAGATTCTAGGCACATAGACACCAATACACTCAGACTATCACATAACCCGTTTAAACTAGAGTAAAAAGTGAAATGATAGTTCTGTCAAACTGCATATGGGCCTGATGACAGACCTATGCTTTTCAAGTGGCTGAGAGAAAGTGTTATTGTAAAGACCGAATGATGGATTAAGAGGAGCCAGGGGCCAGATTAGAGACCTGGTTGCTTCTACATTCTGATATACCATGACCTTGACACTCTTAATTTATTCAAGGTTTTGATTTTGAACATAGAATACCAGGGATATGAAAATGAATATTCATATCAGAAGTTTCCTTTTACATAAAATTTACATGCAAGCTAAATATAGCATGTTATCTTTATATATAATGAGAATTTATTTAAATTATAGCAGCAGTTTTTTCTCAAATGGATGTCATTCGTTTCTGAAGGTGATAGGAAGTAAGATATGGGGGGAAAAACCCAACTTTTGAATGCTAATTTTTAAGGCCTTCCCAAGAACCAGTTTTGATTTTTCTATAGAATCCATCACAATTCAATTGTAACAATCAAATTTGTGTTGTAGCTTATTCCCTGCAAAAAAAGGTATCCACGTATATAAATATATGTGAAATATCAAGATGTAGACTTATGTTATCAGCTTAGCAAAAAGAAATTATGTAATAGGTAACATTTTTCATAAAAGTAGGCTGTTATTGGAGGCTATCACATTAATAAAGCATGAAATACTTTGTGCTCAATGAGAAAAGAAAAATGGATACCGAAGAGACTTGATATAATGTGTGTGCCTAAGAATATGCCATAATTATGTAGTATATAAATCTATGCACGCTGAGCATGATAAGGAGAAGGGTGAACTGAGGAAAAGATGTATCATAGGAAGAAATCTGAGCTCTGTTAAAAATAGCTTCTAGTGGATTCCTGGGCATAAACTAAGAATTGCTCATAATATCCGGATTATACATCTTGCCTATAACACATACTTATTTGACAATTTTTCTCTAACAAAATTGGTCTCTCATTTCCATGATTTATTTTATATTTTTATCTTTTAAAGGATTGATATTAACAAATCTGAACACTTCAATAAGTGCTGCCAAATTGCAAATGTAAAAAGGAAACTTATGATCACATTCTCCTCTAGATAAAGACTCACAGAGACAAACAATTCTATATATGTATATTCTTCTTTTCTTGGGAACATTTCTACATCTCTCTCTAATAAGCATCAAGATCGTATGGTTTCAGGTACTCATACTCTCAACCTCACCCCTGAATTACCCATCTTCTCAAACAGCCCCCCAAAGACATTCCTGCAATTACAAGAAACACGTCTATAGTTTTTCCTGACTCTCTCCCTTGGCAAGAAGCTCCAACCCCCTCAGCAAACTGGCTGCAGACACCCATAGACACCCAAAGACAGCTGCAAAACATTCATCTATTAATTTAAAGAGACATTTTAATTTTCAAGAAAGCCAGATAGTCATTGCACTATGACTTATAATCATCATTTTCCTTTTTATCAGTGGGGGGAAAAGTTGAAGGTCACCTTTACCAAGACTTATCAAGACTTATCAAGGCCCACACAGTAAAATTTCAAACAATGAAATATTTATGTAGGTTTAAATTGTTGTGCACAGACTACTGCTAGCCAAATGACTTCTTTATCAGAGAGAAAATTAACTGTTTTAGGTATTGACAGTGCAATACATATCTCATAGCCCAAAAGTGAAATCAACACTGTTCAAGAAAATATTTGGCAACATGATTCAGATAGTTCAAGGGAAGAGGACAAAAGATAGGGAAACAGGAGTAGATACCAAATGAGGGAGGGTCAGAGTAAGACACAGGAAGAACGCTAAAATGGTTTTCGTTAGTTCAGAATAACAATAGCAGTAGTACTGATAGCGGTAATAATAGTGGAAACTAAGAAGATAGGCACTGTGCTAAATGATTGAAATGTGTATTCTCATTTGAACTTCTTAGTAATACCACTTCATTTAATAATAAATCTTGTTAGTATCTCATTTCATAGACAGGAAATAGGCTGAGAGAAGTTAGGTCACTTGTCCAGGATCAGGAGCTAACAAACAGTAGACACTTGATTCAAATTCCAGTTGGTGTAATTCCAGAGCTAAAACCTTTATCCACCATAAATACTGCCCTCAAATGTGAGGAGTAGAATTCAAGGAGGCAAAAGCAGCCCAAGAATTCAAGACTTCTTTGCTCATTTGCTTTGTTTCTTAAATCTCACATATGAGTGAAATCATAAGATATTTGTCTTTCTCTGACTGAATTTTTCACTTAGCATTATACCCTCTAAATCCATCCATGTTGTTGTAAAGGGCAAGAGTTCATTCCTTTTTATGGCTGAGTAATATTCCATCACGCAAACACACACACACACACACACACCCCACATCTTCTGCATCCATTTGTCTATCAATGGACATGGCCTGCTTCCATAATTTGACTACTGTAAATAGTGCTGCAATAAACATAAAGGATGCATATATCCTTTATTTAGTGTTGCCATATTCTTTGGGTAAATACCCAGTAAAGGAATTACTGGATCATATGGTAATTCTATATTTAATTTTTTAAGGAACCTCCATACTATTTTCCACAGTGGCTGTGCCAGTTTGCATTCCCACCAAGAATACACAAGGCTTCCTTTCTCTCCACATTTTTACCAACACCTATTATTTCTTTGTTGTTGTTGTTTTTTTGTTTGTTTGTTTGTTTGTTTGTTTTTTATTTTAGCCATTCGTACAGGTGTGAGGTGATAATCTTATTGTGGTTTTGATTTTAATTTCCCCAATGATGAGTGATGTTGAGCATCTTCTCATATCTGTTGGCCATCTGGATGTTTTTGGAGAAATAGCTGTTCATGTCTTCTGCCCATTTTTTAGCTGGATTAGTTGTTTTTTGGGGGTGTTGAGCTGTATAAATTCTTTATATATTTTTGATATTAACGCTTTATCAGATATGTCACTTGCAAATATCCTCTCCCATTCAGTAGTTCGTTTTTTTAGTTTTGTTGATTGTTTCCTCTGCTGTGCAGAAGCTTTTTATTTTGATATGGTCTCAATAGTTTATTTTTGCTTTTGTTTCCCTTGCCTTAGGAGACATATCTAGGAAAATGTTATGGCTAATGTCAGAGAAATTACTACCTGTGCTCTTTTCTAGGATTTTTATGGTTTCAGGTCTCACATTTAGGCCCTTAATCCATTTTGAGTTCATTTTTGTGTATGGTGAAACGAAGTCATCCAGTTTCATTCTTTTATATGTTTTACTGCCCCCTTAAGTCAATGTGTCTTGAAACATGGACTACTGGCTAAAATCATAAGAATTGTGAATTTCTACAAAAAAAATTATATTTTGAATTCTCTCCTTGGTTGATCAATTCATAAATTCCAGAGGTCTTGGGGCACCTGGGTGGCTCAGTCAGTTAAGCATCTGACTCCAGCTCAGGTCATTATCTCACGGTTGCTGAGTTTGAGTACCCCATCGGGCTCTGTGCTGACAGTTCAGAGCCTGGAACCTGCTTTGGATTCTGTATCTCCCTCTCTCTGTGCCCCTTCTCCAGTGACACACTCTCTCTCTCTCTCTCTCTCTCTCTCTCAAAAATAAATAATAAACATTAAAATTTTTTTAAAACATTAAAAAAAAAAGAGGGGCACCTGGGTGGCTTAGTCAGTTAAGCGTCCAACTTCAGCTCAGGTCATAATCTCACAGTTTGTGAGTTCAAGCCTGCATCGAGCTCTGTGCTGACAGCTCAGAGCCTGGAGCCTGCTTCAGATTCTCTGTCTCTCCCTTTCTGTCCCTCCCCTGCTCATGCTGTCTCTCTGTCTCTCAATAATAAAAGTTAAAAAAAATTAAAAATTAAAAAAATTAAAAATTAAAAAATAAGAAATTCCAGAGGTCTTTAAACATTAAAGATTGAGAACCAATTCTGGAAGCACAATTTCATGCAAAAAATAAGAAATTCCAGAGGTCTTTAAACATTAAAGATTGAGAACCAATTCTGATAGCACAATTTCATGCAAATCCTATATTCATGTAAAAGCTTTATTAAGGAATATCAACTCCCTAGAATCTAAACATGAAATGGTTTTTCCTTTTTCTGATCACTTTCCCCAACTGCTCTATACCAAATATCCTTTTCTTGTACCTTAATGATATGTCTAGTAGATATCAAGTAACTGAAAACTTGAGTTATTAAAAAGTAGTCCCAGTTCAGTTTAAAACCTGAATCTTATCAGTTTTAAGCTTTCTTCTTCCTGACAAAGGCCTGACCCAGGACTCAGAGGACCTGGAATTGTCCATCTTTTGCTCATCCCTCATCCCCAACACTAGAATGGAAAGAAGGGCATAAACTTTATGTTCTCCTCCTTGGTGGCTGTAGGGAAGAGAGATGATAGGAAAAGTTACCAGTCTTCATTACGTCATTGGGCCCCTGGTCACAGCTCTTTCCTGTTGGTTTTGTGCATCTCTGGCTAATACTGTGTAGCCTATATGACAGTCCTTGACTGAGGACTCTCCTGATGTGTGCGTGGGTGTTCTATAGAGGGCCTTGTGTGCCTCCACACTGCGTTCGTCCTCTGGATCCGATTCAGCTCTGCCTGATATATTCCAGTCCCTCAACTCCTTGTAACCTGTAGTTGGCTCCTTCTGGGGTCCTAGGACCCTGGCAAGGACAGGAGGACCTAGCTGCTTCCTGTGATAAGCACTCATTCCCCAAGGGCATCACAAAACTGTTCCACAACTAATGGCAGGAGGTCAGACTACGGCCAGCTGTGCTACTATCAAAACACACTGGCTTTCTATTTCCCCTGGTGAGCTAGACCAAGGGAGAGATGAGCAAGCCCTTTGCCTGAGTAGACAGTCCAGGAGAGATTGAGATGCCAGTTTTTCCTTGTTGTAGAAATCCCCCATTTTACGAGGGATTTTCTCAGCATCTCCCTCACTTGACTTAGGGAGGTGGTAGTTCTGGTAAGCAACCACCTTCATCTCTCCCTCTGGTATTCCTAATTAGCACAAAAACTGTACTGCCCTGACTTCATGGCTTTCTTGCCACCTATTACTAATGTTCTCTCTGTAGACCATGGGGTTAGAGCCCCAAGTGGTTGGTAACAGATATGGACCTAATACCTCTTAGTAAGCCCTAGAAGGGAGGGGGTAGCTACAATTTTCTGTAAGCTCTCTTCAGGAAGTGGATAGTGGGGACTCTTCATCTTTGTTTAGGTTAGTATAACACTGAGACAATAGAAGCTGCCTCCTAACTCAGCCTTTTTGAGTCCTGCATAACGTGATCCTCCACTGAGCAAAATAACATTTAGATTTCTCCAAGCAAAAGCAAATTTTGACTAGAGACTACGTTTTTTGTTCCCTGATTTGGAAAAAAAAAATCTCCAGCAGGGAGGAATTCTTTTTGTTCCTTTTATCTACATTGATTTGGTGCCATGGCGTAGAAGTCAGTGTTCTTTTAAGAGACTTCCAAGGTCAGATCCCTCGACTAGCTCCTGGGCTGTAGTAACAAGCCCTGTGAGGTGGCCATAGGTGAAAAGGCAACTTGCTCTTTGTTTGAGGTTATTTATTCTCGGTGTAAACACTGACAGCAAGAGAAGGCGAGACAAGAGGTCTGTTCACAGAATTACATATTTCTCACCTGAGATCAGGGCCGTTAAATGTGGCGTCTGAGGTCTGCCGACCTCATCTCATCCCCACAGCTGGCTTCACACTATAGGATATCATCGAACACTCGAGTAGCCCCTGATGAAAACTGTTATGGGAAAGGTAGAAAAAAATAGGAAAAACTTCCAGGCATCCATAAATATCTTTCAAAGGAAGTTCTCTGACTCATTTGCACTATGATCTTTCTTCTGCTCGTCCCCACAGTCTTGACATCCATGCTTGTAATTAGACCTCCACCGTGACTCTGAGAAATCATGTCATCTGTTTATAAACAGCAGAGAGCAATTTTGAAATGTTCCCATTGTGGGAACAGGACAAACATTTTGTGACAGAAGCTCCCTGAAGCTTTGTTCTCTTTGGACTAGTTACCACGAATAGTTTATCTGGATGCATATATCAGCCAGTTAATAGCACCCTCTAGCTTCTCTAAAGGCTGTTTTCTGCAAAAATTTCAGTGAACCATTGCAAGAACAGAGAAAACTTGGTATTTTTCACCATGGTGCTCCTAAGAAATAGGATAGTTATCAAATAGATATGTGGTAACTAGAGCTATATGAAGTGATACTCCATTCTGGTGCTCTAGAAACACAAGATCCCAAACCCCATTAGCCAACAAGCACTGAATGACAGTCTTATTTACAGCTCAGGATAAAAAATGATGGTGTGAGCCCTCAAGTTCATCAGAATCTCTGCTCTCTCCACATAACTGTGACTTGCAAAGGTCAGAGTGAAAGAATTTTTTTCTGTGTGATTCAGAAAGTCAGATCAAATGTATACTCTTTGAACTCCAAAAGAACTGTAATATCTCCAAATTGTGTTTGCTGTTACCCTTCTTAGAAAATCTTAGAGGTCACCTAGTCCAAGCTTCCAATGAAAGTGCCATCTCCTTGAACCCATCTAACATGAACAGAGTCTGCTTAGGTATTAAGAAGCTCTGAGTTAAAATATTGGTTTGTACTGAGCTCATAACTAGTTCTGTATAATCACTTTCTCATTTTCCTCTGAAGCCATTAACCCTACTATTCCCCTACCCACAAAATATTTGAAATTATCTATTTTGGTGGCTGTTAATAATCATATTTGGCTTTTCAGTTTGGTAGAAGCAAAGAGAGAGCTAACAATTTATCAATAAAGGGAAATAATATACAAACACACTGGTTGGTTAGCAGGTATTTAAAATACATTTCATTTTATAATACATACAAATTTGAAAAATACATTTGATTTTAAAATATATACAAATTTGAAAACAATAGATTCATGAATTCATAAATTGGAATGCCCTTTAGAAATCAGATAGAACAGGTTTGCACTTACCTCCAGAATTTCTCTGGAGCTTGAGTGATGGAAGACATTCCAGGCTCTGGATTGGAATCTTGATCCATTCCAGTTTTGGAACAACTCTGATTGCTGGAGAATTCTCCTTTACATTGGGCAAGAAAGTTTCTTTCTATAATTTTCATATCAAAGTTTTAGTTTGTTCATCTTGGGGCGGACCAAAGCAAGTCTGTGTCTTCTGGTACAAGACAGTTTTTAATCTTCATGGCAGCTATTGTGATGACTGATTTTAGTAAAATTTAGTGATCCAGACAGGAAAAAGTGATCTCTGGCCTTTTATACCACTGGGGTAGAACTATACTTCTTGTAAGATTCTATATATAGAATTCTGCGTATAATCCAAACCTCTCTTTTTTTGAAATGAGGTAACAAACATCTAGAGAGATGAGACTATTAGCTAAGATTACAAAGCTGATTACCAGTTAGACTGAGCCTGGTACTTCACTTACCTCGTATAATCGAAATCTTACCTCTGGGCTTTCTGATGAAAGTTAACTTGAAATGTATTTCTTCAATTAATAACTACAATGCACACAGATTCTCATGTCTGGATATTGGCAAAGTTTCAAATAAAACATAACAAACAAGTCACATTGTGAAATTTCAAAAATGAGAAAATCTTGTCTAAAAACACTGACTAAGGAGATTGACTGAGTTCTGTTTTCTTTAGTAACTGGTAGTGGAGCACTACCTATGTTGCCTGTTTTGGCCTTAGCTTTCTTATGGATATTGTGGTTGATTCTGAGCTTGTCCCCAGGCTCAGTAGGAAAAAGCACCATAGATGTGGAGGACAGTGGGGGCGGGGGGAACGGGGAAAGAGGGGGAGGGTTGTTTCCAGTGTATCTAGCATTTTTTCCTCGTTGGATAATATAAATTGTCAGTTTCCCACAAACATCAGAGCATGCATCATATCTTACTCAGGCCTGATATGTTTCTTTTTTTTAATTTCTTTTTTTAAGGTTTATTTATTTTTGAGAGAGAGAGACAGAGCATGAACAGGGGAGGAGCAGAGAGAGAAGGAGACACAGAATCTGAAGCAGGCTCCAGGCTCTGAGCTGTCAGCATAGAACCCGACGCGGGGCTCGAACTCACGAATTGTGAGATCGTGACCTGAGCTGAAGTCGGCCGCCTAACCGACTGAGCCACCCAGGCGCCCCTAATATGTTTCTTTCTTCAATGTGGAGGCAGTGAACATTATCATCTCCGCAGTTATGCTCCAATCTTATCTGAGCTCTCAAGAGACATTTTATCTGAAAGAAACCTCAAAGAGTAATATAGGATGTAAAATCTAGAATAAAGCAGTGGTCTACAGAGGGCTTTAAAATGCACACTATAGGGCGCCTGGGTGGCTCAGTCTTTAAGCATCTGACTTCAGCTCAGGTCATGGTCTCATGGTTCATGAGTTCCAGCCCTGAGTAGGGTGAGCTCGAACCCCGCATCCGGTGAGCACGAGCCCTGCATCTGGTGAGGCCCACTTCTGTCTCCCAATCTCTCTACTCCTCCTGGGATTCTCTTTCTCTCTGCCCCTTGCTCACTTGCACCGTCTATCCCTCAAATAAAAAATAAATAAATAAATGCACATTATAGTTAAGAGTCTATAGTTAGAACAGCCTCTTAACCATAGTGAACAAACTCATGGTTTTCAGAGGGGAGGTGGGTAGGAGGATGGGCGAAATGGGTGATGGGGATTAAGGAGGGCACTTGCTGTGATGAGCACCGGGTGATGTATGTAAGTGTTGAATCACTATATTGTACACCTGAAACTAATATTACACTGTATGTTAACTAACTGAATTTTAGTAAAACTTTAAAAATGCACACTATAATCAATTTGACTGAAATCAGTCCTTACTTAGGTTATTAATTTAAATGTACCTTAAAATTTAAAATAAAATTTTAAAATAATATTAGTCATTGCTAGTTTTCACTAAGTGAAGATAGACCATTATGTCTCTCGTTTCACTCTCATTTCTTCTAAAGTTTTATTATGAGAATTTTCAAACATACCTATCAGCAACATATCACAATTGATAGTTTATTATAATTATAATTACTATATACTATATAGAATATATTGATTATATTTATTTAATTTTAATCTATCACTATTTTCATTTGTCAACATCAATCTCTCATCATTTTTGCTGCTTTCAAGTTGTAGCACCTTTTTTGTATGTTTCTTTGTTTGTTTGTTTGTTTGTTTGTTTGTTTTTTCAGGGCACAGAGATATAAAGCACACAATCATGTAAGACCACCACAATCAAGATACTGGACAAGGGCTGGCAAACTATGGCCCAGAAAGACAAATATGACTCTTTGACAGTTTTTATAAATAATTTTTTTGTAACACAACCACACCCACTCATTTACTGCAGAGCCTAACTTATTTATTCTCTGCCCTCTACAAAATAATCATGACTGTAGTTGTATAATTCTATAGATGTTCTTTATCAAATCAAGAAATTACTTCTATTCATACTTTGCTGCAAGTTTTTATCCTGAATGGATGTTGAATTGGTCAAATGCATTTCCTACATCTAATGGGATCTTTTTTCCTCAATAATCTGTTGATGGCATAAATTACACTGATTGGCCCTGAAATGTTGGAACAGTCTTGCATTCTGGAAAAAACTTCATGATTCATTATCAATTGTACATATTGCTCTATTTAATTTACTAATATTTGTTGAGGATTTTTGTGCATATTCATAAAGGTTATTAGTGTGTAGTTGTTCTTGGATTGCATTCTTTTTGCCAGACTTTTTATCAGAATAATACTAACCTCTTAAATGTTTCTTACTCTTGCATTTTAAGTGTTTGTTACCTGTGTTTTTAGCATTTTTGTTATTTCTTCCTTAAATGTTTGGTAGAATTTGCCATAAAGAAACTGGACCTGAATTTTTCTTTGTTGGAAGGTTTTTAACTGTGAATTCATGATACTTTAATAGTAAGTATAGGACAATTCAGGTTCCTCCGTGTACTAATTTTTTGTTTTTGTTTTTGTTTTACTTTGCATGCTCTTGAGTGACACTAGAAGTTTGTGTCTTTCAGGGAAACTATTCAATTCATTTTGTGTTGTGACATTTATGGGTATCAAGTTGTTCCTTTTATCCACTTGTTATCCTTGTAATGTCATAAGATCCGTAGTGATGCCACTTCTATTTCTGACATTGATCATTTATATCTTCTCCATTTTTTTTTTCTTGACCATTCTGGCCAAGAGTTTTATCAATTGTGCTGACCATTTCAGAGAACTATCTTCCATCTTCATGGATTTTTCTCAAGTTTTATGTTTTAAAATTTGACTTCTGCTCTTATCTGTTTATTTCCTTCTGCTTCTTTTGGGCTTAATTTGCTTTTCTTTTCACGGTGTCATAACAGAAGCTGAAATCACCGAGACCTTCATTCTTTTTTAATAAAGACTTTAAACCTATACCTTTAAACCTATAAATTCTACTCTCTGTACTTTATAAACTGCATCAGATATTTTTAAATGTATTTTTATTTTCAATCATTTCGAAATATTTTCTAATTATTCTGCAAATTCCTCTTTGACCAAGGGTTATTAGAAGTATGTTGCTTAACTGCAAAATATTTGGAGATTTTCCAAATACATTTCATTATTGATTTGTTGTTTATTATATTGTCCTAGAACACATTTTGTATGATTTTAACCTGTATAAATATGTATGCTATATGCTAATATAGCCCATGAGATAGTCTCTCTTGGCAAACGTTACACATGCACTTGAAAAAAGCATGTATTTGCTGCTGTCAAGTTGTTGATAGTGTTGTTCAGAATTTCTATATTCCTACCAAACTTCTGCCTACTGGTTCTACAGAGAGGAATACTAAGGTCTCTATCTAGCTATATTTGTACCTTCCTCTCTTTTTTGTTTCAATTCTGATGATGGCATCTTGCATAATAAGGTTATTTTGTTAGCTGCATTCATATTTAGGATTGTTGTGTCTTCTCAGTGAGTTCACCTTTTTATCCTTATGTTAGTTATATCCCTCTATGTACCTGGTAACATTTTTTCTTCTGAAGTATATCTAGTCATATTAATAGAGCCAACTGAGCTTCCTTTTTCCTTAGTTTTCTTTTCATTAGTATTTCATAGTGTCTTTATTCTTTTACTTTTAACCTGTTGATAAATTGTAATACAGCTGTGTTTTGCATTTTTATATATTGACAATCTTTGCCTTTTAATTGGTGTATTTAGACCATACGCTTCATTCAATGTAATTATTAGCATTGATGGATTTGAAATCTGCCCCATTTTTTTCCTATTGGCTCCATCTATTCTTTGTTGCACTTTTCCCTTTTTTTCTGCCTGTTTTCACATGGAGTATTTTTAATAATTTTATGTTTATTTACTTGTCTGGCTCTTCATTTATACATTTAAAAATATTTTGGGGCACCTGGCTGGCTCAGTTAGTGAAGTGTGAGATCTTGATCTCAGGATTGTGAGTTCGAGCCCCACACTGGGGGGGGCTCAGTAATTTTAATAAATAAATATTTTAAATTTTAATAAATAAATAAAAATATCTTAAGAGAATGCTCTAGGATTTACAATATAAAATTTTAATTTATCATAGTCTAACTTCAAGTAATATTTATTTTGTTTTACATGTAGTGTAAGAACCTTATTATAGTGTATTTCTAATTCCTCTCATTTTCTGTGCTAATGTCGTCATACATTTTACTTTTACATATGTTATATATGTTATAAACCATAATACATTGCTACTCTTTTTGCTTTAGGCCATCAATGATCTGTTAGAGCAATTCAAAAAGAAAAAATATCTTTTTTTAAGTTTATTTATTTATTTTGGGGGGGGCAGAAAAAGAGAGAGAGAGAGAGAGAGAGAGAGAGAGAATCCCCAGCAGGCTCTGATGCGGGCTCAAACTCACAAACTGTGAGATCATGACCTGAGCCCAAACCAAGAGTCAGAGCTTAATCAACTAAGCCACGCAGGCACCCCAGAAAAAGTATCTTTCATATTCATTTTTTTAACCATTCCTTGATATCTGTTTTCATTTCCTTTTATAAACCTAATTTTTGGTGAGTATCATAAACCTTCTTCCTAAAATATATCCCTTCAGCATTTCTTGTAGCATGGGTCTCATGGCAAGGAAGTGTCTGAGTTTTTGGTTGTCTGAAAAAAGGGCTTTCAGACGCCTTCATTTAATTGAGCTATTTGTGCCATGTGGAGAGTTCTGGGTACACTTTTATTCCTTCAGCACAATAATAATGTCACTCTGTCTTACGTGGTTTCAGACAACAAGTTTGATGTCAGTTTTCTATTTCTTCCTTTGAATGCAATGTGTCTTTTATTTCCACCGCACCCACACTCCTGATGCCTTCAATATTTTTAATTTATCTTTTTTAAAAGGAATTTTAAAAGGAATTTGCAGAATAATTAGAAAATATTTTGAAATGATTGAAAATAAAAATACATCTAAAGATATCTGTGATGCAGCTTATAAAGTACATAGAGTGGAATTTCTAGGTTTAAAGGCTTTACTAAAAAAGAATGAAGGTCTCTTATACATCATATAAGGGTATGCATGTGTGTATTTGGTGAGGGGATTTATTTTGCCTGTGTAGAGGCTAGACAAAGGTACATAGCATTGATGCCTGAAAATGGACATGTCATTTTTTTCTGCTAGAATGTAATGCAGGAATTTGAGGCATTATAGTCAGGAGCTGAGGTGGGTTCAGGTTTTGTTGCTACAGTCAGTTTCAGAGGACCATTCACTCTGCTTTGGTTTGTATTATGGACTACATGTCTGTGTCTCCTCCAAATTCATATATTGAAATCCTAACCCTCATTGATTGCATTTGGAAGTGGGGCCTTTGGAATGCAATTAGGTCATGAGGGTCCTCATGAATGAGATAAATGAGCTTATAAAAAGAGGCCAAAAGGGTGCCTGGGTGGCTCAGTCCATTAAACGTCCTACTCTTGGTTTCAGCTCAGGTCATGATCTCACAGGTTTGTGAGTTCGAGCCCCAATCAGCTTGGTGCTGACAGCATGGAGCCTGCTTGGGATTCTCTCTCTCCTCCTCTCTCTGCCCCACGTACCCCCTCAAAATAAATAAATAAAAATTTTAAAAAGAAAAGAGAGGTCAGAGAGCTAGCTTGCTCTCTTGCTGACACGTAAGGACAGAAAGAGATGTCAGCACCTAGAACATGGAAGAGGATTCTCACCAAAGTTTGACCATGCTGATACCATGATCATAAACTTGCAGCCTCCAGAAATATGAGAAATAAATGTTTGTTGTTATAAGACATCCAGTCTGTGATACTTTGTTATAGTGGCTTTGACTGACTTAGGAGGATTACTCTCAGAATTCCTGCTCCACCCACATCTTTTGGTCTCCCCTGTGCACCTGTGCCTCTGAGGGGTTCTCTATTCATGCTCTTGTCACTCGTCCAGTGGTTATTAGATTCTGATTATTATCTGGTGATCTGAAACAGGCAAATTCTCTGTTGTCCTGGTCTAGGGAAGACTTAGGTAGGACTATGCCTGGGAATTGGCGATGAAGGTTCTCAATGATCCATACCTACTACCTATGGCAGTGACTCTTTGCAGGTCATGTGCAACCTTTGCCCTGTGGTAGGAAACCTCTAATGACACTGGTATAAACCCTAGGAAGCCCTGTTGCCTGCTTCTCCCTTGGGGCTTATGTGTTTTGTTCCTTAGGGGAGAGGAGCCTGCTCTATGCAAAATATCAAGCAAGTAGGTGGACACCCCCTTGTATCTGTGTCCCAGAGGTTCTAATCTCTTGTGTTCAGACTCAATCTTCAGAAGTTCATTTAAAAGTTTTTCTGAAATCATCTTACTCTCAGATATGATGACTTTGTCTCTGACCCTTGTACTCTGCCATGGGTGACCCTGATGTTCAGACCGGGGCTCTCTCTGGTTTTTCATCTCTCTGATAGGTTCATGAAAAGTTATGCTTTTATAATTAATTTGACTTTTTCTGGCTTTTAGTGCAAGACAGATGTGAAATACTGGGCTACACATTTGACATTACATTTTCTTAATAGTGTCATCTTGTTTTCTTGAATTAATGTAGTTATGACATCACATTTATCCTTTTATATTTCCTGGTTCTATACACTTTGATATCTCTCTCTTTCATCATTGGGCCCTAAAACTAGATTTATAAAGTTTTAACAATATTATGGAAATAAAACAATACATAGTGATATTTTATGTGTACTTCCTAGAATTTGAAAATAAAACATTTCCTATTAAAAATATGACCATTATAAAGGAAAGGAATTTTTATTTTCTCTGAAGGTAGTTTCAAAGCTATTGCTAGATATAAGGTTTTATAATGAAATATCATGCATGTTATAACCATCTTTTGTCCAGAATTGAAATCAGATCCCCAAAGATACTAATTGCTTACAAAAGCAAAACAAAGTATCGTGATTAATGGAGTTAAGAAGTTATGTTCACCAGTGACACTTTTCATGACTCTGAGTCATCTCAACTTCGGAGGAAATGTTGCTTTTATTATTTGTTTATAAGTAAATGCTATGATATTTTCCATGAGAAAAATGTATAGTTACAGAGAAATTGCAGTTTATTAAAAAATTGGACACTCTTACGAATGTGTCAGATGAAGAAAAGAAAGTGAACCTACCCTAAAAGCATTCTTTACAGTTAGCTCAGTGTCCTCAAAATTTTACAGTCTGGCTGAGACTGAATATCACTGTGTTTAAAAATAGATGCTTCATGTAGTGGAACAATATAGTCTCTTGCCGCTCCAAGATTCTATAATTTTTAAGTTGCCTCTGTTGTTAGTAAATTGACTGAAAATCACACTTACAATGAATCTCTCTGTAATTGCAGGTTTTATATGGGGAGAAATTAAACAAATGTGGGATGGTGGACTTCAAGATTACATCCATGATTGGTGGAATCTAATGGATTTTGTGATGAATTCCTTATATTTGGCAACAATCTCTTTGAAAATTGTTGCTTTTGTAAAGGTAACTATCATTTATATTTCTGATAAAGCATTAAGTTCTGATAAATACTTATATACATTTGATTGCTATTAATTTTACTAATAATGTTACCTAGAGCATTATCTTTTTATGATGATAGATAGGTATAAAATACATTGTTAATACCCAATTATAGTCCTGAAAGAAATTTCACAATCTGCTGTGGTTATCCAATTTTGTTGCATCTAATTTGAATGAAACATCAAAATTACTCACAATAGTTGCTCTAGTTTTGAATTGTTTCCATTTCTCATAAAATTCTACTTCAAACACTGTTTAAATTTTGGCAACCAAAATCTATTTTTATCAGTTACAACTAACCGATAACATTACCTAGACTGATCAAAATATTACTCTTTCAAAGCATTGAAATTGTTATATCAGTTCAAACTAATATAGTTTGATATAATTAGAGCAGAATATAATTTCCTTCTCCTCATCCCATTCAACATGACAGTGTCTGAAATCTCATACACCAGTCACTCCCCCAGATTTTGTACAATATCAGTCTTCTCCAAACCACATAATTTCTGTAAAACATTTTGTTCTGCAATGACAATTGGGTTTATTTTGTACTTTGGGGGATATTTTTCAAATCAAAGTATTATCTCCTTTCTGCCTTTCTGTTTCCCTCTTTCTTTGTCTCTCTTCTTTTAAGAAAAAATTGTTTCAAAATGATTGTGTATTAGTAAAAATTAGAGTGTCTAATTGAGCTTTACATGAATAATTCATGCAATTTAGTGATCTGACCTAGAAAATGCTAACGTGCAGGTGAATTCATATTTGTTTAGTCTAGTTCCTAAAATAGCGGCCTGAGTATCCCTTGTACAGTGCTCAGCTCTATCAGGGTCAAACATGCCCATCGTTGGAAAGGCCTTAGTTTCCAGAATTTGTTCAATTAAAATGTTGCCACTCACCAAATATCATGCTACCAGTTTCAGGGAAAGCAAGCTATGTTTTAAGAATAGAATCATAATTCGGTAATTTTTCCTATCTGCATTGAGTTAATGCTCTTGAAGTCCTTAAGAGGCAGAGTACTATCTTAACCAAGGAGGTTATGCATCTATGTAGGAGATGGGCAGTCTATTGTTCAGTGAATATCTGTCCAATTCCTGTTTTCTTTGTAATGATCCTTAATTATATCTACAAAGTTGTTTTGGCCATCTCTCTACTAGAAAATAATATATCTGGGTTTCTTTTGTGGCCCAATATGGATATAAAACTCTCGTAGATAGAACTTCAGCATTTCTTCTCAAACTTTCAGGTACAGAAACATCACCTGGAAAGCTTTCTAAAACATAGATCCTTTTTCTCCATCCCCAGAGATTCTAAATTAAGAGTATTAGAGAGGGTCTAAATTTGCATTTGTAGCAAATGCATCAGATGATGCCGATGTAACTGGTCTAAGGAAGACACTGAATGATGCTGAACTATATAATTCTATTCAACAGCTAAGAGAAGTATGAGATTGATTCCAAAAGGAACTCCTTTCGGTTATTTCTTATATGCAATATTTGTACTAAGATACAGAATACTTTTATATATCACATTTGTATAGTGTTTATATACAGTACATATACATTTTCATATATAAGAACTCTGGTACATAGTGGGTAAGACTACATGAATTAATGGATACTTGTGGATTTTTTGTCTCAGTTTTAGATATGGGATTTGAATTTTCTTACAAAGTTGTTAATTCTTCATGTGCAACATCTATATTAATATTAAAATGTAAACATTGTTCCTTATACTACACCAAAGAAACAATTATGCTTAAAATTCGACTCAGCCCACATGATGAAGAAGGAGAAAAGGAGTAAAAAGGAGATGGAAAAGTGTACAGAAATTACCTCAGATGACAATGATGTAAATAACACGGAATCTTCGAGAAATATAATTTGTTTATGCACTATGGTCATAGGAGTCCAGCTGTGATTGTAAATGTAAAGTACGAAATGTTCTTTCTGGATGATTAGTTCGTGCGACTAAAACGAGTTGCATGGGTAGAGTTTGATGGGTAGTGTTTTCTGGACTCACTTCCTTCCTCCAACACTTACTAGTTATGCGAACTTGGACCTATTTCTTCACCTCTCTATGCCTCATCTATAAAATAAGGAGACTAACAATTTTTGCTTTTTGCCGTTGGTCTGAGAAGTAAATGAGTTGATATAATTTAAGTGCCTGTTATAGAATAAGCATGAATTATTAATTTTTCTTCTTTCTCTTTTACTCCTGTGTCTTCCCTCTTCATGTACTATGAGTCCATTGGATTTATCTTTTTAAATGTCTTTATTATGTCTCTTCATTTACTTTCTGCTAGTTGAAAAAAAGTTTGAGCTCTGGATTCACTCTCACCTTTACCATGTGAAACCTGCGAGATTTGGGGCAAGTTATTTAATGTAGGTCTCAATATTATTACCTGTTGAATGATGATAATAATCAAAAGAGCACTTACTTTGGGAGTCTGTGATGCTGACTTGTGGACGTACCTTTCATTTCTTTTATTTTATCATTCAATTTTTCATACTAATTTTTAAATAATTTATAAGTTACTATTTTAGGAAAAGGTGCCATATTTGTGTACAAAAATGGACTCTGCTGTATATAAGGCAAACAGCCATTATGTGAACCAATCAATAAGAATTTCTGAGAGTACACGAAGAGACCAAGTTTTTACCTGTTTGCTGAGAATGCAAAGGTGCCTGGGGTGCACCCCCTGCCTTCAAGCAGTCCACAGTCAGGTGGTGGAAAGAGAAATGCGTGTAAATAAGAACCTCCCACATGATGAGGTCTACAGCAGGGGTTCTGGTAGCATCAAGGAAGGAACTAAACTCTACTGGAAGTGTTCTGCAAGGCAGAGCCAGGAGGCATCTATTGGGTTCATGAACGTGTATGAGCATTCCAGAGAGAAAGGACACAATGTGCAAAAATATCTGACTGTATAAAGGAGGTCAGTATCTAAGAGAAATGATCCAAAAAATGGGGGCAAGGCTAGGATAGGAAGGATTTTCCACATCCTGCTATAGAATTTGGGTTGTGCTCTGTTAATAAAGAGGAGCCATTAATGAGATTTAAGCAGAGAATGAGTCAAGTGATAATGAATGCCTGAAGTAGAGAAATGAACATAAGGGAAGCTGATAGAGGGCTGATTTCAAAAAAAAAATTAGGAGAGAAGAGCCACAAAATAGGTGATTTATTAATTATGAAATACGAGGTAGATGGACTTGTCTGCTGCTGTTTCCTGGTGACCAGTTTGCCTATTTTGGGCAGGCCAGATTACCAAGGAGTTATAGCCAGGATATCTGCAACATTGTACAGGTTCTACATCCAGGCTGAAGGTTCATAAATGGGAGCAAATATCCAACCCTAGGTCTTTTTGGCCAAGCAATGGATCCAGACAAAAAAACTGTTAGTCCACAAAAAGGGAAACCTGTCTGTAACTGGTCTATCAAGGACGAGAAACTTTTAGGGCCACACTAGTTAAATTGGCTTATCATTTTGTAATTCATTCATCTAAAGGGGATTTTAACACACACACACACACACACACACACACACTCCCCAAAGGGTCCTGCTTACTAAGACCATGCTTTGTGCTCTGATCCGTATTTGATCTGAGTATCGCTGATACCACTTCCTACTTGTGTAATTTGGGGCAAGTTACTTAATCTATATCCCAATTTTCTTATGTATAAAATGACACTAAAAATCAAATCCTATAGAATGTTTATGAGGATTACATTAATAAACACATTGTCATAGAACAGAGCCTAATATAAGCACTCAGTAGTTGTTTTTAATTTTTATGTGCAATGCAACAGCATTATATTGTACAGACATAGACACTACAAAAGTGAATGACCTCAGCATTGTCCTTACATGCAAGGCTTTGTGGTGGTTCCTTAAATATCTTGATTCTTGAACATTTCACAGCTCATGGATTGTAAGCTTTTATTTTTTTCATTTGCTCTTAATTCTTGAATTAATTGAAGGATAAGGTTTGTCAACCATTTCCTCTTCTCACACTGTTTGAAATATTAGTTAATCCAGAGCTTGCTGATGCCTGGGCACTCTTAAAAAATGTTACTTTATCTTCATTAAGAGTGGTTTTCTCTTAAATATCACCCAGTCTTTTTCTATATGAACAATTTGTCCCATATTTATCTTCAGTCATTTGGTAGAAGTGACTAAATTCCTATGCCTATTACACTGTGTAATAGAATATTTTCAAAAATTAAATTTATTATGGATAAGAGCATTTACTTCAACAGTCATGATGGAAGTTTTCATAGTACCATTCTTCTAAATAATTCTAAGTATATATCTCATTGATCTATCCTATTCTTATCAGCTAGAAAAGAGGCAAACATTGTTTCTATTTCACAAATGCTGTAACTACAGTATACTCTACAAATTATGGAATTCTCTAGATATTCTTTAGTTTTATGGCACAGAGCTCTGTAGAGATTTAAATCCTAATTGTTTAATCTAGTATTATCTGTTGCAGAAGAAAATCATATGCCTTCTTATCGTCTTTCACTACTCCATTATCTAACTAATTTGTGGAAAGGGAAAGATTTTCACCTTACAAATCAAACATTAAAACCTGTATACATTTTCTGTTAACTCTCATATGACAAATAGTTACATTTTGTATCGATTTAATTTTTAATCACTTTTTATAGATTACTTGAGTTTTATCAGTATGCATCAAAGACTATATATATATGTGTGTGTGTGTGTGTGTGTGTGTGTGTATATATATATATATATATATGCAGCCCAGTATTATGATTCAGTTCATCTTCCTCTCCTAATGCTCTGCTAAGGTGTTCATGACCTGGCTCCAACTTCCTCTTAGATTCATCACTATCCCCAAATTCTCCATATTCCAGCTATAAGAGACTCACATTTCTACAAATGATTCATCTTTTCTAACAACCATGAATGTGTCTATGATTCTTTATCCTGGAATGCTTTTTGACCTCCTGTCATATATACAGTACTCTATTAGATGTTCAGTTCTGAAAACGCATTAGACAAACTTCCTACATGGAAAACTGACAGGTAATCCAAGGTTGAATATTCTATTATATAGGTCTGCAAAGGAGCCAGTCTCTTAAAAAGAATCTGAGTAAAAATGAAGGCTTCGAATAAAACCACACTACGGTACATTTATACTAAAAAGCAAATACTTGAGAGAAAGAGGAAACCAGGAATCGATGGCCCTAGAAGGTCTTCAATGCGTAGAATAGCTCTTGATCTATATCTTTCTTTTTTTTTAATTAATTAATTATTTTTTAAATTCAAGTATAATTAACAGACTTGATCTTTCTCTTTCAAGGATCATTCTATCACATGGAACTACTACTAGGTCAGCAGGATCTTAGCGTCCATTCATCCTGGTCAAAGAGAACCTGTCAAGGGAAAGATTAGCTTTTCTTATGGAATGTCTGTTTTCTTCACTGTATTGTAAGTTCATATGACATAAACTGCATTTCATTTCCTCACCGCTGTGATGGAGTCTGGCGCAGAGTAGCTACTCAACGTATATTTAATGAATACATAACAGCTGAAGAATCAGAATAATTAGAATTTAAATCCACTCTAGACATAGGGCCTGATATTCATAGAAAGGAATTCTGGAGAAGGTGAGGACAATCTGTGGAATGATCAGTACCAAAAGGATTGAGCCAGAGCATCAAGTACCAAACTGAATACAAATGGCAGATCAATCTCAAAGAGAGTCAGGACCCAGATTCCAGAGGCTTTGTATGATTTGTTGGAAAACTGGAATTTCATCTCAAGGACATTGCAGAATCATTGAAGAAAGACCATTAAGCAAGATATGAGGCGGTCTGACTGGCCCCTTTAAAACACAATTCTGGAGGAAATAGGCCATCATGGAAATAAGGTACCAGACAGGGAGAGCAGTTAGGAGGCTATTATAATAATTTCTGTGGGAAATAGAGGAACTTTTTTTTAAGACAGTGAGGATACCAGTGAAGAGGAGTAAGCGATATCTATGAGATTTCAGTTTAGAGCTTTCAGATTGGGAGAGAAAAAATCTAGGATCAACCTCAAATTCTGCTTTGGGTGATTTGCTACCACTCAGTAAGATCAGAGAACATAAATGGAGAGAGAGCTTGAGGAGCAACAGATCACGAATTCCAGCTCTGACCTGTGCACTTGAGATGCCTGTGAGATAACTGTGTGGAAAAGTCAACGAGGCAGTAGAATATAAAATATGACTGTAAGGGGAGACATCCAGGCTGGAGGTGTAGGACTGGGAATCATCAGCACATAACTGACAGTTGAGATCATTGAAAACATCCAGGGAGAGTAGATAGAATGAGAAGAGTCTTGTAAAGCAAACTCAGTTATTTAAGGAGCAAGTGAGAAAGAAGGATCTGCTAGAGACACTGGGAAGAGGCTTCACAAATGGCCAGAGGCAAACATGGAGAGCTAAAAACATGAATATAGATTTAGTGGATACGTTTTAGAAAATAGAGCCAAAGAGAAATTTTAAATTCAAGTTAAGCATTTAATCCCTAATCATAGAATGTGGAAAAATACATTTAACATTGAAGAATTCTAATTTTTCTCTACAAGTTCAAAGGACGCCATGGTTTGTAAGAATTTTAAAAATCTCCTGGTAAACCAGTGCCTATATGTAAAAACCAAAGTTAAATGTATGCATGAATGACAGGAGAGAAATTAAAAAGCAGAACTTAAAAGAATGAAATCAAGAGCTAATTACTAAATGTTTATATCTCTATTTAATCCTGACAGGAAGCAAGGTTTCTGGATCAGAGAGCAGACAAATTATTTACTTACATAACAATCTTAACTTTGGTCCCCCATGCTCCAATTCCCCACAGGGCAACAGATGAGAGCCAGATGTACCCTTCGCATGCAGGAGTTGGTACCACAGGAGGGGAACTGGGAAATTGTGAATCTCAGAGCTTATACAGTGCAGCTGGGCCAGCTGCCCATCTTCCCCCTGAGAAAGAGAGAGAAAAACCTTAACTTTCTAAAGTAAACAAATTCTCTCAAGGGAGGCAAAGGTCCCTAGTTTTATTATCCTTAGAATCTAAGCAGATGGTTCCAGGGGAGATGTTTCCAAATCTCTCTGAAAGTCTCTATATTTAACTTCCAAGGCTTATTTGCCATTCAGACATCTTTTAACAGCCATGCAATGTTTTGCTCAGGAAGCCCTGACCATGCATAAATGTGAACAGATTCACATAGCATTGTTTCCCAACAATTACCAGAAGTGCTAGACTTTGAAGCAGACTTGGGTAATTATACTGGGGCAGAATCTAGTGTCTCATGATTTATAAAATGGAAAACTTGCTCATGATTTTTCAAGTCCCAGCTGAGACAATTTGCTAAGCAGGGATCTAAAGTACCACATCACCATGTGATGATGGATTCTGCCTCCAACTGCCTCCAACTGCCTGTGAAATCTAGAACAAGGAACAGCATCTCCAGTAGATTTCATAACATCAAAGGACCCTTAATGCTTGAACAACATATAGGCTCTATTCATGGCTGATCTCATCAGCCCCAGACAGAATTTATCACTTTCTCTTCTCTATTCCCACAGCACTTTGTGTTAGTCTCTTAGAGCATTTTTATTATTAGGTGTCCCTCCCATTCTCAGTAGACAATTAGGTAGTCAATGGGAGAAAATGTTTGAGCCCCTGTTATGAGCAGGACATTGTGTTAGATGTTATGAGGAATTCCAAGTAAAAAAGATCACATCATTAAGAATGCTTACTGTGTCATAGTTTGTACATTTTGAGATATAGTCCTGAGCCATATTAGCTTAAAGAGAGAGAAAGAGAAATATAGAATTAGCCATCAACAGGGGCCTGGGGAGATGTTCTCTACTTAAACGTGTCTTTCAGGAGAAGTAAGAAAAAGAAGGTGAAGGTGATTTTAGTCTTTGAAGGAAGAGGTGACATCATATATGGGACAACCAAGAGAATAGAATTAAGTAGTGGTTGATACCATAAACCCTCACTCTGATACTTGTTATAATGAATAAAAAATATTAAGTTTTTAATTCTTTATGTATCTTCAATGACTAGCTCTTTTATGCTGAAGTTAAGAATGTTCAAGAACAGTTATCAGCATTTAAAATAGAAAATAATTTCCCTTGAGCTCAAATTGTATTGTTTTAAATTGTCATTCAAGCAAGAGACTGAGTGTTGACCAAATCAGGAGCTTGTGATGTATTTTGTCCCCAGGGAGATTAAAAGAATACTATCTATTGGTTTCAAGAGAATTAATTAGCATTTGTAAAGGTCTTTGGTATAAAATGCAATATACAAAGAATAGAAATATTCTGATATTCTGATGGGACTCAAACAGAAGTAGAACTGTTTTTGCTAACATGATTATCAGGAAAAAAATCGTGTTGTTTAGACATATTTTTTAGGGATGTGTATGAAGAAAAGATATCAACTTATTGTTTGATTCCTATACAAGTTTAATTATAGATATTTGTAACAGAGTATTTCAAAGAGCATATTTGACCCTTTTTTTAAAAGGATATAAATTTACCTCAATAATACAAGGGATAAATTTCATCATGCTTTTTATGCAGCTCAGTATCAAGATAATTTAAAGCTGACATTTTAATTGACTAAGTCTTACTTTTTAAATAATTGCTGGCCAAAGTTTAATGTAGCAAATATTTTTTCTCAAATCACATATTTTATCTAATTAAGGAATCTTCAAATAAATATCACAGGCTGTACATATTAAATATAAAAAAATTAACAATTCATTGACTTCCAGGATGACTTCCAAGTTGGGTTTTATCTGCACTTAGGTATAACAGATACAAAGCACCAACATTTATACCCATATCAGTCGTCCCTATTTCCAGGGCATGGATCAGTAATTCCACTCATTTATATATAATTTGTATACTACATGCATGCATCTAAACTATGCAAATGTGTCAAATACAGTAAGTAAAGCCACTGATAATTTTGTTCAAAATTTTGTAGTTTTCCTTTATAATGTAGCTTTCTTTGTTATCGTGCTGCTGCTTTTCCTCATATAAAATCAGATTTTTTTTTCTATGTAACATTTTCCTTTTCTTTTTTTAAAGTTCTATGGGAAAGGTCAAGGTCAGTTGTAATTCACATATTAACAAATACTACAAATGACAAGGACAGGCCAGGAAGGTCACTTTCATTAAAGCTTCTAAATTATAAATTGATTTAATACACTTTTATTTTTGTGTAGGTGAGTATTGCTGCCACCATCAGGGAAGACATCAGCCACTGTGAAGGGCAGTAGGCCACGATACTAGATCTACCTGAAAAAGCATTCTGACCTGAACTTGACATAGTCATATACATATGTGTTTGTGTTATTTTCTCTTTTCTTTCCAGTACAGTGCTCTTAATCCACGAGAATCTTGGGACATGTGGCATCCCACTCTAGTGGCAGAAGCTTTATTTGCCATCGCAAACATCTTCAGTTCCCTGCGCCTGATCTCATTGTTTACTGCAAATTCGCACCTGGGGCCTCTGCAAATATCTCTGGGAAGAATGCTCCTGGACATTTTGAAGTTCTTATTCATATACTGCCTTGTGTTGCTAGCATTTGCAAATGGCCTAAATCAGTTGTATTTCTATTATGAAGAAACAAAAGGGTTAAGCTGTAAAGGCATACGGTGTGAAAAGCAGAACAATGCATTTTCAACGTAAGTTGAACAGACACTTTTATTGGTAATGCTGTGTGGAATTTAGAGTGTATTATTTTATGAATTTGAACCATGACAAGTGATTGCAAAGGAAATTGTGCTTAATGCAGAAAACAGAATTAACATGGCTTTCTATACAAATGGATCCCTCTGGCATTAAAAAAAAAATATATATATATCCAATAGATTTATTTTAAGTCTTAGTAAAATGGTCTTTTAAGTGACCTCATATAAAGGAATTCTATATATTGGGTTTTAAAATGTATAATAAAGAGGAAACCTCTGCCCTATTGGCAGCTTACAAGCACATTAAAAAACAGAATGTATGTAAAACCAATCATGTGAGAAAATCCAAGTACTTTTCGAGCTTTCCTCTGTGTTTTCCAGATATGAAAGTCCCTTTGTGTGTTCTCTCATTCTCTAATTCCCTACATAAAAAATGTAAGCATATAGAAATGATCCCAAATAGGATCCCCAGGCTAACCTGGGCCACTATACTTATGCACACAAAATTCTCTGTGCTCTTACGCCTGATGAGCCACAGGCTCATTTGGTGTCAACCTCTTGTTGATCCCACGCAAGTTTGCAGACAGCACAGACCCATGCCCCCATGTCTGAGGCTCACATAGTCCTCACAGAATATACTTCTCCATACCTATGTCCATTTCCTTCCCACCGTGATCACCACACCACTGTGAAAAAGAGTTCATTAGCAGAGGAATGAAGAGGTCTAGGTCTTTTCCCTCTACACGGGAACTGCAAGTGAATACATAGTTATTTTGTAGGGGACTAAAAATCAGAACCTATTCTCAGGCCATTATAGAATTTTATGTAAAATAAGAGAGTACAGTCATTTCTCAAGTAGGAAAAGAACTCAAAAACTTCATATAAACTAAATCCCTGATGGCTAAAATATTCTTATCGATTCAATTCTATATCTGTTTTATCTTTGATCCCAATATTTAAAACTCCATTTTAATTAATCAACATCTGCTTCTTTGCACATAAAAGTTTAATCTCAGCCTTAACTTCCTCAGATCCTTTCCGAAATAGATTTGATGCAAACCATGAGGCACAGAGAAAACAAAAGGTCATCCCAGCTTCCCTTGCTCCCAGCCTTGATTCTTCTGCTCTTTGACAGCAGCGGTCCAGCCTGGCCAGCTTATTCAGCCCTGTCCTCTTCCTCAGGCCCTTTTCTGACCCTGGACAGAAGGGATTCGATGAAACCCTTTGTAGCAACGTCCCTGTAACTAGTATGGCCCTGAATTGTGTCCCAATTTTTCTATCTGAAATCTTTCCCCACTCCTTTGTGCCCCTTGACTCAGCAGTTTGCTCCCAGCAACTGACAGTAAGGATTTACAAGGATCAGATCGCACCAACCTCCCCCTTCAAGGACTAGAATCCAGCCTCTAACAAACGTCCTGGATACTGTCTGCTGTCTGTCTCTGGATTTCTGATGGAGAGCCCTTCTGCTCACTGTGGCTTTCACAACTCCATTGTTACTTTGCACTGTGTGCCCTGCTACAAGCAGGTACATGCATTGCTTGCCAAGACTACCCCATCTCCCTGGGTTGCCATATCCTTCTGATTCCAAGCTTTGTCTTCCAGGAAGAACTTCCACACAGCACCTAGAACTGAGTTACCTCCCAGGTTGTGTTTACTTCAGGGAACAGCTTTTGTTCCAAGATGCAGCACCTTCTCAGACATATGATTCATCTGAAGTTAGCCCCATCCTAATTTATGATCCCTAAGAATCACATTGCCCTATTACTGGTTTCATGCTAAATGATTTTACATATTATGAACTAATTTTAAGATCTCTCAAAGCAGGTGCATCGCTATGGAAGTCTAAGGCAAAATATCTAGTATAAATTGTATTCTAGAAGCAAATGTATTGAATTGCTTGGATTGTGTATTATTTTAGTGTACCCATAGCAATGGTGTCCTCTATTATCATGAAAAGCAACAGATAATTGCATATTGTAGGCCCTAATCATTCAGCCAAAGTAAATCAGGTATTCTACCTGAATTTTTTCCCAGATAATGGAATGTAAACCTATAGGCAACAAATTATTCAAAAACTAAAAAACACAGCAATAACTCTTAGTGTTAGAATGTACTAGAATGAATGTACAGAATGTCCTAGGAAGGTATAAAGTACCTGTCCCTTGATGACTCTGTTTCAACGTAAAGGGTGTCAATCATTGTGAGAGGATGTCTAGTGATGCCCTGGGGGCTCATGTTCTATATCTATTTCTTTGCTTTTGTTGGCCTTCAATTTTCTTTTTATAATGTCTTTCTATAAATTTCTTTCTACAATTTATAATACTCCATAAATTTCAATGTGTTTTTTTACTGTCCACTATCTCAGAGATCTTATTCCATTTGAGGATTAAAAATATAATACTTCATGTAAAGTACCTAATACAGTGCCCACCGTAGAATCTGATTTTAAAAATGCCAGCTATGTTACATCTGTTTGTCATTATCAGGAGTGGTGGGGCATGATCTCCCATCTATATCTCACAGGGGTCCTCTCTCCTACTCCTTCCATTCGGGGTACAGCTGTATGCTGAGACTCTGAGCCCTGTGTTTCCTATTAGTTTCCAGCCCTGTCTCTTTCCTTTCCTTTATCCAAACAACCCTTCAAAGAAGCCTGAACAAGACACCTTGTTTTCTTCTTCTTCATTCTTCATCCAATTGCAATTTGGTTGCTGCCTCCATCAGTCCAGTAACACTACTCTAGAAAATGTCTAGAGCCACGTTATCCCCACTGTCAAGGGATACTTATCTATTTAAAGTTCATTTAATGTTTCTGCCTCCTTTGACCCTGTGAACACTTTTGCTTTTGAAATCTTGCCCTCCTTTAATGTCAACACTACTATGTCTTTATACTCCATCTTTTACTCCTCTGATTGTTCTCACTGTTCTCTGATAATTATATTGCGGTTACTGCTTTTAAATAGTGACTTGCCGGAGCACCTGGAGGGCTTAGTCGGTTAAGCGATTGACTTCGGCCCACGGCATGATCTCCCAGTCCATGAGTTCGAGACCTGCGTTGGGCTCTTCACGCACAGCTCAAAGCCTGGAGGCTGCTTCAGATTCCGTGTTTCCCTTCTCTCTGTGCTGCACCACTCCCCACCCAGGCTTAGGCTCTGTCTCTCTCTGTCTTTCAAAAATGAATAAACGTTAAAAAGAAATTTAAATAAATACATACATAAGTAAATAAATAAATAGTGATCTTGCCTTAGTGACCACCTTCAGGTCGTATTACAGTATCTTTGTGAAAACTCATCTGTGCTTATGGATGCAGCCCTATATGTCTGAGGGATGACTCCTCTATTCCTATCATCAGCACAGATCTCTCTTCTCAAGATCTGTAAGTTCAACTGCCCTTTGGATAGACTACTCTCTCTCTGTCTTCTATGTCTCTCTGTTCATTTCCCCACCAGCAAATGGACACTTTTTTCTGCTCTTCCCATGATTCCTGGCTGTTTTCTCTTTAACATGGGAAGAATTGCATGATACCAAAGAAAATAAAGTATTTAGTCACTGAAATTATTCTACATATAATTTTAAATTAATAGTTTCTGGCTAAGGGAATCTCCTATGAGGAGAGGGGCATGGGCTTTGTGACAGATATGGTCTCATTAAGAAAAACCCTTTTACGTTTATTGGAAGTATATTCCTCAAAATTGGAACTGGCCAACTGAGCTCATACATTATTTGTTATAATATTACATTATTCCTTATAATCTAAGACTACAATATGCAGACATGTCTTATATTAATTTACATTTCCTCATCATTTTTATCTCAAAGGATAGAGGGAAACCTCAACTGTGGAGTACATTACCTTTTTACTTGTTCTTTTTCTTTAGTTGTAAGTATTTAACTAGGGAACAAGCTAATTTTTTAAAGTAGCAATTGAAAAATATCTTCAAAGAGCAAGAGACAAAAATGTTATCTTTAGGAAAGCAGTGCTGTTAGCATCAACCATAGAAATTGCCAAGCTTTAGTCAACTATGATTTTAGGCTAAGTATTATTTTATTAAGTGTGGCATTGTACTCAAAACTTTTCTGTTCTTATCTCACCAAAGAATTAGGAAAATAGTTGTTATATAAAAGCAGTCTGAGATATAATGCAGCAAATGATTTTTCAATCAATGGGCAATCCTGCTATCAATAGTCTTGGGAATCATTAATTGTGGAAACGTTTCTAGAAGCAGTGGCTTTAAATGTTAACTTAGATTGTTTTTTTAAATCCATATAACAAAATAACAATTAACATAATAATATAAATAAGAAACATCAAGGGCTTAATACTACCGTCTTAATTAATCTATAAGTGTATATATTTTGGATAAGTGGAACTATTCTGCAAATCTCACTTCTGATTCATTTCACTGAAGAAAGGAAAAGAAAATAAAAATATGAATGAAATCCAGAATTAATCACAAAATGTCATCTTATTTTGAATCTTCTCCTTTTCAAAGTCTAACTAAAAATCTAAATAAATGTTTTGCCAAAGGGTTTGCTAATATTCTCTAATCAGTACTTCTTATTTAGACAGAAGCAAATCAGTATTACTCAACTATAACAATCCATTTATTCTACATCACTGTTTCTACTTGAACATTTAAAAAAAAGCAACTGTTATGGGATTCATGTGGCATTTTATATAATTGATTATAGCACTTACATTATGTAATTTCTAGTTCTGTCTCTGAACTACTACTGATGTCAGGGGAAAACCAGCTGAATTACATTTGTAGGTTTACAGTGAGAATATACACCATTTAGAAAGAAAGGACAAAGTTATTTCACATCGAACCCTAATGACACAGTCATTAATTCTAGAAACTGTCCTTAAAGTTACTAAAAATAAGGAACTTATTGCCTTGGGGTCAAATTTACTTATTTCCTGAAAAGTTTTCAAAGAATAACTTAAGAGTAGCTTCTGCCTAGGGCCAATGAATTAGATGAAACTTGTCCTGATAGTGTTAGGACCTGACATCTGGGTTGCCCTTTAAGAATACATGGCCAACTCCTCACATGCACATCCCTGCTGACAAGACAAAGTTTGATTGAGTCGGATCAGATCAGTCCCCTTATCATTTTATGATAATTTGCTCCATTGTTGAATAGCTATAGCAAAACAAATCAATACACAATAACATTTCATATCCTATAATTAAAATTTAATTATATATAATTAAAAATGTAAAACTATTTACTTTAAAAAAAAACAAATAAATTTGAGAAAAGAAACTCTGAATGTCAAGTAAGATATCCTTAGCTTCTCCTAGTTATACAGACCAGAAATTCATGGCTTGTTGCAAGTACAGGAATTTGGTCCAAGAACCATGCACAGGATTACAGCCCTTTGATCCTCTGAACAAGGATTGATCTTAGCAAGGGCTGAATGTAGAGCAAGGCCTGGCTTCAGGAAGGGCAGGAGATGACGCAGCACTGGACCACAAGTTCATTGACTCCAAGAACCAATGTTAACATGAGTCATCTACTCTGTGCATATTTTCTTCAGTGTTTAATTATTACATGGCTTATTTATTTATCTTAATTCTTTGTTCCTTAGTTTGTGCTGTCTCAAACCTTTGGCTTCTCATAATTCCAATGACCCTGACTCTCCATCATAAGTTCTGTCATTTCAGTCCCTTTTGGCAACTACCTCATTCTCTTGATATGTCTAAGATAAATTTTCATAGAGAGAAAATCTGATTGTGTAGGCTCACCTTTTCCATGTCAGTCTGGGCCGTTAACCCCTGGCTTTCCTTGGGTCACTTGACCCCTGACATCCTAACTTTTAAGTCACCAGGCCAGATATGAGAATAGTTTTTGTTCTTATTTTTACAACATAATGTGTGACTAGAGTCTTATTTTAGCCATTTGTCAAAAAGTTTAATAGTTCTGTTATCTTTTATTACATTATATTAAGATGTTACAACCATCCTACTGAAACCAACAGTTCCTCATTTAGGTTCAGACACTTTTCATCTCACCCTGCTCTTGGACCTAAGTTAAGAAAACTTTATTTTCAATAAAACATCAGAATTCATTCATTGGCAGGGATGAATTAAATATTCCCTGAAATAGAACAAAAGATAGCAAATTTTATTATCTGAGCATACTGATATTTGACATCTTACAGGATTCACTATATACAATTTTAATTGTAATTGTGGAAATCATTTATTTTCAATCCTTCTACAGGCAAAAAGCAAAATCAGAATTGGCATTTTTTTGAAGAGTCAGCTTGAGGATATATCATTTATTAAACATCACTTAATGCCCTAGGACCCTGGTTAGCAAGCTTTCTATGAAAAAGATAGCAAATATTTTAGACTATGTGGGCCATATGTTCTCTGTTGCAACTACTCACCTCTGTCATTTCAACACAAAAGAAACCATAGACAATCCATCAATAAATGAGCATGGCCATATATCAATAAAAATTTATTGATCATTGGACATTGAAATGTGAATTTATAAAATTTTCACATGTCACAAAGTACCTCTTTTGAATTTCTTTTCCCCAGCCACTTGAAAAAGCAAAAGCCACTCCTAACTCCTGAGCCATACAGAAACAGTCTGAGGGTCAATTTGTTGTCCCCGCTCTAGGAAACTAAAGAGTTTTCAAAGTTCTTGGGAAAATTACATACGACTAGGAAAATTAAGTATACTCTTTGTGCTACATGATGGAAACAATTTTCTAATTTTTATTAAGTTTAATTTTCTAATTCTTCAATACTTTTTATTTATTTTTTAATTAAGCAAATATGCACGATAGTTATCAAATTCTATTATATATTATTGTACAATAGTTCTATTAATATAGCTATTCGTGTCATTTTATCTTTATTACAGGTTATTTGAGACACTCCAGTCCCTATTTTGGTCAATATTTGGTCTCATCAACTTATATGTGACAAATGTCAAAGCACAGCATGAATTCACTGAGTTTGTTGGTGCCACGATGTTTGGGACGTACAATGTCATCTCTCTGGTGGTCCTACTCAACATGTTAATAGCTATGATGAATAATTCTTACCAACTCATTGCTGTAAGTTAAATAGCATTATTTTAATTCAATATTTCCCACTAGAATGTGTTGTTCCTAGCCATACTCTATCTGATTTATCATAGGAAAGACAGCCTGTAAGTGGCTGTTGATGGGACAGAACAGAATTATAATATAAATGGTTAATTGGAAGTTTCTAAACAGTATTATACCATCTTTGGCTACATACTAATCTAGTTTTGTCATTATTATGGATGATTATAAAATAAAATAAATCTATCTTGCCAGGCAGTCATTGGCTATGGAAGCACTAGGAGAAGTATGAATTACATACAAGTGGCTCATCTTTATGTAGTGCCCTTTGGACTTTGCATTGTCTCTGTCCATTTAACCTACAATCTTGGTATAAACAAACTTATGCCAGCCTGGCAAGATACAAAAGCCAGCCTACGGGGAGTCTGAAGGAAAAAGCCACCGTATTTTCAGTTTCTTAAATCCAGAAAAAGCAAGGTAAGAGTAACCCTGAATTCTACAGCAGAGTACACAATACCACATATGTTTATTTGAAACTCTAGAATCTAAACAAGTTAGTCTACTTATTCATTCACTCATTCATTCAGTCATTCAGCAAATTCTTATTGAGAGCTTATTCTATCACCAAGTACTATTCTAGGAACTAGAAATACAGCGATGAATGATAAAGACAAGTTCTTTATCCCCTTGAACTTACATACATGCCGGTGGCCATTAGCAATAGCGACTAAACAAACCCATACTGGAAAGAAATACACTTAAGTCTTTCATATTTATACCTGAGGCAAGTAGCATTTTATAAACATAATTTATAACCATAATTTTCTCCTTAAATAACTACAATTATATTGCATCTTTTAATCTGTTGCGAAACTGCTGGAGTGATATTATTGTTGTTTTGAGAAACAGCATTCTGAATTTTACTTAAACTGTTTCTGTGGGGCAATATATCTGTCACAGATGAAAAACTACATAAAACATAAGAACAGACGATTTTTATTTTTTGAGTCACAAAGTATTCGTGCCAGGTATACCTAGGTCCTAGGATTTCCAGGTCAATATTCAAATTATGAGGCTTCCGTTAAGCATCTTGCAAGTGTGTGTCTTTTAAGATAGTCCCTATGTATTTGCTTAGAAGTTCTGTATTCTTCTGGTCAATGCGTTTGTGAGACATGGATTCTATTTTTCCGATCACCCTTCCAAAAAAAATTAGAAAGACTCTAATTATCAAGCTATATACAGAGAAGCTGTATATACAATTTGTATTCTATAAAATATCAAATGTATTGATTTCATTAAGAAGAGAACATTACTTAAGGATAGAATGACTTTTTTTCTTTTACTTCTTTTAGGGTTTATCTTTCTAGATGATTTCTTAAAGAAGTGAGAATGATCTTCAAAGCTCTGTTTTTGTTTAGCTTAAACTCTAAAACTACTTGAGAAGAGAGCAGGCATTGAGAACCTGAGACAAGTGTAGTTCCCATCATCCCATGTAATGCCTCCTTGGTGCATGAATATGCCAACTGTCTAATTTTCACCAGGATAACAGAGGTGGTTTTGGTCATCACCAACATAGAACATCTCACTGCCAGTGTTTCTCCTATAGATTTTGTTGTAGACCCTCTCAGAATCCCAAATCAAGAACAAAGAAAGAGTTTGCTTTTCAAGTTTATTTCTTTATTTTTGAGAGTGAGATAGAGAGTGAGCAGAGGAGAGGCAGAGAAAGAGGGAGACAGAATCCCAAGCAGGCTCTGCACTGTCAGCACAGAGCCAGATTCAGGGCCTGAACTCACGGTGAAATCATGTCTGTGCCAAAACCAAGAATCGCACACTTAACTGTGAGCCACACAGGTGCCTCAGGAAGAGTCTGCTTTGGAATAGCAATAAGAGAACATAATGAGGTCAGGATAATCCTTAATTTGTGACTCACAGGCCAACTCTTTATCAAAGTGACTGCCTTTTTATTAGCTTAAGCTAATTCTACTGACTTCCATCCTCCATGACTACAGCAAACATATATACTTTTCTTCATTAATGCAGGATCTATACGCTTGTTTAGAAAGAAACAGACAGAGAGAGAACTCGAGGAGAGGAAGGGAAGAGGATTGGGGGGTGAAACTGGAGCTTCTGTGCTTCTGTCTATTGATCAGTCCATCCAGTCAGACTTTTGCAAAGCACACAGTGACCACCACACATTTTCTAGATATGCTGATTCCTGGTGAAAGCACAAGCTGTCCAGTGTCTAGATGAAAATCTCTATTGCTCAGGGTAGAATGTATTTGCAACACATGCATTCATTAGCACACAGCCATTTAGGAATATTAGAATGAAGCATGATCTAATGTGATTCTCCTACTCTAAAATCTGAGTTCTTGCTTATAATATCAATGGGTTAAAATAAACTATTTTGATATGCCTAGTTTCTACCACCTCCTACTTCCCAGATTTTCTGCTTCAATCAGATTTGTGGCCAATTTAAGAGGGGACTGGCTGCCCTATCTCTAAATGCCACACATGTTCTTAATTTTTTTCTAGGAGATTAATAAAGTGGAGTGATTAATAAATTATGAAGGGTTGCAGGCAGCCAGACCATACTCCTGTCTGGTACCATTTGGACAAGGTTATGTCAGGGTTCGGCGCTGTCAGAGGCCCCATTCTACATTTGTTACAGGAATTTGTGCTTGTTGCCTAAAGGCGGACAAGAATTATTCACATAGAAACATACCAACGAAGACATTTCCTGGAAACACCAGAAGGCTAAGCAATGAGCATCCATGAAGGTGACACTCATCTAGACAGGGATTCCAGGCCTCTGGGAAGACATAAAGGCCTGGTTTTGGCCACAGTCTAGTGCACTTGGGCCTACAGTGCAGGAAATGAAACTCATCAAGTCGTAACTGATCATTGCAAGCTCTTTAACATGGAGTTATTTTAGGTGTCTGTTTCATGGAAGAAGGAAGGATAAAAATTGACAAGATTGCCGTGACTCTTTACCAGGGTAAGCCATCATCTGAAATGTTTAGATGACTACCTCTAGGAGTCAGTCTTGTTTTTATAAGCAATTTAATATTACAAAAGCTGCTTCAAGTCAGGTTATAGGCTCTCTGTGAAGTTTAGCTCACCTTAGTAATTAAGAAACCTGTCAGCAGTTGTCATATTCTCCTGTTCAGGACCATGCAGATATAGAATGGAAATTCGCTCGCACAAAGCTTTGGATGAGTTATTTCGAAGAAGGAGGTACTCTGCCCACTCCCTTCAATGTCATCCCGAGCCCCAAGTCTCTCTGGTACCTGATCAAATGGATATGGACACACCTGTGCAAGAAAAAGATGAGAAGAAAGCCTGAAAGTTTTGGAACAATAGGGGTAAGAACACAGCATGTTAGTATTAGTCTTTTTTTAATTGTGTATTTGAATATATTTGTAGTTCTTGTTGGACATTTTTGCATTTTTAGCCTTTTTGCTTTTCCTGGTTGCATTTGGTGTCCTTTTGTTGCACAGCTATCACGTCTAAGACACTATTTGAGTAATTGAGAGTTTTTCCTCCAAACCCATTTCCTCCAGTGAGGGCATCCCTGTTATTTTAGTAAAAGCCGCACCTGGCACAGGCCTCTCCTGGTCCCACCAGCCAAGGCTTGGGGAGCTAACCCACTGTCTCTTGCTACCCTAATTTCTGCTCTTTTCAGAACTGCAATCACTGGTTATTTGTGGCCTTACTTCCTCATTGTCTACTCTCTCTGGATTACAAGGGAAGAGGGCTGTTTCAGTCATCTCATATTCCTAGTGCCGAACATAGGCTCTGACACACAGCATACAATGCTTGACAAAAAGTCTCAACTAAATGATTAGATGAATATTATAAACTTTAAAATGCTGTGCCATGTTCCAGCACAGGGACTTCAAAATACATTGAATTGCTCAACGTTTTGCTTCTATTCCCAATCATTTTAAACACCGAGACGTGGGGCACCTGGGTGGCTCAGTGGGTTAAGCGGCCTACTTCGGCTCAGGTCACGATCTCACAGTCTGTGGGTTCGAGCCCCACGTCAGGCTCTGTGCTGACAGCTTGGAGCCTGGAACCTGCTTTGGATTCTGTGTCTCCCTTTCTCTCTGCACCTCTTCCTCTCTCTCTCTCTTTCTCAAAAATAAACATTAAAAAATTTTTTAAAAAATACCAAGAAGTTGTGCTTCTCAAAATTGTTAGGATTCTTCAGAGCCATGCTCCTCATACAGTGTAGGATTAAACCTCCTTTGGAAGTTCCTTTCATACTGGAAAGCCAGAGTTCAAGTGATTCCATCAGAAGAGACAGGGACTTAGGACTTTGTTCCAGGCAACCACTGACATGGGACAAATTATTCTTCATTTCTTTCTCACTTAATTTCCTAATTTTCAAAGTTCTCATGGTGATGTTTTGAGAATTCATATTCTAACGTTCATTAGTTATTTTGACTTGCTCAGAGAAATTGTTTTGGAAGTATATTGATATGCCTTTATATTAGTAATATATATATACCAAGTAATACTAGTTACTAACATTTTAAAATTTGTTTATAGTTTTATTTAAAATGGTTATGACTGCTAGTTATGCCCTAAGTGATCCTTCTCACTCATTAACTTCATTGATTAATAAGCACCATTGTCAGCATCAAATGGGGCTTTCTCTACTGACAGTGGCATTGATTTTGCTGTCATGTCAGTCACATTTCTTTTTTTTTTTTTAACATTTATTCATTTTTGAGAGACAGAGAGAGACAGAGCATGAGTGGGGGAAGGGATAGAAAGGGAAGCACAGAATCTGAAGCAGGCTCCAGGCTCTGAGCCATCAGTAAGGAGCCCAACGCGGGGCTCAAACCACACATGACAAGATCATGACCCGAGCTGAGTCGCTCAACCGACTGAGCCACCCAGGCACCCCAGTCACGTTTCTAGTTCTAAGGATGAAATTGACTAGCAAGAGCATATAGCAGAGAGGTGGTTTTGGGAAGTAGTTATATTCTTTTACTATAAATTCCTACCCCATGAATTTGGAGGACTAAAGTTTGACATATATCTGATCTTAGAAACCAAATCTGATCTTAGAAGTCAAATTATGATGAAGCCTTAGGCTGCAATACTCATACTGATAGATTTTACCACTGACCTTAGAAAGAGTGAAATTATTTTACTCCAGATGTTTGATTTATGTTAAAAAATAGGTTTAAATTATTTCAAAATGGTTGAAAATAAACATAATGCCTGAATTTTAATAAGCAATTATTTCACACATTCCATGTGCCAGCCATTAACTGAGCTAGGGATTGGGGGGTAGGAGTAGGTTCAAAGGCATGTATTCCATCCTTAATTTCATCATTTCTAATATGGGAGGTACAAGTATGAGAACATATTACTATAGTATGTGTTATATAATATATTCAACATTACAATATGTCACATGCAAGATGCTATGACAACATTGTAAGAAATAATGTTTTCCTTAAGATAAACAGAAAAAGGTTTCAGGGAAACCGAACTCCGGCTTACTCTTTTCCACATCAAAATATATTTGTCCTTTTTTCACGTCGTATATTCTTAAATTCTTCAGAAGTTTATTTGATCAATCCCTGGAAATATATGAATAATTAATATTGTCTTATGTTGTCTGTCATAGGAGTATTTAGATTTAAAAAGACTTTCTGGGCCCCAAGATAATGTTCACACACAAGAGAAATTTATTTTTAATAGTTTAATTTTAGGCAATTGCAGAGTCTTGGGTTTTAAGAGGCCACAAAACGTGTAACAAGATATGGGGCCCTGCTCTAATATTTTAAGAGATCCATCTGTGCTGCCACCAAAATAATAGAAAACCACTCTAAGAACTTGACTTCCAAATCCCCCCCACACCCCCTAGAGTCCTCCCACTGTCAACGCATTGTTAGGAATATGTTAACATCATTTCTTAGGTGCAAAGAGGAGCTTAACATTCATTCAATAGGATTTCCTATTAAAGCAGTGATTCACACCTTTCAGAGGGAGAGGGTAAATGGCATAAGTTAAAATGAATTCCTTTCTGTACATTACTGGTCTCAAAAAACACAAATTTCTTTTTATATTTATATCTCTAAATTTGACTACTTTGATCTAAGTTGATGCACAGAAAGAGAATTCACAATTAATTGTGTGGCCTCAAGCCATTCCTTTTTCCTTAGCCATGTAGATCTTACAAACCTTTGGTAATAGATATTTTTATGCTTTGGGAATTTATGACAAACTAAATAAATATTGTGAGTCATGTCTCTCTTTTCCACCTTCATCCCACTCTCAATCCTGCCTCTTCTTCACCAAGATAAAGGCTTTGGGCAAGCAACAGCCTAATCAAACTCAGTGCTATAAATTTATTCTTTACCTAGACTGCATTTCCAGAACAAGAAGTACATAATATTTTGGTCTGCATACTTATAGTTGAGTTTTACACATTTAGATTTTAGATGGAAATAAATATGTATCATTTATGAAGAAAAATATAAGATAAAGGAAAGGTAAATTAAGAAGGTTGGGCAACATTAATAGAAGAGTTAAAAGAGAAAATAATTTCAAAAAGTAATTGATTTTGCTGTGAATTTGTTTCAATTTCAATTTTGTTAATCCCCCTGACAGTTCATTAGTACAGACAAATGAAGACAAGAAGATATACACGTTTCCATTAATTAAAAGGTGACGTTGATGTATCAATGACAGTCAGTCTGTATAACTAAGGCATGGGTTAGACTATCAGTTATACTTCAGAGGAACCTTAGAAATCATTTAGCTCAACCATTTCCTTTCAAGTAGAGCTTATCTACCTTGCCAGGTGTTTTAGGGTCCCTTGGTAACAACTGGGGGGAAACCTGGCTCTTTTGTTTCTCAAACCGGTGTGCTTTCAGTCACTCTCTTGATTCCCTGAAAAATCTAATGATAATCCAACGATACTTTCCATGTTGTGTATTCATCTTTTCATTTTCATTTTTCTCAACAGCTTTTGCAATCCTGTCATTTATTCAGCTGCCCCTAAGATTCCCGTGTCCCAAAGTCCTTGTTTCACAGGCTGGCTTACCTCCTGTTTGCATCTCAACTTGCTTATATTTAGGCCACATTTTTGAGACAGAAATTTGAAGCTAAACTGGAGGTAGAGTTTATATATTCTTTGAGACATTTTCTCAAAACTTCCCAACTTGTGATTCACTTACCTACACTTGTCACCCAGCAGCTGCCTGAATGTCACACCAGTGCTCCTTCCCTTCACATGCCCAGGCAGAGCCTGAAGCCAGCACTCTTCAGGCTAGCTGCGCTGGCCACTCTCAAGGAGCCCATCATGGGTGATCTTATCTTGCTATTTATGGCTTCCGGGTAATACTGATAGAGCTAGCGCTGAAAACTCATTAACTTTTTTTTTTTTTAACTTTGGACTTCCTTTTATAGGTGATTGGGAGTTCCAGATAAATTAACCTTTCATTTGGAATGCTTTATGGGGAAAACATAAATGAAGCAGAAATACTCTATTGAGTAAAACCTTTATTGTAGGAAGAAAACCCATTATTGAGAAATGACTTGTCTCTGGGAAATGATGAAATCCTACCAAAGGGGCAGCCTATTGAGGAGTCAACAAAATATGAAAATTGCTGTAGCTTTTGGGTTTTGATATTACCACTTATCTATGTTTTAGCTTAACTCCATTTTATCAGCCAATACCCTTATCCAGTATTAAACTAGTATTAAAACACTAGTTCTTAGACTTTAGTGAGTGCTAGAAGCGTCAGGATTCTCTATTTTAACAAGCATTTCCTTATAACTTTAATTAGAAACTCCTGTTAAAGAAAGTATTGGTATCTAGTACAGATTCTTAAACAAAAACAGCATCAACTTTTGTACTCATTGCTGAAGAGGTTCACATCATTTAATTAAAGTTAAAAGATGTTGGGGTGCCTGAGTGGCTCATTTGGTTAAGTGTCTGACTTCCGCTCAGGTTCTTGCTCAGGTTCTTGCAGTTCATGGGTTCGAGATCCGAGATCCATGTCAGGCTCTGTGCTGACAGCTCAGAGCTTGGAGCCTGCTTCGGATTCTGTTTTCCTCTCTCTCTACTCCTCCCCCACTTGCATGCTCTCTCTCTCTCTCAAAAATAAATAAACATTTTAAAAAATTTTAAGTAAAAAGATGTTAGTGCCAAAATGTTTAATTAATATAAAACATTTCAATGCCATAGACCAGGTTTCTAAAATGGAATGCTTATGTTAATAAGTCAAGATGCTGGACTAAGACATGTGAAGCCTTTTGACAAAATTATAAAGAGTGATTTTAACTTGCTTTGACTTATGTTTTCCACTTTCTGGTTTTCTCTTGAGCACAACATAGTGAGGAATACATGACACACCATGTCTGGTAGGGTCAGTTAGCATCACTCAGCTCCAGGACCACAGATGGAATACTCACGCTTGACCAGTAGCCACAGAAATACACTCAGTTATGTGGCTGCAAAAGAATTAGAACCAGTGAATGGATTAGCACCAACTCTAATCACAAAAGGACAAATGCTAACAGTACATGCTTCTTGGACTGTATTTTTAGTGGTAATTTATCAGAAGGTATTGTCCCTTCATTTTCATGACTTTTCATAGACCTAACTACAAATCTTACAGATCAGATAGTATTCATCCATGAGTCCCTCTCAACCTCTAATTTACCGTTGCAAAATCTGCTGTTGGGGCCCTTTAATTAAGTTTTCTTCCCCAGGCAAGGATGTAGAGGAATGAATTGCTTGATATTCTTGGTATTTCAAGAGTAAAACTCTGAATATTTGGTTTCACAAGGTGACATTCAAGCACGTTATATTATTTATTTTTATATGCTCAGAAAGTGTGCTTGGAGAGAATAATATGTAGCTCCCTCTGTAAATGAGCCAAACTGCAATTTTTAAAAAGGGATCACATCTTGGAATGGCCCCTTGCCTTTTTACTCATTTTTAAAAGGAAAAGAGCACAGCAGGCTGTGTTCCCTAAGGGATTCACGAAGCAAAGCAAAGAATAAAAGGCATAATTCATGGGCTTGAAATCAGTGCTAGACCAAAACCAGGCTGGAAATGAGAGAGACCTGTAGTGACAATTGATTGCAGGGAAGCAGCAACACGAAGTGAGCCTGACATTCCACACGGTGGACATGGAGAGGACTAGAGAAAAAGAGTGAGAAAATGTCACAGCCGATTCCCCAGAGCCCTTTCTTTCACAACTGTAAAACCCTTCCTGCTCTGAGGCAACCTGACACTTCTGTGGACATGAGGGGTGCGCTCGCAGCAGCAGTGGTTTCTTTGGTCTTTTCCTTTATCATAAGTTCTGCCATCCTGCCTTTATCATGTCGTAACAAATCAAGGGGAACCTGCAAACTGTGAGTTATGTTGATGTGGCACACAGGTGAGCCTTGGGCACCGTGTGGAAAGCCACCCTGCCAAGGAACATTCTGTACGTGGCACCAGATTCCTGACATAATTTGCAGAGAAAACGGCTAACTTAAAATGTACAACTTTCTCCAACATCTTGCATTGTTTTGATGAACACAAATTGGTCAATTCTATTCTCGGTTATTTCCAGTGATAATTATAAGATGTGATACCTTCCCCTGTGAGAGTAAATTCCTTTGAAACTCAGCTGATCTTCACCCAACAAAAACCTAGCAAACGTGCTAGGTGTTGTTGGTGGTAGTTCTACTGCATTATATTTAGTAATATCACTAACTGCCCAAATTATCATTATGTTTATTGCAAAGAGAACATATATTCATATATTATGGGTTGACTTGTGTCCCCCCAAAACAGATACATTGGAGTCCTAAACTCCACTACCTCAAAATGTGACTTTATTTGGACATAGTGTCATTGCTGATGTAATTAGTCAGGTTAACATAATGTCATATTGGAGTCGAGTCCTTATAAGAATATGACCATGTGAAGACACATGGACACAGGCAGAACACCTTGTGAAGACAGAAGCAGAGATTGGGATTATTCAGCTGCAAACCAAAGAGCACCAAGGATTGATAGTCCCCAGGAAAAGCTGGAAGAAGAAACTTCCTTTCTTCTGCCCTGCCTCAGAGGGAACATTTCCCTGCCAACATCTTGACTTGTGACTTCTTGCCGCCAGAATGGCAAGACCATAAATTTCTGTTGGTTTAAGCCACACAGTTTGCAGAACTTTGTATGGTGGCCCTAAGAAACTAATACAACACACACCATGCATTCTGTGGTTATTAAGTTTTATTCAAGTAAATATGGATCCAGTGTGTTAATGGTGCGGGCCCTCAAAGTAAGATGTTTTGGGAGAGGTAGGCAAAATCATAAAATACATAGCAGATGTGTTCAAGTGTCTCTTTGTGTCCAGTTGATAGACAGCAGAGTGTGGAGAATGAGTTCTAGCTCGGGATTCTAGAACTGGCACCGCCAGGAGAACACCGTGGTATTTAGTCACTCACTCGACTCTGTGGGCCTTGGTCTCCTTACTTATAAATGAGGCCATGAGACTAGACCAGCTCTTTGGTTCTAAGAAACAATATGTCTGTTCCTAATACCTATGTGTTAATTGTCATGTATTGAAATTTATTTTTTTAGGTTTATTTTAAGAGAATGAGAAAACATAAGCAGGGGAGGGCAGAGAGAGAGGGAGAGAGAGAGCGAATCCCAAGTAGGCTCCACAATGTCAGCACAGAGTCCAAAGCGGGGCTCAAACTCACAAATCATGAGATCATGAGATCAGGATATGAGTCGAAACCAAGAGTCTGACGCTTAACTGACTAAGTCATGCAGGTGACCTGTTGTTATTTTTAAATAGCACCAACATCTCAGAAACTAGGCTAAAAATCTTTGTCATCATGCTTCCACCCCAGCCGCCAACCTCCTGGCTTCTCTTCACTCCCAACTTTCTCCATCCCCTGTGATTCTTGCTGCCCCTTCCTTTCCATTCACACTGCTAACCATTTTAGCTCACACCCAGTTACTCTTCAGTTACATTCTGGTAATAGAATCCCCACTAATCTCTCATCTACTGATTCTTTCATACTGATCTTTCCTACTTCATACTGCTGCCAGGGGGTGCCTGGGTGGCTCACTAGGTTAAGCGTCTGACTGTGGCTCAGGTCATGATTTCACAGTTGGTGGGTTCAAGCCCCTAGTGGGGCTCTGTGCTGACAGCTCAGAGCTGGAGCCTGCTTCGGATTCTGTGTCTCCCTCTCTCTTACCCTCACCTGCTTACTCACTCTCTCTCTCTTTTCCTCTCTCAAAAGTAAATAAACATTAACAAATTAAAAAATAATACTGCTACCAGGTAATTAGCATAAAAGTTCAACTTTCATCACATATAACTCTACTAGTCAAAAACCCAGGTGCCTACCAACCACTGAATTTGCTGTGCCTTCTAAGAGTCTGCACAGAAACCACATGCTAACTTTCCAACTTGACCTAATCCTTATATTCCTATTATCAGAGCACATTGTAGCTGTACTGGTGGAAGTCACCTTAACGTGTCTCTCACCCTCCAGCGCCAGCGTATTTGCTCACCGTATTCCAATCTTCTGCGCACCTGAAGGTCTGTACATCTGACTGTTATGGTCCCATGATTCTTTCTCATCCAGTCTGAAACCCCCTTCCCTGTTGGAAGGATGTTACTGGTTCTTTCCTTTGCCCAATATTACTTTTTCCTTCCCTGAACTCAAATAACATTCTTAAGATGCTCCCCATGTTGTTGCTTATATTTTGCCTTCATCTCTAGACATTCTTGGCATTCTACCTAGCAGATGATAAGCCATTTCAGGGCAAAAAGTGTGTTTTATTCATCCATAGTTTCTGCAGCCTCTGCCACGTACATGGAACCTTGTACTTGTACTTAATAAATATATCTTAAATTGGCCCTAGAAGCTAAGATTCATGAAGTAGAAACCCACAAAGGAAAATTAATGGAGGTCACGCCAAAAATCCAATATCATGCAGAGATGTTCATAAAACTTTCAGAACCTCGAAAAAGATGACTCACTACACACCTATTAGATGGTCTAAAAACTAGAACACTGACAACAGCAAATGCTAGTAAGAAGGTGAAGCAACAGGAACTCTCATTCATTGCTGGTAGGAATGCAAAAGAGTAGGTTATTTTGGAAACCAGTTTGATGGTTTCTTACAAAACTAAACATATTCTTACCATACAACCCAGCAATCTCACTCCTTGACTTTTATATAAAGGGGTTGAAAACTTATGTATCCAATGCCTGGGTGGCTCAGTCAGTTAAGCGCTCACTTCCCCTCAGGTCATGATCTCATGGTTCATAGTTCAAGCCCCTCGTGGGGCTCTGTGCTGACAGCTCAGAGCCGGAGCCTGTGTCTCTCTCTGCCCCTCCGTACTCATGCTCTCGCTCGCTCTCTCTCTCTCTCTCTCTGTCTCTCTCTCTCAAAAAATGATTAAATAAAAACATTTGAAAGTAAATAAATAAATAAATAAATAAATAGACCTGAGAGAGATCTAAGTTGCATATTACGTAGTAGTAATCATTGGTGAATTGCATTCATTTGTTTTCGATATTCAGATGATGTTTAGCTTCATCCATTCTTATTTTCCTAGGATATACTGAAGTTCAATTGACTTGTATGACCATGTACGTGTCAAAGAAAAGTGGTTGACAAAAACAATTAACTGTATCGACTTATATGGATATGGGCTATGGATATTGACTAGCTCCTAAAATTCATCATAGAAAACTTTTTCTATGTACTCTCTTTCTGCCAGATTATTTTGCTTTTTGAAAAACTTTCTCTAAAATAATAAATCTGGAATTAGTTTTTAAAGTGTAATCTTTGATCCCAGGGTCGTGGGATCAAGTCTTCCATTAGGCTCTGCTCTGAGCTTAAGATTCTCTCCTTCCCTCTGCCCGTCTTCCCCACTTGTGCAAGTGAGCTCACTCTCTCTTAAAAACCAACAAATAAGGAAAGAAAGAAAGAAAGAAAGAAAGAAAGAAAGAAAGAAAGAAAGAAAGAAATATTTGATCTTCTTACAGTTGTATTAAAATTTTAAAATCTGATTATGAATTAGGTTCTGTTCAAGGAGAGACAGTTTGTACTCTTTTGAATACTACAATGCATTGTGATAATTTTCTCTTATTATTCATAATTTTCTGATTCTGTCACAGTGCTTAGTTTTGATTTTTCATTACAGAAATTTAAAGTTAGATCATGACTTCACATTGCTCTCTGCTGACTTTTTATTGTTAATTTGAACAAAACAGAATAGAAAAATACAATAGAAACCCAAAATAATCAAAATTGAATTGACTAAATTCTATACTAAATTCAGAGTTTCTGTCTACTAAAGTCATGGAATGTGGCTCTCTTGTACACTATTTATGGCGAAAGTGTTAAAGGACTTGGCATACAACTAGCTTTAGTATTTGTGTCCACTTGAAGTAAACTTAAGGAGATCTGGAATGCTTGTTTCCTTATAGAAGTGCTTTCTGTCTTGGATTTCAGCTAAACTGTGCCTCAATAGGAGTCATATACCTCCATCTTGTGGCCCAGTCATAAAATTCCTTCTCATGCTATGTTTTTCCCAAGATACTCTAATTTTATAGTAAATTTCAAACTTCCCAGTTTTTAATGAATACCATAATCATACTGAAAACTTGTTTAAGAGTCATTTGAAAATGAATGGTATTTAAATAAATTAGTGGCTTTTAGGAAGTTAAGCTTTGTCTCAACTGTTCCTAAAAGTCACTAATAATCATGAAAAGCAAATCTATTCTCCTGGCTAGGGTAAATGCCATTTCTTCCTATTCCCGTAAAAAGAAAAAAAGAGTTTCTTTTGCATTGTTTGATTTTTTCCTAATATCATTTCACAGTGATGTATTCATAACCCTTTTTAAAATTCTATTTTATCAGCCTATGATTAAGTATTTAGTAAGGAATAAGATCAAAAGATTTTGTTTAAACCCTAGATATGTTATGTCTTGGCTTTCTTACAATCTGCCATATTCATTCCTTTATTACAGAAATATTTTTATTTTAGGTAAGTTTGTTCAGTTTCCTTAATAATCAATACTGATATTTATCCAACATGCATAAAATAAAAGTTATGATTGCTTTTTCCTAGTATTTTTAAAATATTTGCGAAATCTGCAAATGTATAATTTTAGTGCCATTTATTATTTTTTTCATTTTATAATGGACTTTATTTTTAGTCATTGGACATCATCTCTCTCCATTCTGCACTCCATAGTCACCGCTCTGTGCACCCCAGCGGCACCCCCAAGCCATTCTGGTATTTGTATAATGATAGCAGGGACTCACATTTATTTTTTATTATTTTTTTTTAATTTTTTTAACATTTATTTATTTTTGAGAGACAAAGAGACAGAGCATGAACAGGAGAGGGCAGAAAGAGAGGGAGACACAGAATCCAAAGCAGGCTTCAGGCTCCGAGATGTCAGCCCAGAGCCCGATGCGGGGTTCAAACTCAGTAACTGCGAGATCATGACCTAAGCCGAAGTCGGCTGCTTAGCCGACTGAGCCACCCAGGCGCCCCTCACATTTATTTTTTAAAATGATGAATTTATGAACCCTATATTTGAACAGAATCTTACATTTTTTTGTTAAATCGAACTATCTAAATAAAGCAGCAATCCCTTCTTAATGTACATTTGATTGAAATTAGTGTTGGGGGTTTAGTGGTCTAACATCGTTTCTGATTACACGTTGCATGTAATAGCTAAATTCTCAGGCTTCCTATGTTGATATTTATGATGACCTCTATATATTATTATAATGTAAGCTTTTTATTCTATTGAATTTGTATTTTTATTTGATGTTTCTTTTATTTTGTAGTTGATATGTCCCATCTGTGTCTCTTAGAATTATTGCAAGTGATTTGGGGTAATATCAGCTATGATTACCTAATTTTCTATCACCTTCTATTAATAGAACAACGTTCCTGGGGCACCTGGGTGGCTCAGTCGGTTAAGCATATGACTTTGGCTCGGGTCATATTCTCAGGGTTCATGGGTTTGAGCCCATGTTGGGCTCTATGCTCACAGTTCAGAGTCTGGAGCCTGTTTCAGATTCTGTCTGTCTGTCTGTCTCTCTCTCTCTCTCTGCCTCTCTCTCTCTATCTCTCTCAAGAATAAATAAATAAACATTTAAAACATTTAAAAGAACAACATTCCCATCATTTTTTACTTGGTCTGTATGTTAATTGCCATAGGGATTATAACCTTGCGCTTTGTTGTTTTGGTTCTTTCATTCTTTCGATTCATGTGAAGCACTGTCTAGCTATTGTTAATTGTCTAGTAAAATTTTTACTCTGGGAAGTGAAGAAAAATATATTCTCGATTAAAAGAACAATGAATAAATACATTAATTAAAAAAAGAACAATGAATTTATTCCAAAATGGTAATATATCACTCTAACTGAAAAGTAAATGCCTTTTTCCTTTTCAGAGGCGAGCTGCTGATAATTTGAGAAGACATCACCAATATCAAGTAAGTTATTCCATTCTATCTTGAAATTTGCATTAAAATGAAGTGCAGTCCCTCTTTAGAACTGACTCAAGAGAGAAATCATATTTATGCACCGAATATCAATTCTGTTGTTTCGACGTGCCTCAGGAGGTCATGCGGAACCTGGTGAAGCGGTATGTCGCTGCGATGATCAGAGATGCCAAGACTGAAGAAGGTCTGACTGAAGAGAACTTTAAGGTAACTGTTTCCATCCTCATCACCAGGAGGCAGGTTCCGAGGAGCAGGGAACCAGACACAGCACGTTTATAATCAGAGCTGGCAACTCAGCCATGTGTTTCAGCAAAACTGTGTGCCTTCTCACTTTCAAATTTAAGGTTTATTTAATCATTTTTTTAAAAAAAGTGGTGAAATCTCCTTTCAAACTGCACTATTTTAAAAGCACATTAAATCTGAAATGTGGAGGGGACTTATACTTGGAGACAGAGAAAATCCTAGTGCCTTGTGGCATTTTAACTTGCTGATCCTAGCAACACTAGAATGAGTGAGCTGTAGATTTTGAAATTCCAGTCTGATTTCTAAACCCTGAAACATGTTGTAACCAACATGTTAAAAACAACAACAAAAACCTTCTTTGTGCTCTGCACAGCTTTGGTAGCAGGGAAGTGAAGGTTTGTGCTTAATTGTAGCCTACAAACTTAGTCTTTCTCACTAAGGATTTTTGAGGAGGTAGGTAGAATACATGAAATATATATGCTGACATCGCGTGTATAAAATGCCTTTGTTATTTTGCCTGAGTTTTTAGAGGTTTTGAAAGAATGAGTAAAGTCAACAAGATCTTATAGGCCAAAACAGACAAATACAAAACCCTCAAGAAGACCCTTTAACAGAGAACAGCGGGTTTGACAAGAGAATAAAGATAAGCAGCTGGTTAGGTAAGAAGACAGATGAATTTCAAAACGCAAAGCACAGACTGAAAGTTGGCAGGGATCCCAAATGTGCTTCACAGCCACAACATTCCAAATTTTGTTGGAATTTAAATGATTCCTGGTGCTTTAGGAGGTAGGTCAGAGGCAGGAGGCCACCAGGAAGGCCACCATCAGTTTAAGAGTGAGAACTCGGTTGTCCAAAAAAATTGGGACAGAGAATTCGGTTGTCCAAAAAGATAAAAGTAAAGGATGCATCTGAGAAATGTTGTCTGATCCAAAGCAATTCTCGAAATTTAGTAGCGGCCGCAGATGCTGAGGTAAATCCAACCCCAAGGTAGTAAACAATTGAAGGGAACTGCCAACTATTGGAATGGTAGACGCCACTTTAACTATTTTGTTTGAAATATCCCTTTGGACAGCAAAATGTGCTAACATTAAAACTCTTTTAAAAATGCATCCCTGAGAGAATCAAAGATGGCTTGAAAGCAGATGAATATTTTGGAGAGGAAGCATCTGAAACTGTAGTCCCACAGAAATCCGATATACTCCTGTTTCTTTTTTGCACGGGCCCCAGGAAGTCTCCTTGTTACTGCATAACTCCAACAGGGAAATTAGCAGGCATCAAAATGACTCCAGTGCCAGGGACTGAATGGACAGTTCTCAACAGAACCGCTGCAGAATGGAATCCTGGCTCTTAAAAATGAGTCAGAGCGCCTGGGTGACTCAGTCGGTTTTAAGCCTAGGACTCTTGATTTCCGCTCAGGTCGTGATCCCACAGTTCATGAGATTGAGCCCCTAGCTGGGCCCTGCACTGACACCACAGAGTCTGCTTGGGGTTCTCACTCTCCCTCTCTGTCTCTGTCCTTTCCCCACTCATTTTCTCTTCCTACCCCCCTCCCCAAAATAAATAAGTAAACTTTAAAATAAATGAGTGAAAACACATCAGAGGCACATATGAACTGGACTCAGGGTGTGCCCTCATGTTTGTTTGTTTAAAAGTCACTAACTTCTTCATTTTACATATCACTTAGGAACTAAAGCAAGACATTTCCAGTTTCCGCTTTGAAGTTCTGGGGTTACTAAGAGGAAGCAAACTCTCTACGGTGCAGTCGGCTCAGGCCACAAAGGAGTCCTCCAACTCAGTGGACTCGGATGAAAAGAGTGACAATGAAGGCAGCAGCAAGGACAAGAAAAAGAACTTCAGCCTCTTCGATCTAACCACTCTGATTCACCCGCGATCAGCAGCGATTGCCTGTGAAAGACACAACATCAGCAATGGCTCTGCCCTAGTGGCGCAAGAGCCCCCAAGAGAGAAGCAGAGAAAAGTGAATTTTGTGACCGATATCAAAAACTTCGGGTTATTTCACAGACGGTCAAAACAAAATGCTGCTGAGCAAAATGCAAACCCAATCTTCTCTGTTTCAGAAGAAGTTGCTCGTCAACAGGCGGAAAGACCACTGGAGAGAAATATTCAACTGGAACCTCGAGGGTTAGCTTCGCGGGGTGACTTGAACATCCCTGGTCTCAGTGAACAATGTGTATTAGTAGACCATCGAGAAAGGAATACGGACACCCTGGGTTTACAGGTGGGCAAAAGAGTGTGTTCCTTCAAGTCAGAGAAGGTGGTGGTGGAGGACACTGTTCCAATAATACCAAAGGGGAAACACACAAAGGAAGAGGACTCCAGTATAGACTATGATGTGAACCTCACGGACACAGTCACTCACGAAGATTATGTGACCACAAGGTTGTGATACTTGAAGGAGAGAGCACTGATCATACATAAACATATTTTCCATAGTGCCCTGGGTAGGGGGAGGTGTTTAAAGTAAATTAACAAATGCTAACTTACACTTGATAGCATTTATCAACTGTCGCATATTAACATGTAACTTGTTTAAATAAGGCAAAGGCTATCAAAAACCCTGGTTTTGTAGCCAGCTTTTGCTTTCACAATTTGTTTTATTTTATTTTATTTTATTTTATTTTTTTTGGTGAATAAATAAATGCACCTTGTATTCTTGTACCGTTGCAATAACCCACAGGAAATTTTTAGCTCTCTTTTTCAACTAAAACAAAATCAACTTATTTCATGTAGTAGCTGACTCCTATAATAGATATTTTTATATGCAAAAAATGTAGCTGAAATATTAGAGCTTTTCATAATTTTTTAGGATCTCTAGAGATGGTTACTCATCAAGGACTTTTCAGTCAGCCCTGCAGTTTGGCTTTAAAACACAAGTATTACCAAATTATTTCTGAACATGTAAATAAAGCACAAATTAAAGCAAGCAGGCCTACTTCTCATGGAGTCATGATCAAACCCTGTCTTAAATTGAGAAGCAGGTGTACTTGGGAGTTGTAGGATGCCCAGTTTTCCCTTTCAGTGAGTAAAATAAATTTTTGTCTTAATAAATATTGATGATTGACGATTTTTAATGAGATTTTGTCATGAAGAAAGTTTTATTTCAGGTTTTTTTAAATGACCTTTTTCAGGGTCAATTGCTAGTCTGTATAAATATGAGAATTTTAAAATGTGGCAAAAGTTCTCAGTGCTAGAAAAGAATAACAATAAATTAGAGTAGGTAATGCTCCTTAAACAAAGCAAGATGTTACATTCTCATAATAGCCATAAATTCATTCTAAACTCTAAATCTAAACAAAGTTAAATTCTATTTTCAGTCAGTGCAATATTATTGCCAATTCAAGAGAAGTTCAAAAGCCTAATGGTTTCCTCTTCTTTCCTCTAGTGACTGGTATATTTCTTTATCTTTAATTTCTTTATAATTAAAATGTCCTAAAATCATTATTAATTTTAGCAGTAGATATAAAGCTTTCCCCATAGGAACAACATTCTTAATTACTTGTTTCTTCTGTTGTTTTCAAAGTAGTTTATCTTATATTGCATTCATTCACTGAACCACTAAAAAGAAAATGTTTCCACCTGATATAAAAGGGCGCTGGCAACTTAAAGTTTAAATTATGTAACTTGTGTCTATTTAAGCCACCATAGAAATAGAAGTACCTTCACCACATACAATAAGCATTTATTTCAAATCAATAGAAAAATGATGAGTTCACTTTACTTCAGAAATTACCTCCATGGACTAGACAAATTGTACATGATTTAGCATTGACCCAAAATTGCATAGCATTACAAAACCCAGTTTCTGATTACCATACATCAAAAATAAGGAATAACACCAATAACAAGGCAAGCCACAGTTCTATGTGCAATGCGTGTATCAGCATGTAGGTACTACTCACAACAATGGTGCGCGGTAGCTACTGTTCTTAGCTTCACTTTATGTTTGAAGGAACTGAGACAAGCACTAACCAGGCTAAAGTTCACAGCTGGTGATGGAGCTATGATGGATCCTTCCAGGCTGTGCCCTTAACCACTATATGTACTGCCTCTCAGAACATAAACAGACCAAAGCAAAAAATGTACACCCATTGGGGTTACTATCAATTGCTACTTCTGAAATGGTGCATCTTGAGAGAGAATGAGTGTGGTAAACTCCATAAATGTGTTCCTTCTTGTAAAGCAAGAGGAATGCACAAAATTAAAGATATATTTAATTCGTTAGACTGAATTATATTATAGAAGTTAGTAGGTTTAAAAACACATATTAGGTGTGGGACATCAGAATTCAACTTGAAATATCAGATTTTAGTTTCCAAATAAGCCACAATCCAGAGGCACTGAGATACTGCTCTTTCCTAAATCTGGTTTTGTCTGAGGAATATAGGAATGGGTCTGATAGGTTTGGAGAAGCACAAAAAGGCTAATGAATGTTCTCATTGCCTCAGCACACCTTTATGTCAGAACAAGGATGTTAGAACTCACCATAAGCCCTGGGGATAAACACCCAAATTGTTCTAAATCAGACAGACGTATATTCTGTAGAGAAACATAGACCTATTCTCAGTATTTGGGGTATGTTGCAATGATTCTGTTCTGCTGCTTCTGTTGTTAATGTTGTTTTTTCCTAAGTAAAAATTGTATACATCACCATTATACATACTTTACCAGAATTTAATCTCAAATTTCCTCTGTTTCTTCAAATGACACCAACAACAATAAAAGCAAAACAAAAAAAATTCCCAGGAGTTTATTTATATCAAGGGTTAGGGTGCTGATATTTTACAGATAAACATGGTGACAACAGAGGGATTTACTTGGAGCCAGTAACACCATGCTTTCCAGTGTTCCGAAAATGATGCTTTTTAACAACCCTCTGTCAGATGTCACTGACAGATGATGCATTTATGAGTTTAAACAAAATATTGAATACTGTTAGTACAATATGTCCTAGAAGCAAACATTATTCTGAATATGAAATGATGTTAAGTAGCATTAATGAAGGTGAACAGTAGGGAAAAATAAGAAAACATAAAACGGCAGGATTGCAAAGAGAAGGATATTTTTTGAAGTCTTTAAATGAGTAATTTGGGGTTTCTTTTCATTTCCATTCATATTTCTATGAACGTAAACTCCTAAACACCAAAGAAAGGTTTCATATCACACCTTTGTATAAATAATGTTTCTTATGTTTTGTGTCCTGTTGACCTTGCTATTTATTGCTTACCTTCGCTTATTTATTTATTGCCAGGGTTAGGTGGAAGACTGTCTAGAAAATTCAGTTAACTTTAATAGAATTAGGTTATATTCACAGTATTCATTTATCATATATTTTGGAAAAGCCATTTACAAGAAAAAATGCTATGAAGATGGACCTCATTATTTGTGATAGATGTATTCCTGAAAATATCAGTGTTAATAATTCTGTATTAACTTCAGTAGGGAAACTGGCTATGTAAAAAAAGAAACCATGGTAGTGAAATATTTTGTAAAGTGATGAATAATTTTTCAAAGTGATAATCACGCTCTAATGTAACTTTCATAAGTTGGATATTTGTATATCAAGTTTTCTTAAATTAGATATTTTATTTATTGGCTGGCAATTAAACTACTGCAAAAGCATACCCACTTTCTTGCCTTGACCTAGATAGCAACTTTAGTAGTACTGACATATCTTAGTAATCGAACACACAAATCCAAACAAATATCTTGGATAACTGTTAGGGTATAAAGAAAGAAATTTACCATATTATTCTCTGAGAAGCAGCCAATTTTCCAGCCAATGTAGAAGGAATATGGGTAAACATAATATAAAAATGCACTCTTCTAATATTCAATAATCCTTACTAATTCTGCTATTTAGTTGCGAGAATGACCATCCAGTTCCATGACTTTTGCCCATTCTTAGTTTTTGTGCATTGTGTTTGTAGCAGAAGAGTTTATACAGTTCAGACCATATCCCTAAAAATCAACCGAGCAAAAACCATCTGTGTGTCTCTATCAATATGTTTACAATGACTCAAATTTCTAAAAAGCCAAATTTATGAATATATTTCACCATTTAAAAAATTATTTCTTCAGTTTAGCTTTATTACATTTTTTCCTTGCCTTATATTTTCCAAAGTTCAGACCTCCCAGTAATTCACATTTAAAAGTTAATCTCTGGAAGTCTTTTTATACTCAACTTCAAATATATTATCTTAATTATTTCACAATATATTACAACAAATTTTGTTTATATAGTGTTATCACATGATTTTTTTGAAAAAATGGAACATATTAAATAAGTTCTCCATAGTAACTGGAGAAACAAAGGTTAAGGGCATTTATGGCAATTATTCAGATTTACCCAGCTATTAAGTGGTTGAGTTGGAGCTTAAAGAAAAACTCTTCATCTCGGTATTCAGATGAGATATCAGATTCTAAATGTCTTGGCTAATGAATTTTTATTTCTGTGGAATTTGTTCTTCTTGGGCCTCTCCTTCAGTAGAAAATTTTTATAGTTGTTCAACCTTTCCACAGCCAAAATTTGGAATGTATTACTTTTTTCTCCCAACAAAATTGTGTTCACAGATTTAGAAAAAAAAAAAAAAAACTGGTTTCTTACCATTTTCTAAAAACTACACTTCGTCATTTTCATTTCTACTGTAGATTTTGTGATAATGCTATATACACATTAGCAACAATAAAGTGTATAAAATAAAATTGAGCCTTCCCAACTGAAAAATGACAGAGCTGGAAAATAGGAAGCTGACCCAAGATTGAGATCATGAGACCAGGACCAAATATGGTCATGCTCCCAGTGAGTTGACAAAGAATGAAGTTGTCTCTGCCAGTGAAATTTCCCAGTAGCAAAACCATCAGTTTTCTCTAGAGCTGCACTGTCCAATATGGTAGCTACTACTGACATATGGCTACCAAGCACCTGAAATGTGTCTGTAAGTGTAAAACACACACTGGATTTCAAAGACTTAATATGAGAACAATGTAAAATATCTGATTAATATTTACATTGGTTACATGTTGAAATGATAGTATATTGGGTGCATTGGGCTAAAATATATGAATTAAAATAGTTCCATGCTTCTTTTTACTTTTTAATGTAGCTACTAGAAAATTTTAAAAATACGTATGTGACTCACATTTGTAACTTGCAGTACACTTCTGTTGGACAGTGATGCTCTGAAGCATCTCTATTTGTTTCACTCAATTCATGTATATCCACCATTTGCATTTCACAGGGGAAACTTACGTATTCAACCACTCAAAGAATGCTTTTTTCATTCAACTAAAATTTGCTGTCTCTCCTTGATTCCCAATCTTCTAATGGAATCACTGCTATTAATTTGTTGTTTTACATGTTTTTACTTGCCTTTGCAAATATATTAATATATATTAAAATATATACATATAATATATTATATAAATTTATAATGTAAATAAATATGTAAATATATGTATAGCTTATGGTTTTCCATTGTTTTTTTTTATCAAAAATGGAATTTATACTATACCTATAATTTAATGACTTGTTTGTTTTTTATCTACCAGGGCATCATGGAAGATTTTTCTAGAGCTATTTAAAATAGCAGAGCTGTTTGAACCCATTCAAAAAATTTTCTTCATTAATTGCTTTTACCTATTGAAATACATTCATACAGTTATTAAGACAGCTGTGGAAGAGCTATCTATTGGATCAAACATGAGATTTTGTGGAGAGACAACAAGGTGTTTCTGAAAGGCAAATATGCTCATTTCTCTCCTCTGTTCACTATCTTGCAGAGCTATTTTTCTTGTAATTAAGTAAAGATTCCATAGTATGAGCTTCATAAAATGGCACCACTTTATGGGGCCAGCATCATTTTCTCATACACACTAGACCTCAGCCATTCTGGATTTCTTTAGCTATTTAAGACTTAATATTTTTCTTTCCCAACACTGGCAATCCTCTAGGCTTGGATCATAACTAGACCAAAATATGATTACTTTAAAGAATTTTCTTTAATCCAGACTTTTAATTAATTCTAATTGATCTGTTTTTATGGTTCCCCTTAGGTCTAATTGTTTTACCCAATACCTTTTTTCTTAAAGATTTTCTTTTCCTGAGCCTGCAGATAACAAGCCAGGTTTTCCCACTCTGGGAATAAGAGGTTATCTGCATTGACTTCTTTTCAGGGCATCAATATACTTAGAGGTTTAATTTATTCCCAGGAAATAATACAACATGTTGCTTCAGCATTCAGAATGCAAAATGCCCTGGTGGTCTGAGGGAAGTCAGGAAATGTATCTTTTCACAGCTGCTATGGAGTGACTGCAAATTGGGCATTTCAGTTGTTTAGACCTCATCTGCTGATATTTGACACTTATTTATGGAAATGTCTTATATATCTCTAAAATACTGATCTATGTTATATCACCTTTCTAAAGTCAGAAGTACCAAACAAACAGGAAAGTAGAAATGTAGGAGAAATAAAGGCACCATAAAATATAAAGTGAATGGTTATTCTGTTTTTTTGTAATTATTTTTTAATTTTTAGATCATTATAGATTCATATGCAGTGGTAAGAAATAATACAGGGATATCTCACATACCATTTACTCATTTCTCCCCCAATGGAAACATCTTCCAAAACCACAGTACAACATTGTGGAATATTGACATAGAATCTATGTATCTTATTCAGATTTCTGCAGTTTTCCTTATACTTGTGTGGGTGGGCTTTTGTGTATACTGAGTTCTATACAATTTTATTGCACCTATAGGTTTGTGTATCTACAACCATAGTCAAGATACAGAACATTTCTGTTGCTACAAATATCCCTGATACTGCCCTCCCTTTAAACCACATATATCTCATAATATTCCAGTTGCAAATTCCTGAAAACCATTAGTTTGTCCTACATTTTTATAATTGTGTCATTTTAAGATTGCTATATAAGTAGAATCATACAGTATGTAACATTTGGGGATTAGTGTTTTTCACTCAATATAACTCTCTGAAGATTCATCCAAGTTATTACATCTATCAACAGTTTGTTCATCTATATTGCAGAGTACTATGCCATGATACAAATGTAGCATAAGTTAACATTAGGCCCACTGAAGGATAGTTTGGTTATTTCAATCTTTGGTCATTACAAATAAAGCTGCAATGAACATTCATATATAGGTTTTTCTGTGACCAGGACTGTAATTGTTGGGCAGTATGGTAGCTTCATGCCATATTTTATAAAAATAACAACCAACCTGTATCCCAGTGCTGCTGTACCACTTCATATACTCACCAGCAATGTATGAGTGAGTCAGTTTCTCTGTATTTTTGCTAGCATTTGGTGTTGTCACCCATTTTTATTTGATCCATTGTATAATATCTCACTGTGGTTTTATTTATTTTTTAAATATTTATTTATTTTTGAGAGAGAGAGACAGAGCATGAGCAGGGGAGGGGCAGAGAGAGAGGAAGACGCAGAATCTGAAGCAGACTCCAGCCTCTGAGCTGTCAGCACAGAACCCGACACAGGCCTCAAACCCACAAACCGTGAGATCATGACCTGAGCTGAAGTCAGACACCCAACTGACTGAGCCAGCCAGGTGCCCCTCACTGTGGTTTTCATTTTCATTTCCTTTTCTTGTGCTTATTTGCCATCTGTATGATATCTTGATGAAATTTCTGTTCATGTCTTTTGTACATTTTCTGGTTAGATTATTTATATGTTTTTTAATGTTGAGTTTGAGAGGGTTTTTTTAAATTATTATTATCTAAACACTAGTCTTTCATCAGGTATGTGTTTTGTAAATACCTTCTCCCATTTTTTCATCCTCTTAATCCTTTGGCCTTTCTGCAGAGCAAAATTTTTAAATGTTGATTAAGTCCTACTTTTCAAGTACTGTAATTCTAAGAATTCTTTATCTAGGCATAGATCATAAAAATTTTCCCCTTTTTTCCTTCTAAAAGCTTTGTGCAATTATGTTTTATATTTAACTGTATTATTTTTCCAATTTTTCTTCCAAGTCCTTTAGTATATATACAGATCTACAAAGAAAAAGTCATCTTGAGAGAGATGATGAAGAGGATTGTTGACAAGCAAGCATGCAGGTAGAAGTGAAACTGGGTGACAAGGAAGATAAATAAATATTTTTTAGGAGATAACACTGACTTAGTCACCCAGAAACTATAACAAGGATCTTTTGATGCTTGGGGGAAAAAAAACTCAAATAATATTTCAATTCCACACATTTCTCCCAACTTCCTGAGTCAGATGGAGAAGCAATAAAGAATGAGAAAAACTGCTATGATGAGACTAAAAGACAGAAATACAAAAAATAATGTCAAATGCACCCTTCTTCATGAAATCTGATTGCTATTTTAAAAAGCCTAAGATTGCTGAAATATAATCTCACCTTCCATTTTCTGAAGAGTAATCACTACATTTGAAGCTAGTATGTAGGTACCATTAAAATGACCATTTGTTTAAATGCTTCCTTTTGGCTTTAACTGTGCAAAATAACTAATAATAATAATAATAAATATAATTTGGGTATAAAAGTAATGTAATTCATTGATGTAAACAATAAAGTTGGAAAAATGAAATTCTAACTATATGAGAATATATATGAACCTTAAAGTAATTTATGGTTCACAGAAAAAATTGACTAAATGATAGAGTTGCATAAAATTCCCATGTTAATTAATATCATTTCTGAGGTTTACATTATAAAGGAAAATTATCACTAATACCTACAAAAACTAGGGACTAAGATTTTGGCCAAGTTATCATGATAATCACAATCTTTTGATTCTCTGATGCAATTATGGCAGTTAACTGAATTGCTTAATCAATAGAAACAATTGGAATTCTTCCGCAATAAAATTCAGAGTTACTATTTTACAAAACACCAAACTGGAAATTGTAACTGAATTCATGAGACTATCTAGGTCTTAACTTTTGCTTTCACTTTCTATCATTCCCTCCCACCACCAACCACGCCCCATCAGAGATTGGGCACTACAGTAAACTCAGGGATGAAAATATGAAGTATACTTTTTAGAAGAGTCTTCAAAGTCAAGACTGGAAAATTTCACTTATGTTTTGCATTGTGAGAGATTAGAAATAGTATTATTCTCCATACAGTTGATGGTTGGCAGTCAGGGTTTGTAGACTGGATTTCTTTTTCTTCATCATCCATCAAACCATTGAAAAAAAAGACTACTTTGTTAAATGAAGCATGTATTTTCATTTTCTTTGAGGTAGAAATGTAATACAAAATCCAGAAAAGACACAGTTTTTAATGTCATGCCTAGAATAAATTTGATTGGTGATACATTGATCAATTCGCATCTTCATATTTTTATCCAGCCACCTGATAAGTTGCCTTTTGCAACAATTATTCCTTCATTCACAAGCACTGATTAAGCACACATTTTGTGATAGGCATTGTGATACATGTTGAGAATAAAATAATAAAACAAATAATCACTGAATGTAAAAAAGGTAAATTTTAGGAAAATAATGTAATAAGCATGACGTCCCTGTGGGAGCATCGAGGAGGCGCACTTAACCCAATTGTGTACAGAGAACAAGAGGTGTCTGTCAATTCCTGAAGAGGAGTAACAGCTGTTCAGAAGTTGGTCTTTATCCTGGGCACAACTACGAGTCATTAAAGAATTTCATGTAGGAGTTTGTCATAACGAAGTTCTCTTCAAGTAGAGATAGAAACAGATGTGGAAATCATCACATTTGTATTACAAAATTAAAGAAAAATGAGTCCTTTCAATTTTGAAAATGAAATTTTTTAGGATTTACTCCATGGTTTTAAATAGCCTTTCAATCTGCAGATGATAAATGGGTAATAAATCTTTCTAAAGCAAACAAGTCAATATAATTATAATTTGTTTTATATTTTGTCTTTTAAAATGCTGAATATGTTTTACATTCAATCATAATGAATCTTCTAGCCATTCTTAGTCATCTGAAAAGTAATTATATTTTTAATAGTTCATTGAAATATACTCCATCATACAATTCACTCATTTAAAGTGTAAAGTCCAATGGTTTTTAGTACATTCACAGATATGTGCAAACACCACCGCAATTTTACAATGTTTTCATCCCTTTAATAAAAAGAAACCCTGTAACCTTTAGCCATCACCATCCAATCCTCCCACCTGACCACTAATTTCCTTTTTGTCATTAACGATTTCCTAGTCTGGATTTTCATATGAATTGGATCATATATGTGGTGTTTTGTGACTTCTTTCAGTTGGCCTATTTTCAAGTTTCATCCATGTTGTAATGTGTATCAGAACTTCATTTCTTTGTTTGGCCAAGTAAAATTCCACAGCATGTAAAACCATATTTTGTTTTTCCATTTGTCTGTTGATTGACATTTGATTTGTTTCCACCTTTCAGCTATTATAAATAATGCTGCTATAAACTTTCAGATTCAAGGTTTTCTGTGACACACATTTTCACTTCCCTTGAGTAAATACCTAGGAGTGGAATTACTGGTCATATGGTGAATCTGTGTTTAATCTTTTGAGGAACTACCAGGCTGTTTTCCATGGCTGCTGCTCCATTTTACATTCCCACCAGCAGTGCATGAGAGTCCCAATTTCTCCACATCTTCACTAACACTTTTTTTCTGAGTTTTTTACTCTAGCCATCCTAGCAGGTGTGAAGTGATATCTCGTGTGGTTTCGATTTGCATTTCCCTGATAACTAATGGTGTTGAGCATCTTTTCATGTGCTTCTTGTAGAATTTCCTTAGAGAAATATCTATTCAGATCCTCTGCCCATTCTTAATTGGGTTATTTATATTTTATTATTATATTTTAAGAGTTCTTTATGTATCATTGATGCAAATCCCTTATCATATATATGAGTTGCAATTTGTCTCCCTGTGGATTCTTCATGGTATTTCGTGAGGCACGAAAACTTTTAATTTTGATGAAGTCCAATTCAATCTATTCTTCTTTTGTTACTTATGCTTTTACTGTCATATCTAAGAATGCTTTGTCAGTGTGATGAATATTTAGCCAAATGTTTTCTTGTGAAAGTTTTATAAGTTAACTTTCATATTTAGGTCTTTAATCCATTTTGATTTAACTTTTGAATATGTAATGAAGTAAGGTTCAACTTCATTCTTTTACAACTGACAATCCACTTGCCTCTACATGGTTTGTAGAAAAGACAATTCTTTCCCCATTGGAAAGTCTTGGCACCCTTGTCAAATATCAGTTGACCACAGATGTATTTATGGACCTACTTCTTGACTCTCAGTTCCTTTATATTGAGATATATGTTTATCTTTCTACTGTTGCCACGCTGTCTTGATTATTATTGCTTTGTAGTAGTTTTGAAATCAGAGAGTATGACTCTTCTTACTTTATACTTCTTTTTCAACATTGTTTTGGTTATTCTGGGTCCCTTGAAAATGCATATAAATTTTAGAATCAACTTTTCAATTTGAAAAAGGAATTAGCTAGGATTCTGATAACAGTTTCATTGAATCTATAGGTCAGTTCAGAGAATATTGCCATTTTAAGAATGCGCTATCTTCTGATTTCATGAACATGGGATGCTTTCCCATTTATTTATTTATTTATTTAATTTTTTAATGTTTATTTATTTTTGAGAGAAAGACAGAGAGAGAGACAGAGTATGAGCAGTGGAGAGGTAGAGACAGAGACAGAGACACAGAATCTGAAGCAGGCTCCAGGCTCTGAGTCCTATGTGGGGTTCTGACCCATGAGATATGAGATCATGACCTGAGCTGAAGTAGGATGCTTAACTGACTGAGCTACCCAGGTGCCCTCCCATTTATTTAAATCTTCTTTAATTTCTTTCAACAATGTTTTATAGTTTTCAGAGTATATGTTTTGTGCTTCATTTGTTAAATTTATTCCCAAGTGCTTTATTCTTTTTTGATGCTATTGTTAATGAAAATGTAATTATCTTTTAAGATTCTCAGAAGTTAGAAATTGATACACAAATACATAAAAAGAAACTTGTCAATGCTATAATTACATCAATTAAAATACTGAATAAAGTAAAATTTCTCTCCTGTTTCCTTAGAAACTTTTGGTAAATAATGATGTAATCTCTGAGGATCCAATCTTCTCAGTTGATAAAGCCACTGAACTGCTCAAATTGTTTTGAAGGTGGTACTTATAAAAGTCAAGAATAATTATGTATCTAGGCATAGAATTCTCCATTTTTGTTCAGATTTCTATATAACGGTCTCATTTTAATTACCCTATGTAGCATCTATATGACTTCTGTCAGTTTAAGTTGCATTGTGGTTATATGTGCTAATAATATATTTGTACTTACACCTAAACCTAACATTATTATCCATCTCAGCATACCATAATGTGAACACAACCTTCCCATCATTCCTTCATAAGAAGGAACTTTTAAACTGAATTGAATTTTATGTATGTATACACTGTAATTTGTTGATGCTAACATACACTTACCATTATCAGAGACCTCATTTATAAATATCTAATTATAATATTATTGATCAATAAGAAGTTATTATATTTATATATAAAATATACATTTATATATAAAATATATATGTGTAATTTTGCTATGCTTAGTAATGTGTTTTTGACTAATACAGAAAGTATGACCAAAATTTTATCAGTGTATAGAATAAAGATATTCCATTAATCTTACTACAGAGGACAGAAAGAAGAATATAGCTATCTGCTCTAGTCATAACCAGACTAATTGGTTATGTTTGTCGAAAAAGTGAGAGGAAAAGAAAAAGATAGATGGCTATCAGAAAACTAGGTCCATAATATCTGAAGATTAAGATTCCACTATGGATGAGAAAAAAAAGGAAGATGGCAGCAAGTACAACTTTACATCCACAACTCTTAGTAGAAGAAGGATTAGAATTGATGCTCCTCACAATATTCATTGGCCCTCATATATATGGCCTGATATATATAACTATCTCTAAATATACCCATAGTTAGTTTAATCTAGTTTATATTTATGGATAGTTTATAACTATAGATAGATACAGAGATACTATATCTATAGATAGATATAGAGATAGATAGACAGATATAAATATAAATATATGTCTATATGGCATTAAACTCAGTGGGAATTTGTTTATAATCATGTTTAATGAATGAAAATAGCCAAAGCCACCCTAATCCAAATTTGTTCGCCAGAATCCTCTGCTTTAGCTATTGGACTTGGTAGCAGGAAGTTCAAGTTTCAGTTTTATCCTAATGTCTTTATTGACTCATTTGTAAAATAAGAAAGTAGCAACCTATCACTCTAGATCAAGGAGCTCACTTATCCTTATAATAAAATAAAATAGAAAAAGAAATGAAAATCACTTTGTCAAAGGTAAGGAATTATATGTGTATGATTTTCTTTGTATTACATGAGAATAACACTAAGGAATTCCAAAGAATTTAGGATGAAAAGATATGTAAGTTCCTCTCATCTAACTTTGATCAAAGAAAACCTATGGAGATCACCCTAGGAAGCAGAATGAGCTGCAGGCCAATCTAATATATTAATGTGACTAAACAAAGAAGTCTGTCAGAACAGGGGTGACAGCCATCATCTGGAGAAATGATATAGACAAAAGATAAAGAAGTGTCAGAGCAGCCAATTTGGGCATTTTCAGTTACATAGTTTACTGGAAAAGAAGGAATCTTAGCTCATGGATTTAGATCATTCAGTTTCCATGGATAAAGCTGACCCAGTGTGAAGAGAAGTGAATGAAGGTAGGTTAGCTTATGCCTCTGACACTATACCTAAAATTTGACTTTCTAATTCTCCTGAGATCCCACATTACAGCTTTATTCACAGAGCAAATGTACTGCTACTGTCGAATCATGTTCTCCACTCTTTGTGACAGCCATAACCATGGAACAGGGAAGCAGGCATCTTGATTCCAGAAAGCAAGTCTTGAACTTAAGTTCAACTTAAGTAACTTGAGTCTATGAGAGATAAGAACATGCTACAAAGTTGTCAAAGCCTTCAGGCAAAGAGCCAGACACTGACTTAAAGCCTAGTAATTAAAGTGAGGTCAGCTTGTGAGATCTTCTAGGGGACAACCAGATCATCTTTCCCAAGGTGCACACATGTCTACATCTCTAGGCATACTGACTAAACAACAAAAAAGTAAAAGGATCACAGTTGCTATCACTTTGGCTTAGATCAGATTCTGAAATTTACAGAAATAAAACATAATGTGGGGCACCTGGATGGCACAGTCAGCTGTGTCCAACTCTTGAACTTGGCTCAGGTCATGATCTCATGGTTTGTAATTTCAAACCCCGCGTTGGGCTCTGTGCTGACAGTGCAGAGCCTGCTAGGGATTCTCTCTCTCCCTCTCTCTCTCTCTGCACCCCCCCCACACACACTAGTGCACATGCTCACATGCGCGCTCTCTCTCCCAAAATAAATAAATAAGCTTTAAAAAAGAAATAAATAAAACATAATGTATATGCAAACATGATCTATGCACATCCTAAGGTCTGACTTTAAAGACCAACTCAATTCAAAGATGGAGAAGTCAAGAAGCATGCTCACATTTCTAGTCTGGACCAGTGAATGGTGCAAAGGATGAACAGAATCAAAGGAAATGACCAAACAACCTAAACAGCCATCACCAGAAAGATGGTGGAAAGTTGGGAGATGTGAGAAAGGGAAGCATTTTTAGGAGAAAGTAGTTTACAATGTCTAGAGCTTCAAGAAGTCAAATCATAAAGATGGAATTTCTCTGAGAATAGGAATGGAAAACAGAGTAGGTTACAGCAAGTTCACATGAGATTCAGTTGGTAGAGGAACAATATTCTGAATGACGTATTAAAAATTAAAAAAAGATTTGGACTCTCAGCTTTCTGCTCTCAAATTAGATGGGAGTGAAGAACGAATCAAATCCATAGGATGGGCTACCTGAGGAGGTGGTTCCCTCAGGTGAGCATCAAGGATTCAAGAAGGGAAAATTGATGAAAATTATTTTCAAAGTAGTGGGAGATTATTTAAAACTCATTTATTCAACATGAAATAAAGAAAGAAAATAATTGTCTCAGAGTTTAAAAGGGGTTGAAAAAGAAATCATGGGAGAGAATAGATGACTAGGGAGAATAACATTAGGGTAGTTAACAATATAACAAAGATATAAAACAGGGTGGCTGTACTGTGTTGCAAGATTTCCTAAAGTAATTGATTTCCCAAGTTCCTGGTGGATCTGGAAAGAAAGTGAAAGCATTACTTACTTTACTAACCTTCCCAGGATAAATCAGCCTGATATTTGATTAATTGTGTTTTTGAGAAAAACTTAGCCCAGGTTAGGAGGTGTGTAATAGGTTCAGTTAGACATTAAGAGTCTAACCAGAAGTCCTAAATAGCAGTAGATTTATTTACTTGTTGAATGAAGATATTAACTGAAATCAACATTTTTTGAACCTTGAGAATTGTTGCTGAAAATTGGGAAGGAAAAAAGAGATTGGTTAAGATGGTGACATAGAGTTCTTCAAAAAAGATTAATAAACCCAGTGGAATTTTTATAGGAGGTTAAATAAGTTAATTTCTAGCTCTCAATTTTTATGATGGTTTTCAAAAATCACTAGAGTACCTAATTAGTTCTTAGCCAGAGGCTTGTTTATTCATCGTGTTGTGTGTGTGTGTGTGTGTGTGTGTGTTTTCTGTCTCTTCCTTTCTAAAATGCTCTCCATAATGAAGAGGCTTTGTCCATGTTGCTCACTCTTATGTTTCTAGTTTCGAGAACAGTGCTCAGATATTAGGACATACTTAATAAGTATTTTTGAATAAAGTTTTTAAATGATCTCTTATATTACCAAGTTCATGCATAATTCCAAATTTCTCTGTCAATAAGTCAAAGAAGTAGGAATAGTAAAATGTATATAAACTCAATGGTTTTCTAAAATCACAAAGTTTATGGAAAATTTAACAAATGAAAGAAAGAAATCTATTTTTTGAATATTTACTTATACCAGGGGACTTTCACATATATTTTATTTGATGTAACTCATAAAGGTTGTAAATAATAGCTTCATAGCTGAAGGAAAAAGAGAGTGAGAAAAGTTTAGTACTTTTCCCTATGTCAAATGGGAAGAAGATGTTTGTGGAAGAAGATGGATTTTACATATATATCTCACTTCAAAGAGGGAAAAAAGGAAGAGGGAGGAAAAGCAGGTACAAGATGGGGGGGGGAAGGAAGAGAAAGAAGATAGAAGAAAAATTAGCATTTCTTGGGCTAAACATTTTACCTCAGACTTTCACAAGAATTAAATGTCATAAACTCCATTCCCATATCACTCAATATTGATGATCATAGAGTCTTTGTGACTTTTTTTTCAAGTGATTCATAGCTAAAAGGTAGCGGAGCCAGGATTTGAACTAGGGTGTTTTAAAGGCTCTTCTGATTAAGAGAAGAGAAATTATTAGAAATTAAGAGAAAAATAAAGTCAAAGTATATTCAGTTTATTTTAGAACTCAAGTTGATTTTCAGAAAATTGTATTTAGGCTGGTTCTTACAGTCATGGTAAATTGAGAGACATGGTATTCCTTCTTTTTCACAAATCCCCTTGTTTCGGTTAGCTGGAGTTACATTGTTTACATTTACACAGTAATATTTACACATTAGTGTATAACATTTACACACTAAAAATTAAAATATGAAGGGATAATGATTAATAAGCTACTGTCCCTTACACATATTATTACCCACATGGGTAATTGTTTTCTCTGATATCAGAAAATTGTCAGAGAACCACTGTACAAACACAAAAAGACTTTTTCCCCTTTCTTTCTACCTCCATAGAACATATGCATCTGGAGTCCCCATGTGAGTCTTGAACACAATCCGAAATTAGCCCCAGGAGTGAGCTATGCAATGAAAAATAGAGTGTGATGTGACATGAAGTGCATTTTTCACTTCAGATGCATTTGAATCACTGTATTTTCAGTTAATAAAGGTAGAGCAATTTTAATGGGCTGTGTCGACTCTAACTTTTCACATCTGTTCTCTTTTCTGGGCTTCCATGCCATTTCATTGATTCATGTCATCACCAACAATAGTCATTGTAGATGCTTTTAAAAGCTTCTCTGATCTGATTACTGAGTAAGTGATGCATATAATAACAGGAGATGAAAAATCACAAGCTACCGAAGTCAAAATCAGTTTTATGTGCAGAGAAAAAGAGAAACAATCGCATCAACATACAGTTAAGACAGATTCTATTGTCGTAACATGATGTTTTACAAAGATTTACTGAATACGTTTGATAGGAGACCAAAGGTAACAAATGCTGCTTTTGTTTGTAGTTTTTACCATATTTTTAAGATTTCTGCTATGAAATTTTTGATACCCAGTCTTTGCCTGACCCTAAAATAAAATAAATATCATATGCTTCCCACACCCTGCGTGGGATAACTTTAGCTATTGAACGGAGTTGGTTATTGACTGGTTGGAAGAAAACTAATGAGGACACAAATGCTCTATGTCTATTCCTCTCTGTGCTTGTCCTTCATCCTGTCATCTACTGAATGACTAGTTCTCAAGATCAGTGATGGCTTTTTGCCCATATCAGAATACTCTCTTGACCTGACTCAAGCAGAGATATAATGACTATTGTTTCAGTTTTAATTATTTTTTAAATTAACGTTTGTTTATTTTTGACAGAGAGAGAGAGCATGAGCAGGGGAGGGGCAGAGAGAGAGCGGGACAGGGGACAGGCTCTGACAGCACTGAGCCCTATACAGGGCTCAAACTCATAAACGGTGAGTTATGACCTGAGCCGCTGAAGTTGGATGCTTAACCCACTGAGCCACCCATGCATCCCTCAATTTTAACTTTTCTAACACAGGTTATGGTAATAACAATCTTTATTTTCAACCTTTCACTCACTGTCAAGGAGCAGGTGACATCTCTGAGGGAATCATTTTGCAGAAGACACACAATGGGATGTGTCCAGGTCCCAAACGGTTTGCTTGTGAGTATGGCAGGGAGAATTGTGAACTCCAGTCAGAAAGAGAATGGTACAAGGTGATTTCAAGCTGGGTTGGACCTTTGGATTTATGTTTGCGTGTGAGTTTGTACACTGGCGCATGTGTGTCTGTGTCATAGGCAGGGAGTAACCACACATCCTGCCCCAAGTTCAGAGGAAACTGTTGAAGGTAGTTCTTCCTAGCAGAGAACAGTTAAGCAGTGGCAACAAGTCAAGTGTTATATAAGCTTACCGTTGTGAACTTAAGAGAGTTTTCCATTCTCTCTGTTTATTAGTACCATGAAATTCCCTATGAGATATATAAATATAATTAGAAAAACCACAAAATATGATGCAGGCACTGCAGATCTTTTAAAAACATTTACTCTAAATCTTTCCAAACAATATGTGCTATTATTTCCATTGTAAAGATGATGAAACTGAGGCTCATAAAGCTTATAAAGTTGCCAACTCCCCCCACAACCAGTGGAACTGTGCCAGAATTCAAATTCTTTCTGTTTTGTGTACTAGTTGCTTGAGTATTATAGAAAAAAAATCACCTACTCTATACTGTTAGAAATAAACTCTCTCCCACATTTTTTTTACTGCATGCTTTGAGTTTCTTGGTCCTGCTCTCCTCTGTCTGGGCTTGCTAATGGGAATCCAGGGTCTAAAATTGAGAATGCTGCTAGTAAAAGGAATCCCAGAAATGTATGAAGTATCAGATGATCTTTCTTCCTGTGCAGCTGCAGTAGAGACACACCAGTCTGAGTCATAAAACTAGTTCAAAGAATCTTACCTAATAAGTAGTGAATCAATACCACTCTTTTTTTTCTTTTCCAGAATGGAGACTTTTATGAAACTGTATAGCTATTAACTTTCTGTTTGTTTTCTGTTATGATAAAACTATCCTTGAGTGCATAGGTTGTGTACCATTCTCCGAATATCAGAAATTGTTGCTTCGACCCAATAGAAGTAACATATTATTTTTAAAACTTCTGTCATCCTTTTTAAAAAAAAGTTTTAAGTTTGTTTATGTATTTTGAGAGAGAGAGAGAGAGAGAGAGAGAGACGACAGCAGGGGAGGGGCAGAGAGAGGGGGAGAGAGAGAATCCTAAGCAGCATCCACACAATCAGCACTGAGCCTGATGTGGGGTTCCAACCCACCAACCATGAGATCATGACCTAAGCCAAAACCAAGAGTTGGGCATTTAACCAATTAAGCCACCTGAGTGCCCTTAAAAATTCTGTCATCCTAATTGATTATCTCACATAACACATTGTTGTATAGTAGTATTCTAATTTATGTACTCTTAAAATGTGCAAATTTTATAAAAGTTATTTGTCAAAACAGTAGAGAATCATTGACATTTATATCTTGTGCCAAAATGTATAAAGCTTTAGATTTTTTTAAATTCATTATTCAGAGGAATATTTAAGAGTTGTTATCTCATTTAAATTAACAATATACTGTAGCTACAGAACCTCAAGTGGAAGGAACTCTTTAAAATCATCTACTCTAACACTCTAATTTTAACTGAGGTCTTATGAAGTGAAATTATACTTACAAGTTTACACAGCAAGTTAGAGAAGGAAGCAACACTGAAATTCAAGTTCCCGGATTCCTAAGCCAGCATCTTAAATCTTATACTGAGTGACATATAACACGGATTAAATGCTGTATTTTAGAGCTTCCTATATAAATCTCTCACACTGTATGAGATTTGATTGGGGCTGCTCAGAACCTTCGTGAACTTATAGCAGGCTAACACCTTGTAGCTAGAATTAAACTATGCTTAGAGACGAGGTTGTAGTATGTATGTTAGGCATGACATCTCTACCAAGTCAAATTCAGAAAGTTTATGAATGAATTTTTAATCCTGTAATAATTTGTAATATTTCATCTTTTTGTAGAATTTTTTCCTCTCGGTAATGCTAAGCACCAGCACTAAAATGTTTACCACAATCTGGGGTCCATTTATCACAATTTGGTTAGTAGTAGCTTATTCTGACTAATCTAAAGCAGTGTAAAAAAATCAAAAGACTTAAAATTACTCCAGAATCCAACATTTAGGTCTTATTCCAACTTGTCTTCACCAAAAGCTAGTTACCTTAGCAATAAAATGGAGTTAATTATAGCATTTGACATATTAATAATAAGAACCAAATGAAGCTAATTGTTTGAAAGTTCTTTGAGGTAAAAAAAAGTAGTAAACAAACATAGGCCAATGGCTGGCTATCTTGCCTGAACTCAATTTATAGATGCCACAAAAGCAAGAGAGAGGTTGAAAGATGCCAGAATCGAACACACACACACACACACACACACACATGCACACACATCCCCAGAGAAGAAAACATGTTTTTATGTTACTGGGGACAGAATGTTAGCCTAGGGCATTATAAAAAGAGCATAGGTTAATGAAGAGATTTCTAGATGTCTATCACTAAGGGAATGGGTATCTATAATGTTCCATAAGTGTAATATTACATATTACGCAGCAGTCAGAAGTAAACTAAATTTAAATAGAAATACATGGAATGATGTTTAAAACATAGTACTGAGTAAAAAATATGCATATCTATAGAAAATTACAATGGTATAAATTTATAATGTTCACACAGAAAATAAAACATTGTACATTTTTTCCTGCCACACACATATATTTACAATCATTGAGTGTCTATGGGAATAAGAGGAATGCCATGTGGGGAGAGTTTTGAAAAAAGAAAATAATAAAACAGAACAAGGAAGGAGGCTTGAACTTCCTACTCTGGCAATGTTTCATGAAAATCATTATCTTCAATCCACCAACTCCATGAACAAAAAGAAAGGAGGAGCAGGAAGATGAAGAGGAGTTAGGAGAGTAGGGAGCATCGCTTAACATTAGGCTCATTAGGCTGTGCCTCACCTGTCTTCACTGTTGGTACAGAAAAGTGTCCCTATGATAGTTCCACAGCAACCATCCCAGAAACACATGTAAACTTCAAGAAGTGCAAACTGTCAATTTCTTTTATTGATAATTATATTCACACACACTATTTCCACTCATATCTTTACTGTCTGCTTAGATAATAAAGATATACTGCAGAGACTATACATGTCTGACTCCATTTTTGATGTTTGATCACTAATAGCTTTCAAGCCCCACCTCTCCCTTTTCTCCTCTTGACTCCCATCCAGACAAGCCAGTGAGAGAGCCCACAATGCTCTCTCCCTCGGTTTAGGTAGGAAATTGAGTCAAGCAAACCCAGGGTCTGGTATGAGACCACTCGTCCTGGCCTCACAGAACTCCAATAAAAGTCAAAGGCAGTCTTCCTTCCAAATCTCCCAAACCACTTCTGAACCTTCTCCAGGATCTTCCCTGCTTCCCAGAGAAAGCCTTATTACCTAAGTAATACATTTCTTTATACCCTCCTTGTGGATGTGTGGCATCACTAGTCTTGACATCCAGACCAAATTTAAGTAATGGAATCAATTCTGTCCCTGCACTCAGGGCAGCCACAAATCCAAAGGGAAAATAAAATATACACAGGTACTAACTCATTCTCATAGCCATTCATATGATGATGTTGGCCTGAGGAGCCAGCACACAGTTAAGTAAAAGAAAGTTGCAAAAAAGAGATATGCATTGATTACCTTTGTTCTTCTACCTGAAATCACTATTAAGGCTGAAGGCAAATATATATATAATTTTATCTCTATTTCATTCTGAATAAAATAAAAAGAGCACTTAAGAAAAATAAGTCTTTTATAAGCCACAGGGAGGATATTACTATGGTAATGTGATCTCCAATAGAAATAGCAAAACTGATCTTGACATGTTCATGGGATTAGTCTTCTTTTGATATGCCACATGGCGTAGAGGGAAGACCTGCGAAGACCTCCAGCTGAACACCTAAGCTACGATGTAAAGCGTCCTCATGAGGAGGTTGTCTAAAGCATTACCCTCAAAGTCCCCAGGCAAAATCATCAGAAACTCCTTTTTAGATTGTGTATTTCACATGTTGATAAGGGGCACAAAGCATAGTTGCTTTTTCAGCGCACACCAGTCAGGGGTCAGATACTCCTTACTTAAAGCACTGGGAACCATCTATGTCTCATGGCAGACAAAATCAAAAATCAAAAACCAAACAACACAAACACAAAATACCTTAAACCTTTCTAGACAAAATGCTCAAAAGGGATTTTTAAGAGTCAATTTACATTTATTTACAAACAGATGTGGAGAGTTATTGCATATCATCCTGATACATTTGAATAATATTCCTATGCATATATACATTTTTTCTCTTTAATTTGGATACATTCTAATTTGAGAACTTGTCAGTTTAGCATCTCAGTGTCACTGTGACCTAACCATACAACCCTCACAGTAAAAATTATTCAGCAAGTCCTTTGCTATTCAGCAAGTACTTGTATAGAAAATATACAGCATGGTCTCTATCTTTGCCTCGTCATTAAGTTTTCATTTCTTTACTCTAAATCTTTTTATTTTTATTAATATTCAAATCTCCCTTTAAATTTTAACAGTAATACAGAAGTTTCTTTGAACGAATGATCCAATACAAAGGTTATAGAGAGGAAGGAAAGAAGAGAAATAAAGAGAAAATAACCTTTGTTAAATGAGAGACATGTGCCAGTTTCATATATTTACTTAGAGTTTTTCCAAATTTTTCTTCTCAGAATCTGAATTCAAACAGAAAGATCATAAACTCATTTTTACCTTAAAAAATAAGTAACTGATAACAGATTAAAGTTTTACTTCTGCTTCTCAGAGGCATACCTTAACAGATAAAATTCTTTAAAAAATAAAGACTTCCATACAGCAGAATTTCAAAATGGTGGAGGAATGAAGAATGAAGAATTTGGAAGGGAAGAAAGAGTGTCTCTGCTGGTCTCTGAGAACATCCCCAGTAAGAGGTTTGCTGCTCAGCCTTAAGACTGGACAGTTAGGGTCACTACAGCCTCCAGGCTAACTCCAAACACCATCCATCCCATCTTCACATGTTCAACTGTGTGAAGTTATAGAACACTATTTGAATCAAAAGTGATCCTAAGACTCAACTAATCTACATGCTTTATTTTGAGCTAATCAAAACCCACAATCTTTATACTGAGTTCTAAATATTTTATTTATTCAAGTGATTTTTGCACGCTTACTTTATTAGAAGCTTAAAGCATTTGTTTGAAAACTTAAAAGGAACAACAAAATCCACCTGATATACTTTGTGTCAACAACAAAATCCACTTGATATACTTTGTGTCAGAGTCACCAAAACCAGTAGTTCTCAATCCTGGCTATTTATTTTTGTTTCTCAAGGGAGTACTGATTTCTTTTTTTCTGGGGCGATGGTCTGGCTATCTGTATTTTTTGAAAGCTCTTCCGGTCATTATAATATGTAGGTAGGGTCAACCAACACTGATTTAGACATTTTATATAATAGTGCTTTAGAAATCAGCTGTTTGATAGTCAAAATATTTTCTTCCCTACGTAAGTATAAAAGCCTTACATTTTTTTAAGATTTAAAACTGTATATACAGATAAGTTAAAGGTCAGCTTTTAAGCCCATAGTTACTAAAGGTGGCTCAGTTGGTTGAGCATCAGACTTTGACTCAGGTCATGATTTCACGGTTCATGGGTTCATGGGTTTGAGCCCTGTATCAGGCTCTGCACTGATAGCTTGAGCCTGGAGCCTGCTTCAGATTCTGTGTCTCCCTCTCCCTCTGCCTCTCCCCAGCTCACACCCTGTTTCTCTCTGTCTCTCAGAAAATGAATAAAAATGTTAAAAAGATTTTTAAAGTCTTTAGTTACTGACAGTTTATAAAAGATATTTTTATCTGCTGCATCCTGGATTTGTTATTTTGTCAATAAAATCTCAAAGGACTTAGGCTAGTTATATCTGAATAAGCTATGAAGAAAATACTTCTTGAAGCTTTGAAAGAAAAATAAATCACTTATTTTTGCTTTATTAACACATTAATGAAGAGCTATTATAATGAAATTAATAATTTGGATGAGTAGAAATCAAGAATTTCTAATGCTGCTAAAAGCAAAATACAAACAAGTGTATCTTTATTTTTTAATATATCAGATTTTTAAGCTACATGATCACTTATATACTACTTAAATAAAATATAAATGTTCCGAGTATGTTCCTGACCACTAGCACAAAGTTAGCAACACAGCACTTAGCTGGAAATGTAGTGATCAGAAAATATTACCTTTTTAATTAGTGTAGATAAAGGTTGAGTTGTCCAAGAATTCATTTTAGCAAAAGAGCCCTAATTCTGGTATAAAATTATTCCACAGATTGAAGTTTTGAGAGCCCTTGGAGAAAATGCCATGCTGTGTTAAAGACTGTTATCTCTGTAAGGGCAAGTCTGAACACAATCAGACAAGTATCCAAAATATTAAGACTTATCTTTTGTAAAGCTCAGAATTAATATCAATAATACTCAAAGCCATCTATATATTTAATGCAATCTTGATCAAGATTCCAAGGGCAATTTTTACAGAAATAGAAATAACAGTCTTAAAATTTCTATGAAACCACAAAAGATCCTGAATAGCCAAAGTAATCATGTGAAAGAACAAAGATTAAGGCCTCACACTTTCTAATTTCAAAGTATATTACAAAACGGTACGGTATTGGCATAAAAATAGACACATAGACTCACATGAATTTAAAACCCAGAAATAAACCCACACACATATATGGTCAACTAATATCTGACAAGGAAACCAAGAATACTAAATGGGTAACGGATAGTTTCTTCAATAAAAGATGTTGGGAAAACTGGATATTCACCTACGAAATAAAATGAAATTGGATCCCTATGTTACAAAAATTAACTTAAAAAAGTTAATTCACAAAAATTAACTTGAAATGGATTAAAACACTTAAACATAAAACCAGACAGGTTAAAATCCCAGAAGAAAACATAGGGGGAAAAACACTAACTATGGACAACTGAAAAATTAAATGGATAAAAATCTATCATTTGTAACAGCATCAAACAGCATAAAGTACTTGGTGATGACTTATCTCAAAAAAAAAATGCATACTGATTTACAGTTGCAAAAATTAGTTGCAACCAGTAGAAGTCAGATGTTTAAATTTGCAATATGATGCTCAGATACTAAAGTCATCCAGTTCAGAATTCTGTACCTGATTTTCAAAATATTTTCTAAATTTTCTTGCATTATTTAAAGCCCTTTCCTTCCAAAAAGCTCAAAGCATTCCCTGCCTGATGGATAGGTGTTTTATATTGTATTTACGGCAAGCTGTAAAATCCCAAGAGGAATGTAATCCAGTAACACGGAAAGATGATGCACTAACAACACAGTGATTCTGTGATGATTTATGAAAAGAAAGTAACTACTAGATATATATTACTTCCATGTACCTTATCTGATTTAACCACAAGTTAGAAGACTGTAGGCATTTCTGGGTCTATGAGGAGTCTCAAGAGCCTAAATGCCATTCTTTCATGGCTATAAATATTGGGATCCTCCTGCATTTGAGGGGTGGAGCCTATATGCTCTCCTTTTATATTTGGGCTGACTTGTAACCGCTTCAATCATTAGCAGACTTGGCAGAAGATCTCCATGTGTGCTCTGAGGCCAGCTCAGAAAAGACCATGCACGGGCGCCTGGGTGGCTTCTTCGGTTAAGTGTCTGACTTCAGCTCCGGTCATGATCTCGCAGTTCATGAGTTCGAGCCTGGCGTTGGGCTCTCTGTCTACTGTCAGTATGGAGCCTGCTTTGGATCCTCTGTCTTCCTCTCTTTGCTCCTGCCCTGCTTGTGCGCATGTATGTGCGCGTGTGCACGCACTCTCTCTCTCTCTCTCTCTCTCTCTCTCTCTCTCTCAAAAATAAATAAACATTAAAAAAAAAAGACTATGCATATTCTGCTTTTTAAGTGGATAGTTGACCTGACATGTATGAAGTCCAACTACTCTGAGGCCACCATGTTGGAGAGACCACATGGAGATGCTCACCCTGATAGTCCCCTCTGAGCTAGGTTTTGCAGCCACCCTCGCCAATGCTCGGGAGATGTGAGTGAAGACACAGTCTTGGAAGTGGAGCCTCCAGTCCAAGGTGTTCCAGGTGGCAGCTGGTAGTCACTGGAATCACCCTAGCCATTCTTGTTTTTCCAGCTGAAGCCACAGACATCATGGAACAAGATGGCTTATAAGCAATCTCCATTGCACGCTGTTAGAATCCCTGACCCACTGAAACCTAAGTGCAGTAAGTTGATTGCTACTTTATGCCATTAAGTTTGGAGTGATGTGTTAGGTAGATATAGATAACTAGAACACCCAGAGAAATTAACTGAGCTCCCTCCCTTCAACTGGGCTTTTGTCATAGCAGAATTATCCAAAATGAGGGTCAACATGGGCAAATGATTTGGTTGCTCTTCTCAACCACCCTCCGGCTATTAATCTTGTAAGAGTAGGGGCTCAGGGGAAAACTGGAGAGAAGCTTGCTGTGTGTAAAAATATGTGCTGATAGATGTTTAAATACAACTGAAAATTGGACATAATATATTCCAAAATTAAAGTTCCCAAAATATTCTTTCAGACTGAAGAATTATTAATTTTCAAGCTCTATGGCTTTACACGGTTTGGCTATTAAAATTTCTCATTGTATCAGCAATACTGGCTTCCACCCAAAACAATGGTTTTCTTGCCACATTTTACTTTGTGTTTGAATTCCAAAGGGTGCGAATGCATATGATGATATGCATTGTAATCAGTATCTGTCATTGTTATTATTATCTTAACCAATCTCTGCATACTTGAGAGTTTATTCTATTAAACTGAAAATAATTTGCTAAATGCAAAAAATGTACAACTGTCTGTGTTTGTGTCTATGGAACTTAAAGACAGACTTAAAGAATCAAAGATTTATTCTTCCTGTAAAGGCCAAAGCTTTCACTATTATAGGCTTTTTTTTCTGAATAAGAACCATAGAATTAATCTCTACATCTACTTGAATAATTTTCCTCCCCAGAACTGTTTCTAATAATGTCACCTTCCTTCTTGTGAAACTAAGATGTGCAAACCTCTGTGGAGGTCAGGCATATACACATAACTTGAGGTCCTGTGATATGTCTAATTCCACTTCTTCCACAAGTAAGGGTATCACTGGGAAAAAGAATAAAAATATAAAGAATGTTGCACGTTTGTTAGCATAAAACAAATCGTGGGTTTTTTTCCATTTTTGTTCCCCTACAGCACCCCAGATTGGTTTGCATATGAGAAAATTACAGTGAATAAAAACCTTTCTCAGATCCACACATTTAGAGAAGAATTGGCATATTTGAGGAAATTTGCATAAGGAAAGCAGGAAACTTCGTGATATATGGGGAGAGTAAGAAGAAAACATCTCTATCAGTAACAATACTGAGTTGTTGCAGCTGGAAATTAGTCATGTAAGATTAATATCTGGAAAAACATAGAAACAGTTTATTTTGAACAAAATATATTCAATGTCTATGAGGATACCAGACACATTATGGTTAGAAATGAGAAGTACCATTTCTGGGTTATTTTTACCCAGAAGAAGTACAAGAAGCTTTTCAGAAGTGGAGAGAGAAAGAGAATATACACCATGTATTACAAACATTGGAAATAGAAGATGAAGAGAATTTGAGATCAATGTTGACATGGACAAAGAAACAGAGGGGATATCAGCAGATGGTGATCTAAGTATGACACCTGAGAATATTTCTATTTCAGAGAGAAGAGGCCCAAGAAGGTGATAAGTGGATGATTATCAATTATAAAGTTATCATAATTCAAATCATTCTTTCATCAGACTATATCAGATGGGATGATGAAACTCTCCTACCATAAGCTCTGGCCATCTACATATTTCTCCTAATTGCAGTAATTATGCACCTTTCATCTTACAATCTGATATGAAAGAATATTAGAAGTTATTTGTGAGTGGGAGGCAGATGATGACGAGGGTCTCAATGGTCTCTGAAACAAAGTTGTCCAGATCTAAATGAGACAAAAGATGAAAGACACAATGTCAACAGTAGCAAGGATGCCAGAGACAAGAAAGAAAGGGTTTGTAAATGTGAAGGGAGCCAGTGAGTAAAATCAGACTATGAAAAGGATTATTTCCGATCATTTATATGAAGTTGAAAAATCTGTCACAATTTCTTATTCTTGTCAATAGTCAATGTCAGTGTAGAACAACAACACAAATCTCAGATAAAAAGTAAAGCAATTCATTGTTCAGTCACATTTAAAAAAAACAAGACTAGACTTTTCACTTAAAATTTTTTTAATGTTTGTTTATTTTTGAGAGAAAGAGATAGACAGACCATTGAGCAGGGGAGGGGCAGAGAGAGAGGGAGACACTGAATCCAAAGCAGGCTCCAGGCTCTGAGATGTCGGCACAGAGCCTGACATGGGGATCGAACTCACAGACTGTGAGATCATGACCTGAGCTGAAGTCGATGCTTAACTGACTGAACCACCCAGGTGTCCCCAGATTTTTCACTTAAAAGACATTTTTTTAACATTTATTTATTTTTGGGAGACAGAGAGAGACAGAGGCTGGGTGTGGAAGGGGCAAAGAGAGACGGAGACACAGAATCCAAAGCAGGCTCCAGGCTCTGAGCTGTCAGCACAGAGCCCAACGTAAGGCCAGAATCCGTGAACCATGAAATCATGACCTGAGCCAAAGTTGAACACTTAACCACCTGAGCCACCCAGGTGCCCCTAGATTTTTCATTTTTAAAAAAATTTACATCCAAGTTAGTTAGCATATAGTACAAGAATGATTTCAGGAGTAGAATCCAGTGATTCATTACCTACATATGACATCCAGTGCTCATCCCAACAAGTGTCCTCCCCAATGCCCCTTGCCGATGTAGCTCATCCCCCCAACCCAAAATCCCTCCAGCAACCCTCAGTTTGTTCTCTTATGTTTTGTCCCTCTAGATGTTTCACTTTTTTTATCGACATTTGGCACCATTCATATGGTTAATCTAAATCAGCTCTAAACTATTTTATTTAAAAGACTATTAATAATCTTCAGTTATTTGGCATTTTGAAATGTACATAAAATGTTTAAGATTTTCTCATATCAATTTCACATAAATTATTATTTAAATCAAAATATAACAGTATCTGTGCTTTTAGAAACATATACTGTACTTTCTCCACTAGATGTCTCCAGAGAAATACAGGTAAACACTGTTAATAAGAAATACTGCTAGTAAGCACCCAGTTTAAAAATTTCAGAAGTGCTCAGTTCAATTAGGGATAAAAGTTACATTAATTACTAAATATTGAAGTGAGATCTCTTACTTGATAAACTTTTAAAGGAAAAGAACATATAAATTTAAATACGAAAGATGGCATCCTACCCACATTTATCACAGAAAACCTTCTGTATGCTTCAATGAACATTAAAGAGACATCATTTACTTTGGGGCCAAACTAGTCACCTTTTTATCTGAATATGATTTCGTTACCTTAGATATGTTAGGCCAGACCATACCTAGGAGATCTATGGAAGTAGAGGAGGAAATCCATTGGCTTGAGAAGTTCCCATTCTTTTTTTTTTTTTTTAATGTTTTATTTATTTTTGAGAGAGAGAGAGAGAGAGACAGCTTGAGCAGGGGAGGGTCAGAGAGAGGGGGAGACACAGAATCTGAAGACAGGCTCCAGGCTCTGAGCTATCTGTCAGCACAGAGCCCGATGCGGGGCTCGAACCCACGAGCGGCGAGATCATGACCTGAGCCAAAGCTGGACGCTCAACCGACTGAGCCACCCAGGCGTCCTGAGAAGTTCCAATTCTCATAGGCTTTACAGTGTGTCAGCAAGTATCTGAGCCTATACCTTGCCCTTTTGAGTTCTTTAAGTAAGGCATTGACATTCAATTTTATTTTAGCTATATTTTTAGCTATATTTAAGCTAATATTTTAAAGAGGTAAAAAAAACTCACAAAATTTAATTTTTGCTTAATTTAAATTCCTTTTACTGTTGACTGTCCCTCACTCAAAGGAAACAAAGATCACTGGGTCTTTGTCAGAACTTCAGTTTACAGGGCTGCAAACCCAGGTACCAAAAAAGGCTAAGACCTTCACTAGCCAAGCACTTGGATACTGAGTCATGCTGCCCCCAAGAATGTGTGGCATTAACTTCAAGGCCTTATCATGTTTCATAATTAAGTTCTATTATCTGTAGTTTATGAATAGACCAGTGGTACTCAAGAAATGTTTTCAATATCCCACAGAACATATGTTAAACAGCAGGAGTTTATACATAATTTGAGGCAAAGAACTACTCTGGTCATTCTAAACCATGGAAATGTCTTCTAAAAAATCTACTGTTGACTTGGGTATTCAGTTTTGTTGAATCCATAGGCAATCTCCAATCCTACAGTGTGTAGGGCATATTGGTTACATGCTAGCAAGAGGAAGCATGCTATCACAATGACTTCACAGTCTCCAGAGGCTACAAGCCTTGCTATAAAGATACACTGGATAATTTGCAAACTGCCCATAAATTAGCATCTTGATAGCTAGAAACAAATGGCTCTGTCTTTCAGACACATTATTTTTCTTTGGTTGCATAATAAGCCACTTCCTTTTCATTAATGACTTACATTTCCAGGTCAGACTTTACAACCCTGAAAATTAGATTCAATTGCCAAGATTTCAGTCCTGCTCCAAACTGCTAATAACATTACGTAGCCAACTCAGGGGCAGGATCCTTTCATGAAGCAGAAGAATAAGGACCTTGTATGAAGAGAAAGAATGAGAGGGAGATTGACCCTGCTGAGTGCTCAGAAAAGGGAGATTTTTCTCTCTTTTCCACACCTTAGACGAGCTTTTCTCCCATTCTCTGAAACTGTTTTCCTACCCAGCACTGTCAGATATGGACTATAGTTAAATTAGTCTCTCAGAAGCTAGCATCCTGGCTAAAACAGTTGTTTGGACTTCCTACTACTCCATAATGTAGTATCACACTTCAGAGCTGAGCTTGGCTTTTTCAGTTGCAGTACTCTCATGTTTTTATATTTAAGCTAAGGTTTTCCTTCTCTTGGAATGCTGTCCACCCTCTAAATTTACATGTAGTTTATGTGCAATCTGGCCCTCATTTTCAAGATTCTCTTTGATGGCATTACTCATCCTGAGTGTAAATATTTGCTGAGAAGTAGTATTTGTTGACTTCCATGGAACTTATACAAGTTTCAGTATGATGCCCAGGATGGATCGATTTAAGACTCTATTACTTGATACTCTGAAAAGAAAGATTTAGTGTGTGAACATATATCGTGTGTTTCATAAAAAGTAAACCTGTGTCTCCAGTCAGAAAGGTGCAGTCCAATTTTGAAATATGAATGCAATTCTTTGTCCATTTCAACAAAGGAAGAAGGAATCCAGGTGAATGGAAGCCATTGATTCCAATGGATAGAATTGTGGTAACAAGAAACAACTAGGTCAAAACTGTTCTTTAAAATTATCAATATTTTTTCAACGTACCTCAGGCATTACTAAGAAAGAAGGTAACATGACAAGAAATTTTTCTTCTGCTTTCACCCCATACTCATAATCAAATCTGGTTTTTGTCATTCTGGACTGTGTTTAAAGAACTCTTTTACCCCTGGTACATATTATCCAAGTCTATAGCTCTTTCTCTCAATACCTCATTCCTTCCTCTCCAGTAGAACCCCATTGGATTTAAGCAGATTTCAGCTTCATTACCCAAAAGCTTATAAATCATTGCAGCTATCTAAGGAGAAAAGGGTTTCATTAATAGCAGTGAGCATCCCAGTAAAGAATGAATGACTGCTTATCATGGTGATGTTGGAGAGATTTCTGTTTATAAGCTTGACTTATCCCTCTATAATTCCAAAATTCCATTATTATGTCTTAGAAGGTGAGTAATCTACATTATAATGTCTAACCAGTCTAGAATTGAAGATTTTTATATGACTATGTTATGAACAATATTCTAACAACTAATTTACTAGCATTAAGAAGAACTTATTTCCATAAAACAGTCTTCCTATCTTAATAAATAATTACTAACCACCTATCAATTTACACAACATGAGAATAATAGAAACCTATTATGTAAAGCAAACCAGTAACATACAGATGAAGTTAGAATAATTCCATTCAGAGAAATATAAATGTTTGATTAATTTTCTTCCTACAAGGGACCAGGGACAGAATTTACCTTTTGATGTTCTCTTCTCTCCCTCCTTTTGAATTGCTCTTTCATTTTCTATACCTTAGTACCAAGATTTTCAAGTTGACAACAGGTGTCATCATATTTCAGAATGTATTATCTAATTGCATGCTTTTTTAGTAAACTAGCAGCCAGGACAGAATTATTGTAGTGCCTCAAAGCAAAACTCTATAGCAAGCTTAATGTAACTTCTGATAGCTGGAATCATCTCAGGCCCATCCAGTCTCCCCTAGAAGCCCTTCCAACTGGAAAACCTGGTGAGTCAGTATAAAGTTTCTCCATATTGCCTGTGGTGAAACAATACTGATGTGCCATTCCAGAGCGAGCATTTTGCAACATGATGTACTGGAATTACACTTTTACTTTAGGAAAGTATGCAACTTACTTATTCAAGGAGACTGATTGTAGGTTATCATTTCAGCTTATTGCTGACATCTGACATTCAGGTTTCTTTTATGTGTGTTCTGAATATTTGATGTATCATGTGTGGAGGGATAAGAACGCATATTCTCTTGGATAGGAATCACATAGTGTAACATTAAGAGACTTTAGTTATTCTTGGTAAAATCAGAAGAATTCTGGCAATGCTTTTGCATCTTAATATGTATTTAATCTAGTACAGCTAGATTAGTAATACTTGTTTCCAATAGGGGCTGCTTTTGTCCAGTGGCTATCGGATGTGCTGCCTAGACAAGTTCATCATCGTGTGAAGTATGTAATGAAGAGACAATAAAGCACAATGTTTTTCTTTCCCGCTTTGTTTCAAGAGTTAGGAAAAATTGCCAGGAGTAGATTTATGTTAACTCTATCTATTCCTTGATATTTGAAAAAAGAAGTGAAATGGAAGGTATCTCCCAGTTTAGTAGGATTGCAAGGAAGATGTGGTCTCTCCTCCATGTTTCATCAGCAATTAAAATTCTTATTTCATATTCTGTACAAGTTTGAAATCTATCCCACATCTGTTTTTGATCAACAACCATTACTGCCTTATGATTTTCAAACTTACATCTACATTTGTTTCTGGTGAAAAATAATAACCTTTCAGTTCTGATGTGAACTAAATGTGACAAGATGTGATAAGATCAAACGATGATCTCACTGAGCACAGGGACATATACTCTGAAAGAGATGAATAGCAGAATCTTCCTTAAAACCCAAACAAAACCATTTTCCATAAGCCCCTCCAAATTGCAAAATAAAAAAAAAACTGAAATATGAACATGCAAGGAGTCAGCTATTAAAGGGAAATATAAATAATTTAAAAATAAAAATAAGTATCTTCTTAAGAATGAGAAGTAAAAGAGGCTTGGTGCATTCAGTGGATTTTAGCTGCCAAACTGAAGTTGCTGATGTTTTTTGGAAAGAGCTCAGATTCCCAGGTTATACAGTGCTCCCTCCCACGACTCTGACATGTATATAAACTCTGAGCTCTCCAAAGCACACTGCCAGTTCTCTTCGTGGACTAACTGTAACGGAGAGACTAAAGATGATTCCTTTCTTACCCATATTTTCTCTAGTCTTGCTGGTTGTTGTTAACCATGCAAACGCCAATGGCCATTATGACAAGATCTTGGCTCATAGCCGAATCAGGGGCCGGGATCAGGGGTAAGTCAGTAGTTCGGTTTTATAAATCTTTTTTTTTTCCTTAGCTTGTTTTATGTATAAGTAGACATAAAGTTCCTTATATACGTCTTAGGGTTTTTTCTACTTATTAAAAAGTAATAAGAAAAATGAGTATTCTGTGATTTATAAATGTGTTTCCAACTTTAAAAATTTCTGTCAAAATAATTTGCATGTAATTGCTTTTTCTGAAGCATTGTATAATTTTAATCTAATTGACAACATTTAATGGGGCATTTCTTTATTATTCTATTTATTTGTATTTTTATTTCCTTCCAAAAACCTGAAATGAGGTTTTCAAAATTAAAAATATATGGTTAGGGTTCTCATTAAGTAAGTTGGCTTTGAAATACCTTACATAATGTTAAGGAAATTTTCATTTAAATTATGTATGAAAATAAAATAATGAGTAATATAACTGTTCTTTGAATATTTTAAAGCATTTAAGAATGCTTTTAAATTCTGCATTCTGTAACATTTGCAAAAGTAACATATTTCTTGGAATAAATCCAACTACAACTTAGCATTTTTGAAGTTACCAGGCATAATTTAGTAACTTAACCAACCATTTATAATTTTATTTTGAAATGGATCTTGGCACTTCTTCTAATGTCTCAGAGAGATTTTCACAATGCTCAAATGTTCCTTTGCTTTACAGTGAAAATAAGACTTTCATCTCTTTAAGAGAAAAAACATTTGAAATTCTGGCACAGGATGTTCTGATACACTATTTCCACTCAAGTAAATAGATTGTCCTTTGTGCAGCCATATTCTTCAAGTTAATCTTAGCACTATTTACTTCTGTGATTACTTACCTAGAAAATGACAGCATGTAGTGTTTTTTGACATAGGAAAACTTGTCTCTTTTGCTCTCTGATTCCTCACAGTTCCAGAGTCCATTGTTCCAAATTAGAGTCCCAAATGAGCATGTTTGATTTATGAAGCGTCATTAGATTATCTCCCTATTAGTAGAAATAAGACACACATGACAACAAAACTAAGTTGAACTTAATGCTGCTTGAATATTCCTACTAGATTAACTTTTGAAACACTGGTATTTTCCTTTCAAAGATGTAAAATTACCTCTCTCTTTTTCTCTCCCATAAGCTTTAGTTTTTCTAATGATTCAGTATGACTGGATCAAGAAGTAGATTTGTGCAAGACTAGAATCACATCTTTGAAAATTGAGTCCACATGTTAACATTTTTTCTGAATCATCTGACCTGAAGATATGAAACACTTTTTGTCATTAGGATACTAACTCTCTTTTCTTCCCTCTGTTTTCCAGCCCAAATGTCTGTGCCCTTCAACAGATTATAGGCACCAAAAAGAAATACTTCAGCACTTGTAGGAACTGGTACCAAGGTGCCATCTGTGGAAAGAAAACGTAAGTCTCATCTTTTTCTTAATGTCCCAGTCCCAAAAGCAACACTATGCCTTTCCTTGGACACATGCACCATTTTTCTTGAAAATATTCTTCCAATTTGCAAGCTTTAAAACTAAGAAAGGATCATAAACATGAATAAAGGAATTCTTCCTGCATTCCTCCCTCTGCTAGTGCACCTCTTATGAGCCTTGAATCTATGTGTCACAGAGGTCCAAAGAAGGTCCATGGCAATCACAGTGCCATGTGATTTCATATGGAATCAGTGAGAGACTATGATGTTTCTATCCCTGGTTTGGCACTCTTTTTAGGCAAGACACTTAACCTCTATGCCTCGCTTTATAAAAATGGTTTCCTCAGTTTCTTCATTTTACAAAAAAAAATGGGTCAGAAAAACAAATTGATCTAAAATATCAGGGTTTTTGAAGCACTAATTAATGTTTCCCTACAATCACTTGGAAATTATCTGAAGTAGTCCAGTTTACCTCAAAGTTTTCATCAATGTTTGAAATTGGAAAGAACTCAAGTTTCAACTCTTCATTTAATCCAGTTATTCCATCCCAAACTGCGAGATCTCGAAAGGTCCACAAAGGTGATAAAGCCCATCATTGTATTTGCTATTTCAAGAGCCAAAAGACAATCACTCTTTTCTTAGCAAAAAAATATATTTTACTACTTGATAGACATGTATAGTGGTTTAATCTATCAATAAACCTTGGTATGAAAATACAATCCTGAGCATATATAAGTTGAGAATTACTCGTGTGGCCTAATTCTTCATTTTAAAATGAAAGAGCTGAGTCATAAAAAGAATAAGTTACTGTATCAAAAAGATTAGTGATACCATTCCTGATCAAGAAAACAGTGCTTCCTATTAATTTGGACTCCACTCTTGATGAAAGATGCCTTGAGAATTAAGTATCTGAATGAGAACCTGCTTAGTACCTCATCATTAAACTTTAGGTGGAAGGAATGAGGATTGTTAAAAACTTCTTCCTAACTTAATAATATTGGTACAAATACTAAATATGGCATCACTTAACTTCTTGGAGACTTTGTTTCTTTACCTGTGAAATGTTGATTTTCCACTTACAGAGTTTCTGGAGCGGGGGGTACTATGATTTGATGATTGTGAAATTGCTAAGTAACTCACAATATCAATTGTCCTTAAGTGTAAAGTACTTTAACAAATGGATATATGTGGGTGAGAAAAGGGGTTGTGACCAGATGCCTACATAAGATGCATAAGATTATCTTTATTTCCAGATAAAAATCACATATTCAATGTATATAACCTTAGCTGGACTCTACTTCCCTATGATAACTAAGTCTATGACACAACAGGAGTTCGCTGCCTCTTCCTATTCTTTTGCTTAATAGAGTTTCATCTGATTTGACAGAGTTACTTTTTGGCCTGGATCTACTTCCTACTAGTCTGCAGACATCTGCTAGATTTGTGAATCATTCACACAATTATAGTGTAAGTCAGTCATTGCAATAATCTTGGCCATAATGCAGGCTGGGCCCCAGCTGGGAACCCAAAACTCTAGATTCTCCTCTCTTTGTTCATATTCTTGGTTACCACGAGGCATATTTGGAATGCACACCAACTACATAAGAAAGGAGCTTCTGTCTGAGATATTCAGGGGATATCTTTATTACATTCATCCTGAAAGTTAGGAAAGTATGATATAATCTCACTTTAACCATCTAAACATATGAGAGATGCCAAGGCTTGTGCAAAGGTCATGCCAACATTCTTTCTTGTTCTCCATTTTAAAAAAATCCTGCTTTGAAGCCTGGCTTTTCATCAGGAACATAACAGTGTCTCCTTTGTTAAGTTGTATTAGCTTATTTCCCCCAAGTAGCTTCATTTTCACAACCACATTTACATTCGTGTTCTGAAATAAATGTATATGCTAGCTGCTAGTTTCAAAAAATCAAGTAAATCAATAACACTGACAAGAGGAATGTCTCTTTTGCCATCTTCTTGCAGCTGCTAAAAGTTCCAGAGACATCTTTAGGACTCTGAGTTGACAAATGCTTGTCTTCTCATTGAACAGTTGCTTTGCAGATTTGAAGGAAGTAATTGGGCAGGTTGAATGATAAACATGAATTTCCTAAGTTTAAGATATTTTCCACAACATATATTGTCTGAATAATACAGTATTTTGTAGACTTCCTTTCAGCTTCCATTTTCCTGAGATTTTAGATAGTACTCAGAAAATGAGGATGAATTTTCCACTTTCAGATACATGCACAGTTATGATTTTTTTACTCTTGTTTTTTTCTACCAACCAAGTGGGAAATTTAAGTTTTGTGTAGAATAAATACTCTCCTGAAAACACCTACTTTTTTGTTTTTAAAATATCAACTCACATAACCATATTGTTCAACTATCAGCTGAAATTGCAACTGATTGTTTTGGAATTTTATTCCATCTTGTGTACTGTCTATGTTAAGGCTAATCTTTGGTTCTTATTAGCAAGTGTTATAGAAATTTTTGTTAGAATAACAATTTCCTCTTCTATTAACTATTTTACTTCAAGTCTAACAATATTGGACCAATAAATATGTGTTTCATTTTTTAAATCATTTAAATATATGCTAAAGCTAATGTGTAAGCCTTCTGAATCAATCCTTTAGCATCCAAATATTGAAATTTATTTATATGGGGATGTAAGTGAATAAATTATTTCATAGACCATATTAGAATTTTCCTAAGGCTCCCATATAGTTTCCATATGTTCCTAATACCAACTATTCTTGAAATTATTTTAAAATTGAACACAACTTGAAATTGGCATTTCCCATTTAAATTTGTCCATGTCTTCTTATCTATCAACTATCTTTAAGTCAATATTCCATGCCAGAAACTTTTTTCTTTTTCATGTTTCATATTTTACTGCATATATGTTTATCCATAAATAATGCTACACTGTACTTTTTAAACTGACATCAAGAAAATAGAGAAATAAGATTCCAAGATCATAAACAGGACCACAAATCATGGAAAATCACTTAATGGACCTGGCTTCAATTTGAAAAGCTTATTTACTTTTTAAGCTATAAGATCATTTCTATTTTTTTAACTTTTTTGTGTTTTATTTTATTTTTCACACACACACACACACACACACACACACACACAGTGCAAGGGAGGGGCAGAGAGAGAGGGAGACACAGAATCCAAAGCAGGCTCCAGCTGTCAGCACAGAGCCCGACATGGGGCTCAAACCCACAAGCCGCTAGATCATGACCTGAGCCAAAGTCGGACGCTCTACCGACTGAGCCACCCAGGTGCCCTAAGTTGATTGAAATGGGTTAATGTATTTCCTCATGTTTCTAGTTTCTAATAATCTTATACTAATAAATATTTCTGACTATTTATAGCTTACAAAATCATTCCCAAAGCATCATTTTTTTGAGACTTACAACGAGCTTGTGAGTAGGTGTCAAGGCTACTATATCCATGTTCAATAGTTGGAAAAACTGAGACTCGAATTTGTTAAATTACTTGCTCAAGGTCATACATCCACTAAATATAGAACTGGGAACCCCCATTCTTCTGCCTCAAGATCCTGGAACTTTTTTACAATGCCATAACACTGTACAGAGAAATCAAAGTAATATAAGTAACTTGATATCAGGGGGAAAAAAACAATTCTAGAGTCTCATAAATCATCGCAGTAAGTGGTATGTTTCTGCTAAGATTATAACAAAATGAATTTTATGTAGTTCCCCATTTTAATATTAATTTTCTTCTAACATCCAGGACTGTGTTATATGAATGTTGCCCCGGTTATATGAGGATGGAAGGAATGAAAGGCTGCCCAGCAGGTAAAATTTCCATTACTGAAATAAATGAGGTGCTTGTCTTGTGTGAACAAAAAGATTTGAGGTAGCTCAACTTGTAGAGAACCCAATAGTGTGTGTGAGTGTGTATATGCATGCATGTGTGTGTGTGTGTGTGTGTGTGTTTAGCACCATGATAAACCCAACATAAAACCAACATAACATTGTGTTATGAATTTGTCACGGTGATAAAGTATTAAAACATACTGCTCATGCACTGAATGTTGGACCAGACAACAGGAGCTTGGTCATAACTTTAAATTAGTTCAACTTTTGTTCAAGAATGAAAATCCCCTCTACATAATCCCTGTCTTTGAATTTGTCTACAAACATGGAGTGGACTAGTTGGAAAGACATAATCTTTAACTGAACAACTCTGATCTTGTATTGAAAGCTGGTTTCCTAAAACTGCCAACTAGAGGAAAAAGTTAATCTATTTTCTCTTTGAAATAACTTTGAAAAAACATTCAGATATTTAACACCAATCATCACATACTTCCTCCACTACCCTCACTTCCCCGAAAGACTCTTGTCTTCTCTGAGCTAATCATCCCTACTTCTTCTAATACAACATAAACTTTGGAATCACCATCATGTCACCATCATAGACATCAACACATAAAAAGCCTCTAGTCCAGTCATCTTTTTTCTGAATTTGGTCCCAGACTGGTGTCTGCAATATGTGGGTCCCAGCATCTGAGAGAATAAAATCAAGACAAATACTTCACTTTTGGGGTGAACTTTGGTTACTGTCATTGGTAACCACATCCTATCACTAGCTCATGATGAATTTATAATCAGTTCAAATTGATTACATTTCTTTCTATCAAAGCAGGTATTTCTCCAGGATTTTTTTTCAACTTCAAGTCTGGCCTATCTGACTATGAATACTATCAAGTCAGGTCTTTTTCTAGGGTTTATTTTTTTCAGCTTGGGCATAAGGACATACATGGGACTCTCCTACATTTAACATGTTAATTTTGATTCATTTTCCTCATCCTTTTGGGGTTTTTTAAATTCTGATATTTTAATTTATTTTATTAATTGTGTCACCCAGTCCTGATATATTCACAAATGTAATAGCCATTTCTCCTATGGTATTATCCAAATCATACTAATTTTCAAATAAGATAGGGTCAAAAAATGAATAAATTGGCTATATCAAATTTCAGATTGATATTCATATAGTAATATTTCTTCTGAAGTTCAGGAAAAATATTCTGGGAGTGTTAGATACTTCAATCTATTTCCTTCCTGAAATTATGCTGAAAAGAAGCAGGTCTACATATTTCTTTTAGAAACCCAAATCTATAAAAATTAATATCTAATAGCTAACAATATTGTACCATTTAAGAGCTTTAAGCCAACATGAAAGGAAATATTACCTTTTGCCATTCTCAGTGAGAAGTGAAGAGCATATTCTTTTATTCAGTGAATCAGAAATATTTACTGATACTTATAACTGCACTCTTACTGACATAGCAGGAGTCAAACCTACATAGAGTAAATGTTATACCAAGATGATAATTTAAAATTCATTTTCCCTCAACACACAAGATATATGAAATAATAGTTTTCACTGGTATTTTATTATCTAGCACCCAAGTGACAACCTTTGTATAAAATTGATCATTCATATATAGAATTTTATTGCTAAAATTTTCAGTTAAATGTATTGAGGAACTTAGTATAAAGTTCAAATGACTGTGAAATAATATTTTTGAAATATTATTCTAAGACATTTATTTCTTGATTATTTCAGTTATGCCTATTGACCATGTTTACGGCACTCTGGGAATTGTGGGAGCCACCACAACACAGCGCTATTCTGATGTCTCAAGACTGAGGGAAGAGATTGAAGGAAAGGGATCATTTACTTACTTTGCACCGAGTAATGAGGCTTGGGACAACTTGGATTCTGTAATTCATTATTTTTATTAACATAATTATTTTTATTGTTATTCCATTTGAATTGATTTAATAACTGGAAATTAATAGAAATTTTATATCTTTTTATTATACATATATGAGGATACATAAAATGATGAGTTATTAAATGTAAGGAGTAAAGTATTTGAATACATCCATAAGTGGAATAAGTTCCCCAGCAGGTTCATAGACCAATTAAGAAAGGGAAAACCAAGAGCAGATTGAACTGGTGTTTGTCATTATTCTATTTTACTCCTATCCTTTTTCTTTTTTGATTGGGAAGATATTTACTGAGTTTTAGGTAACATATCTAATAGAAAGGTAAGTTTAAAAGCCTAGTGGAATTTAAAAGTTATTATAAAGGCATATTATAGAAATGTAATTAATTATTTTAATTATATGTAAATATGATTGCTCAGACATTGACATATGTATGTATGTGTAGAAAGATTTAAATGAAATATTATAAATGCATTTGATTTTCACACTTTTTGTGCATAATCCGCCTTATAATACACTAAATTTTCAATTTGTGAAATTGGTATAGAAATATGTTTCTACTTTCTACTTGATATGAAGACAAAGTTATAATTACTACTAGAGTCAAATATTTAGTGAAACTTAGGCAGATTCCTCTAGATATTATCTTGCTATGTTAACTGTATGTTTAATTGCTTACAATATGGATCTCTCTTCTGGTTGTCTTTCACCTTATCTCTTAACCACCCTTCTGGTTCTTTTTGCTGACTCCACGTCTTCCTTCCCTTAAGAATGGGTCTTATTAAAGTCTCTACAGGAATTAGACTCTGCTTTTTATATACATTTCTGATGACTTAACTATGACTTTTGTGTGTATAACCATGAAATCTGTTTCTGTAGTTGTTTTCCTTGGAAACCCAGAAGAGTATTTCTAATGTCCATTTTAATATTTCCCCTTAGATACACGTCTGCACCTTTAAACAAAAAGTTATCTAAGACATTTGCTATTTTCTTTCTCCACATAAACAACTGCTTTTCTGCTTCCTTCCCCTCCCCCTAAAATTGGCAGTACCGATTTTAATATTCAGACTTGAAAATTATTAGTCATTATATGTTAGTCACTATATTAACCTTCCTAAAGCCCAGTTTAAGCATTATATTCCAATGCCACAAAATCTTCAGTGACTCCTTGTTGCCAGTTTAGTTTATGCTGTGCTCAGGCATTAAAGTCTTCCACTTTATTGTCCCACATGCGTTTTTAAACTTCTTTCTTAATATTATCTAAGAAAGATAAAAGTATGTACTAACCAAACTGGACAACCTCCGCTCTCCCAACATTCACCCTGTGTCAGCAATTGGACTTAGAATGATCACTACCATTCCTACCCTATCTACCCTTCAATAGCTGCCCTTCCTCATTTGACCCTAGAAGCCTTTTTTTTCCTTCTGTTCTTTATATTGCTATGCTTATTTTTAACTGCTCCTATATGATAAGTACATTAAAGATAGAGACTTTGCCTTACTTATTGTATTTCCCATAGCACCATATATAGTATCATGTAATATACATAGATTAGATTATATATATTGAATATATATAATATATGTATATAGGATATATATTGGATAAATAAAAAGGTACAGCATGATTGAATTCTTGAATTTGCTACAAAATAAAGTCCTCATTAAAATTCAAATTTTGTATACAAATATAATGTCATTTTTGTTTTGTTTACCTCTCAAAATATTTTAAGTATCTGATAATTTCATATTTCCCTAAGCCTTAATTTACATAAAGCTTATCTCTTCATCAATGTTTTTACTTAAAAAAAATTTTTGTCACTGTAAATATCCAAGCACTCTATCAGATTCAGGAGCCTTAACTCAGTACTTGAATTTACAAAATTCCTTAATCAATTGAAATAATATAATTTTAATTGTGTTAATTTGGTTTGACTACCTGGGAAATGTAATAAGAAAGTAACAAGAGAGTAAGAAATAGTGTTATTACAAGTATTTTAATGATGAACCTCAATAAAATAAACTTCTATCATTTCAATTTTTCCTAGGATATCCGTAGAGGTTTGGAGAGCAATGTAAATGTTGAATTATTGAATGCTTTACATAGCCATATGGTTAATAACAGAATGTTGACCAAGGACTTAAAAAATGGCATGATTATTCCTTCAATGTATAACAATTTGGGCCTTTTCATTAACCATTATCCTAATGGGGTAAGTTTCATTAATAAAAAGTACATTTCTGAATAATAGCACCCTTAATTTTTTCTATACCTTTTATATAATGTTCACAGAAATAATACAATGCTAGTGAATGCAAGTACAATATTATGCCTTTTCCCCACATTTATAGCCTGTAAATTTCTAATTCAGTGGCTGATTTCTACTAGAGAGTGATTGTGAGGAAGAAATTAAATTCACAGTTGACTGAGAATAGAGTCAGATGTTCTAAATAAAGGAAATTTTAGTAGTTGATGTGTTTTAAAAAATAATAACTAAAGAAAAAATAGTAAATAAGAATTTATCAAAGAATAATCACAGAATGAGTATTTCTTTACTCATCCTCTATAGTGATTTATATTCCTGTGTTTGTGGGAAATGTCCAATAGGGTCATAGGGTTCTTTCAACAAATTTCCAGGGATGAAAAGGGTCAGTAATGAGGCAATAATTAGGAAATCACTGCAATAGAACTGATTATATTGTGAAAAAATTATTTCTCTCTCTCAGAACTTATTTTAGGACTGATGGACTTTTTTAATGTAATTCATTGACGTGCATTTGAAATAGTTTATGACTATTTCTATAAAGGGAAGGGAAGGAAAAAAAGCAATAACTCAAATGAAGAAAAATACTTTTTTGCCTTAGTTTCTAAATTTGTTGAATGTAACTGGATTGGGTTTTCAACTGGTCCTGTTTCCTCTTAGTTTCTTTTTTAGACAGAACAATATATGTTTTCATCTTCAACATTTATGTTTAGAATGTTGGCTCCTTCACATTACTCTTACTAGCAGAAATGAAAAATAATGGCCTTGCAGTCTCAGCGGTCACTGCATGGTTCTGATTTCTGCACTTGGACTTTCCCAAATAATTATAGGTTGTCACTGTTAACTGTGCTCGAATCATCCATGGGAACCAGATTGCAACGAATGGTGTTGTACATGTCATTGATCGTGTCCTGACACAAATTGGTACCTCAATTCAAGACTTCATTGAAGCAGAAGATGAACTCTCATCTTTTAGAGTAAGTATAAGAAATAGCAGATTGCCTTGGATCATTGATATTTCTCCTTTTTCTCTCTCAGAATCTAACAATAAAATGCTATTCAAAAACTCTAGCAGAAATGTAACAAACACATTTCTTGAAATGAAAAGACTTCTATTTTACACAGAAGAAATCATCTCCTATGATATAATCATATTTATGTGGACATGACAGATAAAGAATGGTTAGTTATGTGCCCATAGTGTATTTGGTGTGTTTAGTATGTGTCCATCTCATTACATGTACCGCTGGATATTGCTACAGTCACACAAACATGGGCAGAATTCCCATTCTTACAAAAAAAGTTGGAAAGGACGTAGTTGATTGTGCCAAAAAATATTTTAAAGATCTAACAAGAACAAAATTCTATAGTTTTCTATAGAATCAAGTCCCTTGCATCAGCCTAGGTGAAGTGTGTTGTCATTTGCTTTTGGATTTGCAGTGTGCAAGCCACTAAAATGCACATTTGTGTTTCAGGCAGCTGCTATCACATCTGATATACTGGAGGCCCTTGGAAGAGATGGTCACTTTACACTCTTTGCTCCTACCAATGAGGCTTTTGAGAAACTTCCACGAGGTGTCCTAGAAAGGATCATGGGAGACAAAGTGGCTTCTGAAGGTACTAAAAATGTCCTCCTGTGTGAGAAGCCTCCCAGAATTTCAAGAAGAAAAAAAAGATTTAATGATTAAGTCATGCCAAGATTATCAGCTTTTATAAGCAAAGGCAAAGAAAAACTTTTGTTCTTAAGGTGGACTCTAAAAATCTTAAAAGAAAACAAAGCCCTTAAAAGAGTAGGCAGAGTAATTTAATAATTAATAATTAATTTAAAAGATACGAATATCCTAAGGCTTACATTCCTTTTTTACTGCTTTCAAGTAAATAAGTGGCAGGCATTAAGTAGTATTTAGCCATTGTTGAAAAGAAATATTAGACCATCAAATTTTAATATCACATATGTATTATGCAATACTTTTCATTTTAAATTTATGCTAAAAGAAATCATTGAGTTGAGAAAACTGCATGATTCTCTTGGGTCATTACTTATTTGATACACAGAATTTGGCTTCTTTCTAGTCTCCCTTTCTATTTTCCAAGCTCCTTTTCTATTTAGCTTCTCCCAAAATATATTTTAACTGATTTAAAATGAGAAATTTGGATGATGCAGATATGGATATAATATAGTTGAGGCCTTAAGATTCCTTCAGATATCTTCCAAGAAATCATCTTCATTTTATCTACTCTCCAGATGTTTTCTTTAGGGGATGATTTGTCTTACCCTACTAATCTTACGCTACAAATCTCTTTATAAATTACATGTAGCCATTCTGTTATAGGTGGCTAATGCAAGATATTCCTTGGGCACTTAGAAACAGGTATCACAAATAAATACAGGCCTTTTGAAAGGAGCAACTCTTCTTGTTTTCACATCAGAAATTGCTTTCTTATGGTAGTGAAAACTTGCTCTAATACATTTTCTAATACTACACAAATCATTTCATGCAACTGTTCTTCTCTTCTTACTTCCTACTGAGCCGAGCTATTTCTATTGTATAGACAATGGAAAAAGCTTTCCTAGAACATAAACAGAATTTAAAAACCTTCAGTCAATACTTAGGTCTTATATGTATTTTATTTCTTAGAGATATTTAGTTCCACAGTGAAACACATCTTTTAAGGGTTAAGTGCAGTTTCCCTTGATCTAAAAACTTGGTGTTTTTAATTTGTTCTCTCCAGCTCTCATGAAGTACCACCTTTTGAACACCCTGCAGTGTTCTGAGGCGATTATGGGAGGAGCAGTCTTTGAGACTATGGAAGGAAACACCATTGAGATAGGATGTGACGGTGACAGCATAACAGTAAATGGAATAAAAATGGTGAACAAAAAAGATATTGTGACAAATAATGGTGTTATCCATTTGATTGATCAGGTCCTAATTCCTGATTCTGGTGAGCAACAGTTTCATATTCTTCTGCCTAGTACTATTTACCAATTATGATGCCTCAAAAGTAAGTCTATGAAAAATGAATGTGTAGTATAAGGAATGGTATGTGAAGCACAGATACAAAGTAGTGAACTGAGTACTAAAATAAGTAGCTTGTTAATCACAGGCATTCCATGCATGGAACTTTGGTTTTCCAGGGTTTCTAACAATATATAAAAGTTCTCAAAGTACCATGGTTTTTCTGAAAACAGAGGGAAAGATATAACCAAATGGTCAGCTTTGGATAAATGAAAGAGTTATTGCTCTCACAATAGCAGAGAGAGGAGGAAGATGAGGGATAGAGAATTAAAGACAATGAAAAGTGAGAAGGCAGGACGGTATTTTCTTTTTGAAATTTTCTGTGGTTATCAACCCCAAAAAAGGGAATCTGGAACTCTGACTAGGGAAGGCCAGGCTATCTTATCACATTGTCATTGCAGTAAATAGCTTATAGAAAACAGTCAAGAATTGATTTACTGATTTCAGAATGATGATAATAATAATGATGACATTGTTGGTATGGTGATGGTTTACTTTACAGCTAAACAAGTTATTGAGTTGGCTGGAAATCAGCAAACCACTTTCACAGACCTCGTGGCCCAACTAGGATTGGCATCTGCTCTGCGGCCAGATGGAGAATACACTTTGCTGGCACCTGTGAATAATGCATTTTCAGGTATGTACTGGATACTGTCATTCCTACTTTCCCTCCCACAACCAACCCTCACACACCATTTTTCTTCACAATGATTGTCTGCATTAAGGAATAACAGACATTTTACAAGGTGCTGATTATTACTTTATTGGCTACACATCATTAGCACTATGTTGTCTCTATTGAAATGTCCTTCATTTCAAAACATTTCATTATAATAGATAATAGCCTACAGGGAGTGAAAGTTTGTGATAAACAGTATTCAGTTATTCTATGACTCTAATCATGTTTCCAGCACACATAAGGGATGTATTAATAGATTGTAAGAAAAATAAATCTGATTTATTTATTTAACACCAACATAATATTTAAGAATAAATTATTTTTCATCTCAAAATTTGATGTAAGGTATCAAATTATAAATAAGTAAAAACAAAAGACTATTTATTATCACTTTCATATTATGATGTAACTATTATTATAAGTATTTTATCTAGAAGCTGCTAATCAAGGATGGTGTTTAGATTAATGTAACCTGCGGCTTCTTCCAGAAAAATGATTTCATAAAGACATATTTAAATTATAAGGCAAAATTGAGTAATTAAAAAATAAGCATTATTTAAAAATATGTTTCAAAATGCTAAATTGTGGTACATAAAGTTATTAATAAAAAAATCAAATACCTAGAAATGCTATTATTCCTCTTTGTAGTAACTACATCCATATGTGTTGACATTAACCCACCTTTAAGAGAGTGTATGTGTTTTGATTTTCTCTTCAGAGAAATTTATAAATGATAAATTTATAAATGATTCATCAATAGTCTTTCATCTGATTAATGTATATCAAGTTCTCAGAAAAAATCTAGGCCAATATTAGAGTTTAACTTTAGCCAATGACCACATAACACTATGTAGACCTTAAAGAGATGGGGTCCATTGTTTGGACTCCTTCAAATTATGTTATACTTATTTAATGGAATATCTCACAGAGTTTCTAATTGGTGCATAGAATTCATAGCCTTGAGCATTTAGTAGACTCATACTTTTTGAGTGAAGAATCCACAATATCGATAGTATTAGGGATTATCCATTTTCATGATTTTCTCTTACCAGGAGGAATTTTAATGCTTTCTAATTAATCTTTTGTCCTCATGAATTTATTTATAGATGATACTCTGAGCATGGATCAGCGGCTTCTTAAATTAATTCTGCAGAATCATATATTGAAAGTAAAAGTTGGCCTTAATGAGCTTTACAACGGACAAAAACTTGAAACCATTGGAGGCAAACAGCTCAGAGTCTTCGTCTATCGTACAGTAAGTGAATCAGGAAAAGAAAAAATATCCACATTGGCCTAAATGTCAAGTGGCATGTCCTTGTCTGAGAATGTTGTTACAATAAATTTTTCTAGAATTCTATTAAAGTGGTTTTAATAATAGTAAATATTCAGAAGAAGATCAGGGAACTAGTAATGTAGAAAAGACCATGAGGAAAGGACACAAAAAGTGTGATGTATTAATAATTCAGATAATTTGAGTTTGTTTCATTATAAATAACTTTATGTGCTAAAGCACTGATTATTTAAATTCTAGAAATCACTGAAAGCCTTCTTAAATAAGCCTTTGATTATGAAATCTTGTGCAGTTTACAAGGTAATTTAGACACATAAAGATCTCTGACATCTATAAAATGGCTCTGACACTTTTTCTGAGGGAAAATTTCTAGAAAGTATTGCTTATGAAGATTACAATTCAACTAGTGGTGCTGTTCAATTTCTGCCCAGGTAACAAATGCATCTACAGCTCAAAGATTTCACAGGAAGTCAAGTATTACTTGATAGGACACACAGCAGCTGCTCACTATGCCTCTACAATTCTGAGACACACATTTTACAGGTTGCAGAAAATGGGATGCACATATATATATATATATATATATATATGTTCAAAAACACTACAAAAGAAATTGATAGGGACTTACAGTCAGATAAATATAATAAATATTTGTGAAGATCACAACAGGCACTGAAGTCAGGAAACTTTATGGTTAAAGAGGGTCCTAAAGAGTTAAAGGTTAAAGGATGAAAGTTTCTCAAAGGGGATGTGGATGAATGGTTAGAACCTGGAGAAGAATGATGAAAAATGTAGACATGGAATTCTAAGGGATTTTTATTATTCCCTGATGAAACTACCTACCTGATACACAGAGTAGCCTAACTAGTAACTAAACTGAATAAGAAGTATGAGGTCAGATTGTGCCATACCTTAAAAACAGAACTGAGATTCTGTTTCTTCCAGCCAGAGAGCTCAGGAGACCTCTTAAAAGAATTATTCCAGAAACTCAACTATGCAACAACTTCCACATAGGACATTTCAATTAAGGAAATGTACAGCTGTGTATTTCTTTTCTTTTCTAGGCTGTCTGCATTGAAAATTCATGCATGGTAAGAGGAAGCAAACAAGGAAGAAATGGTGCCATTCACATATTCCGAGAGATCATCAAACCAGCAGAAAAATCTCTCCATGAAAAACTAAAACAAGATAAACGCTTTAGGTAAGCCTGTTAGTTTCATTTACACACACACACACACACACACATACACGAGAGAGAGAGAGAGAGAGCAAGAACTATTGGCATAGTTTTGTTTCATAGTTAGTATTCCAAAAGGCATTCAGTATTCAATTATACTGAACATAGAATTTATAATAAGAAGTCCATGCAAATGTTTTCAAAACTGAAATATGTTAACACTATTTTGCTTTCTAGTTCACCATAATATGATTTGGTGAGTGAAACAATCTAATAGATTGACTTACTCCTTGCAAATTTTTTTCTATTTAATTTTTTAAATATTAAAATCATTAATAATTATTAATAATTAAAATAATAAATTATTAAATATTTAAAATTTAAACATGATAGTATATACTAGCCAAGACTATTTTGTAGAATTTTACATGAAAACTACACACTTCTATTTTGTTATAAAGTGTGACCTTGTCAAGTTTTATAGGATAAAAACCGAGTTTAGGAAATTGAAAAAAAAAATTTAATGTTTATTAATTTTTTAAAAATATTTTTTATGTTTTATTTTGAGAGAGACAGAGTGTGAGTGGGAGAGGGGCAGAGAAAGAAAGGGAGACACAGAATCCAAAGCAGCAGCTCCAGGCTCTGAGCTGTCAGCACAGAGCCCAATGCAGGGCTCGAACCCATGGACAGTGGATCATGACGTGAGCCAAAGTCAGATACTTAACCAACTGAGCCACCCAGGCACCCCATGTTTATTAATTTTTGAGAGAGTGAGAGAAGGGGAGGGGCAGAGAGAGAGGGAGACACAGAACTCGAAGCAGGCTCCAGGCTCCACACTGTTAGCACAGAGCCTGACATGGGGCTCAAACCCACTATCTGTGAGATCATGAACTGAGCTGAAGTTGGACACCCAACCGACTGAGCCACCCAAGCACTCCCCAAGTTTAGGAAATTTTAAAAACCATGTGTACATTTAAATAATTTCCACCTGATAAAACTTTCTTAACAGATAAACTGCATTTGAACCCTTAAAATGTATGAAAAATTTTCATGCTTTCCACCATATATGGATTCTATTTTATTCCATGCATTGTGGGTGAGCACACCTAAATATAAATCTAAAAGAATAAACATGTATCTTTCCTGGTTAGCATTTTCCTCAGCCTACTTGAAGCCGCAGACTTGAAAGAGCTCCTGACACAACCTGGGGATTGGACCTTATTTGTCCCAACCAATGATGCCTTTAAGGGAATGACGAATGAAGAAAAGGAAATTCTGATTCGTGAGTAAAAATGGATACCAGATATTTGTCCCTTGAGTTCAGGATCTCATTTCTTCCTCAAGCATTCCTGCCCAGAAGCCAGCCTCAAAAATATAGCCTCTTTAATATTCATGCCCAGCCTTAGTTTCCTTTAATTCCACGTGGAATATGTGGAGAGTCACTCATTAATGTTCTTAATTAGTTGCTTGCTGTCATGTTGTTGAGCTAGATGTTCACTTATGCTATTTCTACTAGAGTCCACACAATTAGGTGAAAAGGAAAGAAACAATTACAATTCCAAAACTAATTTGATTCTTTTTCTCTTCCCAGTAAGTTGGCTAATATTTTGATTGAACAGACTGAAGTGACTGTTTTGACATTGGATTCGTTGATAGCAACTTGGGAGAACAATGATATGATGAGAAACCACAGTGTGGAAAAACTAAAGATAAAGAAATATTTTTATCCTTAGTTTTTCTAGTATCAAAGTATCCAAAAAAATGACATGTTATAAATAAATATATATTTTCCCTCCAGGAGACAAAAATGCCCTTCAAAACATCATTCTTTACCACCTGACGCCAGGAGTTTTCATTGGAAAGGGATTCGAACCTGGTGTTACTAACATTCTGAAGACAACACAAGGAAGCAAAATCTATCTGAAAGGAGTGAGTTCTCTAGAATGGATTTATGATAGCATTCATCCATTGTTCAATTATCTTGATGTTCATTTTTCATTAAATTTCTGATTGACGTTATCCGTTTTGATAGGTAAATGATACACTTCTGGTGAATGAAGTGAAATCAAAAGAATCTGATATCATGACAACAAATGGTGTCATTCATGTTGTAGATAAACTCCTCTACCCAGCAGGTTGGTAATTATTGAACTTATTAATGGACTAAATCGTTTTCAATAGAAGCCTATATTTTTATTTCAAATGCTCTGATCAATATTCATTTAATATTCCTCTTCATAGACACCCCTGTTGGAAATGATCAGCTGCTGGAAATACTTAATAAACTGATCAAATACATCCAAATTAAGGTACATAACATTATTGGTTTTGTTCCTCGACAGATATTGCAGGTTTTACATAAAAGGCTAGAAATGTATACCTTAGTAGCTTAGATGTACACTGGACTTGGACTGCTCTTTGTTGATTATGCACCACTGGCTTACCTGTGAATAAATGAGATAATTTCTTTACCGTTTTATTCAACAAATATCTATTAAAACCTACTTGGGCTCAAGCACTGTATTAAGTACAATGGAAAATATTAAATTGAATCAGAGACGTCCCTTTATTTAAAAAATTACAGTCCAATTGGAAAGAAAAAAATGCAGATTAAAAAAACTATAATCTTTCTATCACCAAATGCCTTTGCTACAGAATATAAGGCAAAGATAAAGTATGTACTTGTAAAAAACATTGTCATTAATCACAGTAGTTAAAGGCAAGAAGGTATTTTCCTCCTTTGTCCTTATACGGTCAAAGTATAAAAAAGCATATGAAAAATCATATGCTTTTTATATGCATTTAATAAACATTTACTTTGGATTAACTATTCTATAATTTTAAGACTCTTGAGTAACACCTTCAATAATTTTTCTGCCATCTGGCTCAATAGCGGAGACTGCAAAATAATTTATATGAAGACTCCATTTCTATTAAATGTAATGAAATGTAATTTCATTAATAAAACTACTAATTTCACGTTACTAAATACAAGTATTTATTTTCAGTTTGTTCGTGGTAGCACATTCAAAGAAATCCCCATGACTGTCTACAGTAAGTACATAATGAATATTTGTCACATACAAGTGGCAAGATGAAAAAAAAGAAAACATAATAATGTACTTTGTACTTGGAAACAGAAATTATTGATAATCTGGTATTTAGAATTCCAAACAATGGCAAATTTCATCCCACTTGACACAGGCTTAAGGTCTGGATGAGACCTCTCTGCCAGGGCCATTGCCATTCAGCTCCTATGGACCATTTCCCATTTATCTGAGAAACGAGAATGATAAGATATGAGAATAGCAGTAAAATATAATTGCAAGCATGGAAAAAAAGACATACACTCATACAAAGAGGAGAGACAGCTAAAAGTCATTCCAGAGCTATCTGAAATTTAGATGTGTGGACACGGAAATAACACTGCTGAAGGATTTGTGGTTCATTCCATCCTCAAGCCGTCAGCTTTCTAAGGGCACGATGGCAGGTGGTGTGCCAAAGAATCCTAACGTTTATGAATTGGCAGTTCAAAAACTCTCCCCATCCAAAAGTGGATGGGGAGAAATCCAAATCCCCAAATTGGACTTTGCCAGGCAATAAACCTAAAGTTTCTAGATTCCAAGGTTCATTTATCCCTGACTTTACCAGATTATCAAAGTTAAACCTCTACTACTTAACAACGGTAAAGGGCATTTCCTTCTCCTAAATGTAACTTGTAGTGTTGTTTTTCCATGTGTTTTTTTTTCTTTGTCTTTTTTCTTTCTTTTGTTGTAGCTTTCAAAGCAGAAATTCTTTTCATTTTGTTTTGACTCTACAATTAAACACTCAAAATGCACCAGTAGCTAAAGCATTACTTCAATTCCCACACTTATCCTGGCTAGAAAATAATTCCATTTTATATTATGACCATTCTGTTATTTAATTTAAAAACATTTCCTTAAGATTTACACTAGATATGGAAAAAAGAATGAAGAAAATGTAAGGAGCAAAACAAAATGTCTGCTGATTTCAATTATGGAATAATAACATATGCAAATCCAGTATCAGGCCAGCTCAGCACTGTTTTAAAGATTTAGCGGGAATAGCTATGATTCAACATGGTAAAAATTCCAGTATGGAAGTATACAATTTTGTATATATTTTATAACAAATTAAAGAATCATTATGGGCTCTATTCACCAGAAATGTTATGTCATCTTTCTCACTAAAGATGTATAAATACCACATTTCTTTACATTTCCTACTTTATCCATTAAAGGCCCACAACTTTCTACATATGCCAATGCAATATTTTGCTTATAATGAGCCAAAATCTTAAAATCCCTTTATTTTCCTCTATTAAAATTGGATCCTCACTCACAGAAAATACGTTACAATTTATGAAAATATGTAAGTCTAATAAACCTTGTCTATCTACTCAAAGCTCTTGAAACTGCTCAGGGATTTACATTCTGAGGCCAGATGTTTCTTTAACTCCTCCCCAGATGGGTATGCCGCTATTTAGAAGTGTTCCTCAAATAGAGGCAGAGAGTAATTAAAACTGATTCCATTTTTATGTTCCTTCATTGACTTGTCCCTAAAATTTCTTTAATTTCCTTGCTATATATTATTCTTATCCCCAAATTATCATAGTTTTCAATTGTATGGGGAAAAATTCTCTTTAGTATATATTGCCAAATATATAACATTTGAGGTACAGCAGAATAAAATCAGTATTTGATTCTCAGCCCAGGACCTGTCAAAACTATTTAAGTTTTCAGTCAAGCAAGATTGAAACAAAGCTACCAACCTATACCAACATCCCGTACTTCAAGTTCCAAGAGAAAATTTATGCTGTAAGTAATTAACCCATTTTAATAGTAGCAGCAGAGACCTCTTGGATTTGGCCTTCATGGAAACGTTTCTCTGTGGCAAGACCATTTGTGGGATCAGCAATTAGATGTATAAATTTGATATATTTTAGGGCTTCGTAATTTAAGATTTCAAGATATAAATTTGATATGACTGAAATATAGTCACAATTAATGTCTAGAACTCATATGATTTGAAAAAGTCGACACAGCTAAACATTTCAGAAACCAAAGCTGAGAATGTGGCAGAAACCCAAATTCTACTAACATCTCATCTCTAATGTGTCAGCACAATATGTTATAATTGCACAGTTAGCTTTAGTGTGGCCCACTATCCAAGAGCTCGACGCAGGGCTCGAACCCACGAACTGTGAGATCATGACTTGAGCTGAAGTCTGACACTTAACTGAGTCCCGAGGCGCCCCTAATGGAGCTAACTTTTAAGGTTTCTAATCAGAAATGACAAAAAGCCAGTAGCTCTGGTTGTATGGCCCCAGAGGCACATTTCCAGTTAATCTGTACAAAAACAAAACAAAACAAAACAAAACAAAACAAAACAAAACAAAAAACAACCAAATAGTTTGCTGCTATTTTAAATACATTTTGCATATTATTTTCTGAGTTGGGTGGATGATGCATTTAAAATACACACTTTTAAATTTTAGAAAAATGATGATGATATTAAGGCTGAAAATTGAAGATATTTTAGCCTATAATTTAAATACTGATCATATCATATTTGTTGCATAGAGCTCATATTTGGCTGGTTGAAATTTATTTTTCCTTTTAATTATTCTGAATGTTTTTTCATATTTTCCTTTCTATATCACTGTTATCAAATGCATGAAAAATATTTTGTCTTTGTCTTTCAATTTTTTCTTATGAAAAAAAGCCAACAATGCAATTTAAGATATTATGAATTGCATGAAATTAATCATGTTTATTTGTCTTCTGTTGCTATGCAGCCAATATTTTCAAGAAGTACTAAAGAAGGTAAAGAGCTTTAGTGGTGCAGTTCAAAATTACAAATCTCTAGATAGAATTCCTCACTTAGTGTGTATATATTTTACTGGAACAAATCCAAGTCACTGGACTTCAGAGTACACCATCTGGATATGAGAAGATAATAGATACCGTACCATGAATCTTTACTGTATCTGACTGCCTGAACATATTACTACACCTTATACCCAGCAAAGTTTCCCAAAAAAGAGAGGACAAGTTCATTCAGGTTGTTTTTATGTAAACATCATTTATGTTCCACTTTCTATACTTTCAGCAACTAAAATTATAACCAAAGTTGTGGAACCAAAAATTAAAGTGATTGAAGGCAGTCTTCAGCCTATTATCAAAACTGAAGGTAAAATCAATGTTATACACGGTTCCTTTTATTGTGAAAAAAATCCAAGTAATAGACTGATTTCTACGAATGTATCTACATTCTTTTTGAAACTAACATGCTAAATATTTCTATATCAATGGCATGCTCATGTAATTGCAGAATGCGGAATGCAAATTATTTAGCAGAGTAGATGGTGCATTCCTAATACTTTCAGTACATTTGCTTGTACTTGATTTCATTTGAACCTAATTGGCCATTGCATTAACACTAGTACCCAGATAAATACATAGGTAAACAAACAAATAAATAGAACCTAAGCTATTTTTTTATACTGCAATTAGACTCCTTCAGAGTACTTTTCTTGTAGCTTTATCTCCAATTTCCCCACATCGATACCTTGTTATAAGAAGCTCTTCCAAAAATACAGGCATTTTTCATTCAACAACCTAAAAGAGCACTGAGGCTGTACATTGATGAAAGCTTTTAAAATTATAACCACATATGATATATTTTTAAATCAGACCACAGAAACAGATGAAGGAATAAGCAGCTGGTGCAGTAAGTCAAACCTTAGTATTCCGAATTGCAGCCTTGAACATATATATATGAGAATACACATATTCTTACATACATATAAATAGTGTATATCAAATAGGTATATATATTTTCCTCCTGGTATTTCAGACTAGAACATTAAATCATTTTCTTTCTACCCTCACTGTCTATGTTAGCCAACTCCAACACCTTTATTTCATGTATTTTAATTATTACCAAGGGTCAGACCATAAGAATGTCTTATTTTTATGTCTAAGCATCTTAATGTGGTGACTTACCACAGTGAAAAGACCAGGTTTTCTCCTTTATTCTGTAAGAAGGATAAAAACAATCTTCCAAAAAAAGAGTAAATCATGTAGTCAATTGAATGTCAAAAAAAAAAAACTATTACTTTATCTTTGATTTTGATATTTCCTCTCATTCTGTGAATTGAGATGACAATTTCTTGAATATTTTTGTCTATTCCTTTAAAGGCAAGCCATGATTTACGTAGATTTTAGAAACATATATATGTGTTTCTTTCCTAGTTAATTAGTTATCTATATTTCTATTTTTTAGACCTAAAATTGATAATTTCAATTCAAATTATCTTTGATAATTCAAAGATGTAGTCTTTGAAATCTGTGCTTATTAAAAAAAATACCATACCTATGGTCATTTTAAATTTTCTTGGGAATTTGGTGCCTTAAGAAAATAAATCACAAAAATTTTTGTTGACAAAATGTTTCTTGATCATTTTAATGAAAAATGATCAAATAATCCTTGGTAATACATTTGATGTTAACATTCTTGTACTGTTTTTAAAATTAGATTCCCTAAAAATTTGTATAATCACTTGTACACAGCTCCTATAATCAAAATCATTCACGTGTGTTTTTCTTATTTCCAAAGATTCCTATCTTTTCTGTCAAGCTTCTTCATTCAACCCATTTATCTTCCCAATTTTTGTCAGGGCGATTTTATTGTATTAATCTTTCTTGAATTAGGAACACAGTGGAGCATCAACTCTACCTGGGCTCTTCCTAGAAAGGGAAAAAGGATGAAAAATGGGGTCATATCACTGATGCATTAAAAGTTCTTAAGTTCATTGATTCAGAGGTTTTACTTCTGTGTAATATACTGAAGGAAACACATAATTATCTTGACGACCATTCACAATTGTCCAGCTCTAAAATTGCTACTGGCATTACCTTATCACTGAACTTTTGCAGGTGATTGATGAATCTTGAATTCTTACTAAGTATACTAGAATCCAAAATACAATTTTAAAGTGTTTCTTATAAAGGGTATTTAACCAAATTATAGAATTAAGAATAAATCAACTGAAATTCATTTCAACATTTTACTATTGTGCTAGGCATTCTCCTAAGTGCTGGCACTAAATGTGAAAAAAAGATTTGATAAAACTCCCTATTTTTATAGAGCATCATGATAGAGGGTGTTTCTGAAATTTTAGTTTAGGCTCTTCCAAAAGAAATGTTGATTTGGATGTTTTATTAACTCATTTCCTGTTCTTAAACTTCTTAGGTGTATTTTCCTTTTGAAATTTCCACACCTTAAAAACCTGGACTTACACTTGATAGTCAATATACCTTGGTCCCACAGATCAAATATTATGATATCAGTCATTTATTATTTGAATTAATAATTATCTCCATTAGTTTAGATTGTTCTAGACTAATTCTGGGTAATGGTGTAACATTGACAATTTCTGGACAAATAAATAAATCCTCTTAAAGATAAGCAAATATAGTGACATTGAACTGCTGAAGGGTGTTACAGTATGAGTTAAATGTACTGAACTTTACTTTTCTTTATAAAATAGTCTTGGTTAACTAATGTAGTAGTAATCAGCTTTCTAACATTCAAAATGATTTTCTCTGGGAGCAAAATCATTTTGTAAGTCAAATGCAGCATTTGTTTGACTTTGCATATGAAGGATTGTTTAATTATTAAATAGTAAATTAATTACTAATTAGCAAACTAATTAGTAATTATTAATTAATTAATCATTTTCATATATAAGGTAAGTACTCAAATCCATGTTCCCATAAAATCTGAAAGTCTAAAATGTATGCACCAAAGTTGAGATTTTTTAAATGTTCAGTCTTATGCCCATTTCATAGAGTATACAGTACTGAGTAATTAAAAATTTAATAAAACTTATAGATGATATCAGTATAGTAAAGTAAGATCTAAATTACTTATCATTAGAGCAACTCAAATTTGTACATACTGTATGATTCACAAAGTAGAGCCACATATAAAACCTTGTGTGATTCTACTTTACAACTACGAATGAATGGATGAACTTATGCTAAATGCTAAAACATGAATCATGAAAGTAATTTTAGTAGCACACCAACAGTCTGAGTCATTTGTTCTCATAAATACTGCCTAATTTGAAGACAATGGGAAATGTTTAAAATTGATTTCATAGAACCTGAAACCACTTTGATGTTTGAATAACACCAATGTTAAAACAAATTTCCTGTTCTGTCAAAGTTAAAGAACCGCCTTAACATGATAATTTGTCTCCTAAAACAATGCCTCAGGACCCACAGTAACAAAGGTCAAAATTGAAGGTGAACCTGAGCTCAGGCTGATTAAAGAAGGTGAAACAGTAACTGAAGTGATCCATGGAGGTGCGTTATGTGTATTTCCTAAAGCCTAGTTAGGATCACCATGATTATTTTGAAATAGTGTTGGTTAGATATATTGAACACCTGACGTTTTCTCTTGGCTTTTGTTTTATATAAATTGTGGGAATGTTTTTCTCACTTACAAATAAAATATAATTTACCTTTAATGGAATTAAACTAATGTAACAAATTGGAATTAATTTAACCACTAAGTCACCAGGTCCAACATATGCTTATCGTGTATATGCAAGTAATGAATATGATATATAATGATAATGACAATGTCAATACAAAGTGATCTATTGGACTTAGAAGCAAAAAATGACCATTGTAAAGGTTGACTAATAAGTCACTGCTGGGACTCTTCAGCAGGGTTCCCACTCTAATGATGTATAATTCCCTGGATCCTCACTAAATACTCATTCCACAGTCAGAAAGTAAGTATGGCATGGAGAGTTAGCTTGCCGGTTGGCTCTCTCCCTCACCCAAGATTCAGGATATAACTACTATGCTTTTTAGACATTTGTTGATCTCATTCTATTTGAGACATGCCCCCCAAATGATTATGATTGAATTCTAAATGGTGTGGTTTTGAGAAATATGTTTAATAATGAAAATGTCTACGTTTGGCAGTTTAGGCATCATAAGGGGATACACCATATGCATTTTTCTCCCCCTACTTTTAGAGCCAATTATTAAAAAATACACTAAAATCATTGATGGAGTGCCTGTGGAAATAACTGAAAAAGAGACAAGGGAAGAACGAATCATTACAGGTAATCTTTGACTCCATACATGGAACTATGCTTGAATTATAAGGATAAAACCATAATATATCTTAAAAATCTCTCTGTCTCTATTAGAACACTAGAGAAATTGACTAAGTCATTTTCATGGTGGTTACTGAAGATACATCATTTTTTGACAGCAATATTATCCTAAATATTTAATCTATGTTTTTTTTTTCTGAATTGGAATTTGTGGACAAATCTATAAGCATGTGTTTTTATTATACAAGTTCATACATGTTATATGATATTTTCCCTTTGCTATTTGTTAATGAGTTAATAAATTTTAGAATAAAAACCATTCCCTCCTTGATTTTCCATTTAGCTTAAGGTCTACTACACATCTACATACTGAAATATACAATGGCTTGTACACGTACTTATGTAAAGTTCTGTTTGGAACACAGTGTGATCAGCCCTTCATACAATGTTTATAACTGTTTTCACACTACAATGACAATGTGAATAGCTGTAACACGAGCCATATGGCCTACAAAGTCTAAAATATTTCCTATCTGGCCCTTTCAGTAGGAAGTTTGCCTACTGCTGTTTTAGACCTTTTTTTAAAAAAAATAAATTGTCTTTCTTTTAGGTCCTGAAATAAAATACACTAGGATTTCTACTGGTGGTGGAGAAACAGAAGAAACGCTGAAGAAATTATTGCAAGAAGGTCAGCATGTCTAGAAAAATTAAAATGTGACTTTACCTAAGCTGTTTGAAAGTCTAAAATAATCTTTGAGGCCTTTTACAAGTTTCAACTCTATCTCACTCTTTCGTTCAAGTTCCATGCCAACACATGAAAAAAACCCCAAAGATAGAGAATGAAACTCAAATGACAATCATATTGATTTTTCTGCAATATATTGTTCAAAAGCCTTATAAGAAAATTGGTGTATCAAAAACAGCACTTAAAGATAGAAAAAGAACCAAGTGTTGGTCTGGAACTCATTGTTAGCCAGATGCCATTATGTATCACATCAAGACTCCTGTGTTTCTATTACATAAACCAATTTCTGCTATAAACATGTATCCTCTCAGAGGTCACCAAGGTCACCAAATTCATTGAAGGTGGTGATGGTCATTTATTTGAAGATGAAGAAATTAAAAGACTGCTTCAGGGAGGTTAGTAAAAGGGAAATAACTAACCCGCCTAACAGGTTCTGGTGACTGAGTTCTTCAACTTTTTAAAGACTGAGCATTCAGGTTTTTCTTTTAACAAGGTTGAAAAAGACAACATCATGCATTGTCTTAAGAGATTGATTGGTTCAATAGTTGTTTAAGTAATAATAATGAAGAAATGATTACTAGTTTAAACAGTCTTTAAAAAGTTCTATGGTATAAAACTTGGGGAGCAATGAATATTTTTTTTCTTTGATACAGATAATTGTAAGGATATTTTAAGTCTCTGAAAGAATATTTTTAAATTGGTAGTTGTTAAAAGAAGGCCAAATTGACATACTTTTTATATTTAAAAAAATGTATTCACTGCCCCCACAACAATAATAAAAAGCATGTTTATAGATTTTTAAGTGCATAGATATAGCAAAACAACAAAAAACAAAAAAACAAAAACAGCGCATTTAGCAATTTTCTTTTCCAAACTACATTCTTGAGAATGAATATCTGTTTCTTCTAACAGTTTGAATGATAATCTATATACCTGGAGCTGTAAATTATTTTGCATATGAAATTAATCTTTAAAGTAAGGAATGTTCTCTGTCTATGGCATTAAAAATACCTACTTTTATAAGAAAAGGAGAAAAAAAAGAATTCAAAATCTTACAGAAACTCTAAATGGTAATTATTCAAAGAAATAGTAAATGCTAATGAAATATAATTTGGGTAATTGGCATTTGAACAAATGAATTTCTAGTTCATTTTATTAAAAACAAAAGTATTTAGATGACAAATTATTTTAGAGAAAGAAACATTTAAATTATTTACAAAATTCAAAAATATTTCTTGAAATATACTATGAATTGAGAAACACAACTGAAACTTCTCCAAAGTATTGTTCAAGATGCTTTTTCTGCTTAAACTATTATCACTGTGCCCAAGAAGATGTAAACTTTCTGGGGACCATACATATTTTAAGCAATTGTTTCCTTATTTTATATAGGTAAAATCTCTTATATAGTGTTGACACTCTTCAGTGATAGTAAAAATAAATAATTTTTATTCAACCAATTATTAAATTTCCCCTTGATAGACAAATATGTGTCTGAAAAATACAAGATTTCCTTTCAGACTTCAGGGAGAGTGTGACACAGCCAAAGCCATAACATAATCAGAGTTTTCTGTATGATCTAACACAGAATTCACTCTTCTACCCACAAATTTTTGTCTGCTAGGAAAACGAGGATTTGAGGGAAGTGGTGAAGATATTGTGAAGGTTAAATTGAATTCTTTTTTTTAGTCCTTGCCATAATGAGCAGCTTTGTAGAATGGCAGTGCTTTTTAGAGAATGAATCAATTAGAAGCTGCACCTATATATACATTGTTTTTACTTTATTTAGACTTAAGCTTCAGGTAAGTATGTTTTTTTCTCCTTTAGTAAGCCCCAGTTAACAAGTTGATTATAAACAATGAGCTAAGTACATAACAGTAACTTCAGGCAAAAGAAAATATACCTGCTACAAGAATATGATATTCTAATTTTAGTTAAGTAAATCTTTAACTCCTCTTTCTTTTATCCCAGAGGATATCTATATACATATCTATAAAGCATTAATTTTCACAATGCCACATCATAAATTTTTAAAAACATTTCTAAGGCTTTTCTTCTCATAAGAAAGACAATGTAAGCAGTATAGTTACTAGTATCTGGACACTAATTGGACATGCTAGTATTTTTTTTTTCTACACCTGTAAAACTAATTGGTCATCACTGCGTTATAAGTGTCCAGATCCTGAGATACCTATTTCCAAAGAAGCTGCTGTGAATAACGACTACATCATGCAAGGTTTGCTTCTGTTCTTTCATAGTATAGGTAACTGATCTCTTTCCAAACTGCAGTCTTCATATTAAAGCTTGGAGTTTTCTATATAGACTGCTTATAGTAGACATGTAGTACATTTTGCTGAATTGAGTATATTTCTCAATTATTTTAGTCATGACTAGTAACATGGCTCAATGTTTCTTTTGGTATCAATATTGTGATTTATCATTGAAGTACTTCTGAGCCCTGGACTAAAAAATGTCCACATGAAATGCATAGAAGTTTCACATTTATCTTAGGTGAAATTACATTTACTAAAACTACTAAAGTAATCAAGGAAGAATGTCAAGCTATAGAAGAAGGAACAAAAAAAGAAGTCATTTTGGATGGTTTTGACAAATATGCCAATATAACACATAAAGCATGTGTAGAGAGTAGGGATCAGCTTGTAGGTCAGACTTTTGATCTGGGCTCCAACTCAAACTAACTTTAAGTAAGTTAATTCTTCAACTGAAAATGAGGATAGTGATGTTACTTACACCTAAATGAGTTAATGTATGAAAAGCACTTAGAATAATGCTTGGCAAACACAAGCTCCCAGTAATGCTAGCTATAAGTATCATGGCCAATTATATTAACACAATAAACATATAATATATTCATATAAATATGAAGTAATATTTTACACCTAATTTAAATTTCTGAAAGTATACCCATGTAAACATGCAAAAATCTTGTAAATAATTGGGCTGAAGCACTTTGCATGTTTCATGAAACATGATAGAGGGGCCTTTACGTGGGATCATTAATATGATTGGTTTATCTTCCCACACTTTCTTCTCTAAGCATGACTTGATACGACTCTCATTCAAACTGAGACAGCAGAGAGCCACTGGGCACAAATCTGGTTTTCTACACTTCATTAGACTTTCTTCTTAAGAATTTTTTGCCACAATTAATACTTCTTATTTTAATATTATCATGGCAAAATAGTAATAAATTAATGAATTACTTAATTGGATGCTGCCAAGGGTATGAAAGAAAATCTGAGTGCAAGTGCTTGTTTTGAAATGTAATGTTGTGAATACTTCTGTGATCTTGTTTTAAATTATACAATAATTGTTATTTGGAGTTTAACAAGTCCATTATAAACAATGGTATTATTCACTAATTAAACACTGGATCCATCTCTTCTTGACTATATTTTATATGCCCTTATTTCGTTATCAAATAGACATGAAGTTAATGGAAATACGTCAACTGGAGCATAATTCCATAATCTTAAATAAACTTTGCCCTAGTATCCAATCTAATGACGTTTTCTACAGTTCTGTATTCTAATATTATCTTATTAACATGGTATCATAAGTGGTTATCTATCTTATATTCTGTGGGGGGGGACAATGTTGGAAATGTACCACATAGAAACAAAATTATTCAAATATATTTAAAATATGTCTTTTTTTACTTGGTGTCATACAGTCGAGATAACTGTTGGTGATAGTTTCTTGCTTTACTTTTTAACGGAATTTCAGAGAATTGAAAAAATATATATAATAGAAAGATTTTGACCTGATTATTGGGTGTAAATAATATATAAAAGCAAGAAATGTATAGAAAAAAAATGTTTACAAGGTAAGCAGAAAAATGAAGTCACTGTAGGAACCACATTTAATCTTGATCTTAAGCATCCAATAACAGAGTGAAAATGTGAATTTAGGCCTACCAGGCGATCTTGTTGATGAATTGAAGAAAAACAAGCAATTGGGAAATATTATGCAACTATAACAACAAAAGACTGCATAGTTATGAAACACTTAAAATCTTAAATGTGAAAGCTTTTATTATTTTTAACTAGTTAATTTTATAAATGGTCTTCTAGGATTGGAATTAAACTTGGGAGTATGTTGGCATGCATTTCCTAAGTTGCTTAATATTATATTTCTAGAGTTATTAGGCCAATATTATCTTGTTGTCTTCATGTTCTATAAGGTAATCGTGAATTGATTTACAATGAGAATTTCAGAGGCAGAAGTCAGATACATCACAAATAAGAATGACTGGAAAAAATGACTCAGTATCTCTGGGAAGACACGTCTGTTAAACTGTACATAATGTTAAATATTCCTTATTCATAAAGTAATGCTTTTTATAAAAAAGGTGAAAAAGTCATGTAAGTCACTTTATGCAAAAATGACACATTGTATGGGACTCCAAATGCCATAATGAAACAATGTTTTGCAAATAGTGAACATTCATTCTGATCTCTGGAAAACAAATGGCTGTCTGTAGCCAATGAAAAAACCTCACCTTTCCAAAAGAAAATCTATACGTTTAAGTGATGGTTATTTTAAACTTCATACTTTTCTTTAATTACGGTCTTCTGTCTGTGTTAGCCATAATGTGAAAGTATTTCTAACGACAACTATTTAATTTTAGACACACCTGTGAAGAAGATACAAGCCAACAAAAGAGTTCAAGGTAAATGTATTTATTGATAGTACTGTGCATAGGAGATACATGTTTTGTTATGTTAAGAGAAGCCACAGGATAATGTTTTAATATATTTTATTGGATCTTGTTGTCTTTCAGGGAGACCAGATAGCAAAATTTGAGGCAAAGTATTTTGCTGATAAAAATCAGAAAATAAATTATTTATGTTCTGCACTATTAGTAAGATGCAAAGATAACAAATGTTAAAGGAAAGGCATTTATACTCATGTAAAGTGCTAGATTTTTGAAACCACCAAAGTAGATTCAAGTAGGGTTCAGTTGAAAAGAAATCCTTGAATATGAGCCAAGCAACAGTTGAGTGCTGATGAACCTGAACCCTCTAAAAATGTTAGAGATCAGGCTACAGTTTGAAACATTAGTGTATTAAAAACTACAAACATATAAGGGCACCTGGGCGGCTCAGTCCATTAAGCAGCTGACTTCGGCTCAGGTCATGATCTCAAGGTTTGTGGGTTTGAGCCCCACGTTGGGAGCCATGCAGACAACTCAGAGCCTGGAGCCTGCTTTGGGTTTTGTGTCTCCCTCTCTCCCTGCCCCTCCCCCACTCACGCTCTCTCTCTCAAAAATAAATAAACAGTAAAAAATATTTAAAAATAAAACTATACACTTATGGAAAGTTATTAATATAACCTTGTACAAAACTTTGATATAATCTGTATATTATACATATGTATATATCACCCATGCACTTTAATTTTCTTCGTAACTATACTCATGTGCATTTTCTAATCTTTCACTTAGGTTTCCTTGCATTCTGATATATTAAACAACCAAAGATTTTCCATGTGGAACTTAGAATAAATTACAAGATTGGACTTTCTAAAATAATTACATGTTAATAGTCAAAAGAAATTGCAAGGCTTGTATTATACCTATATGCATTATAGGTATATCTGATTTGAAACCATTCTAATATAGATATTTGAAATTAAAGAATCAATTATACAAATACTTTTTAACTGAAGGTTTTATCAGACATTTCTTTTCAACATCCTAATTCATCCAAATTTTCTAAAGAACTAAAATCAAACTTCCAATTATTATTTTCGTGTACTTTTAATCAAAAGATAACCTTGATTTCATCACCATAAACAGAAGATATTATTAATAAAACATAATCAAATGTTTAATACAGTAAGAAATTATGGTCTTTATAGATATGCATAGAATATCATATTGTTAAATGTTAAACTTTCATCACATTTACTATCCATGCGTTCTCCCTTCTTCCTATCAGGATCTAGAAGACGATCAAGAGAAGGTCGTTCTCAATGAAAATCCAGCAACCAGACAACAAAGTTTATACCACCCTAAATCAATAACCTGATGTTAAGGGAAAATTATGAGAGCCACATTGACTTCAGGAAATGAACCACCAGCACAAAAAAAGCAATCACAGAACAATTCTGAATATAAATTTCATCTATTTTATTTCTCTGAATGAGAAACATGAGGGAAATTGTGGGGGTTAGCCTCCTGTGGGATAGGAAATGAAGGACATAGAACACCTTACATACAGGCTTTTACATCTTGACATTAAAAATTCTGGCTAACTTGGGAATCCATCAAAGAAAATTCTTGTCACTGGATTTATTAAAATTCAAATCTCACATTCCATTGAGAAGATTAAGCCTTGAATCTAAGAGATAGATAAAATGTATGCAAGCAGGTACCTCTCCATGGGAAGCTAAGTTATAAAACTGGGTGCTCAGTGTTAAAAAAACAAACAACTTTTATGTCAAAAAACTTCATATATTTCTAATACAATGTGGGATTACCAGTAAATTATGTTATTTCTACAACTAATTTTGTACTCTTGAAATGTTTGTCATATGCTTTTTTTCAATACATATTTTTATCTCAAACATTTCAATTAAACCATCTTTTCAGTTATAAAAAGAATTACTTCAAAATTGGGTAATTCAGAAAACTCAAGGTTTAAATTAATAAGTGGTTTGGACTTGGGAACAAGACTTTTTACCTCTTTTTTTATAACAAATACTCAATAAAAGAAATTGAATGAATTTAGTGTTTCTTGAATTTTTTGTACTATTATGTTATATAAAGAATCATTACACAATGAAGCAATCATTCAGCATCAACTGAATACCTAATACAACCCCAGAACCATGCTAGGTTGTGAATCAGACAGTTACTGTCCTCAAAGAATAAAGAGACAAATCACCAATAATTCACAATGTACCATAACCTACAGTAGAAGAATAAACATTACTACATAGACACAAATACATCAATCAATTTTTCCTAGGATTTTGCTAGATATAGGAAAAGTCACAGAGATTCCCTTAACTAAGACTGAAATAATGTAGGAATCCATTGCATAATGAAAGAGAAGAAAATATTTGTTTGCAGAGAATGATAAAGATATCGGTTGATCTACTTAGACAACAAGTGTCATCCTTGTGAATGAGAGCAATCAGGAAACAGAATCCATACTCGTGAGAAAGTGAGTGGTGATTATGTAATAAGATTGTATCATACATGTAAAACTGAGGAATGTCAAACTCAAGATACCAGTCTTGCTCACAGATGTCCAGCTTGGATTAGAGGCTCACTACTAACATACCACTAAAGGATCTAAAAATTTTTTTGAGTAGGTGAAAGCATTGGTTCTTTGGGAAGCAATTGGGATCAGGAAGTAAATTATAAAAATATGGCAGTGACTCTTACTGAGGAAGTATTCAATAGCCTTGGTTTTCCATAATGATTTCTAGGCCAGGATAGTGGTGAGATTTATGTATATAGCATTTAGAGCCCTTGCCCAGAAGCAAAATGCCCTACCAACTCCGTATTCATGTAGAGAATCTTGGGACTACAATCTCAACTGGACAGAGTGTGGCCATAATGGTATCAAAATGATTCCGAGGAGGTGGTTATATAAGGTAGTACTGGTAGAATATACTAAACCATCATCAACAAAGATGACTGTTCCAAGCAGACAGCATGTTGTTCATGATCCTCTAGAAGATCACAAGATATTGCATAGAATAAATAGTAGGTCGGCTCATTCATTTAGCCCCCTTCAGGGTTTTCGTTTGATGATGAGCCAGGTGTTCCAGAGCTGGACTTTGGACATGGTAATCCAGGACAATAGGAATGAGGTTAAGGTCTTTTTAAAGACTACTAACTTAAAAGCCCTGCCTTTTTTTTCATTGTTATTATTGAACCAAAGAAGAGAAAAGAAATCAGTTTTGGTTAGCATACATACAAAAGTCTAGCATATCTCTCTGGTAAAGGAGAGAGTCTTTCAAATGGCACATGCAAATATATTTAAAGATAAAATGTAAAGAATTAGTAATAAAATATAAATAAATTAAAACAATAATACAAATAAGAGTTAAAATATATAAAAATTAAAAAAAATAATTTTAAACTCCAACATAAGGATTTAATAATAAATAAATAATATAAATATTAATCTATCCAAACACTTTCTGTAAACTGAAAAGGCAGAGTAGTATGTACTTTTACACACAACATTTAATCCTTAAATATTCTGAAGCTTGGGGTGCCTGGGTGGCTTAGTCGGTTAAGCATCCAACTTCAGCTCAGGTCATGATCTCATGGTTCCTTAGTTTGAGCCTCTCATCAGTCTCTGTGCTGACAGCTCAAAGCCTGGAGCCTGGTTCAGATTCTGTGCCCTCCCCCTCACTACCGCTCCCCCACTCACACTCTGTCTCCCTCTGTTTCTCAAAAATAAACGCTAAAATTTTTTTAAATAAAAATTCTGAAGTTTTGTCATCATCTCCAGTTTTATATGAAAAAATGAGGCTCAACTAGTTTACGTAACTTTTTTTACCTTGTACTCTTAAATCAGGTCATCAATCAATCAACTTAGCTCATGTCCATTATTCAACAAGACAAACTTGAGTATAGCAAACACATTTGTTTTCCCAATTGGGCAGACTCTGTACTACCTGATTTCAGCTTTTTCTAACTGTCCATTTGCATAAGTAGCTTATAGGTTTGAGCACACTGAACTTAAGACCGCAGTTCCAAATAAGGCTTCCTAACTGATCCTGATGCATAAGGTCCAAAGCCCTAACTTCAAGAAATTTTGCTTTATAGAGATTTCTGCTGAGACCAGTCTCCAAGCAAATACTGATCTACTCTGTGTCACTCTAGATAACGGCATTTTCTAGACTTTTATATAAATTGAATCACACGATGTGTATGGCTTCTTTGTCTGCTTTTCTTTCTCTGGATTTTATGTAGGAGTGGAATTACAGAACCACACAGAAGGTATATGATTAATGTTTTAGGAAACTGCCAAACAATACTCCAAAGCAGTTCTACTAGTTTAAATTCCCACCAGAAGTATATGGAAATTCCAATTTCTCTTGCCAACACTTGATACAGACAATCTCCTTAATTTTAGCTATTCTAATAGATGTGTATTATAATCTTATTGTGGTATTAATTTGCATTTCCCTGATGTATATTTTTCATGTGCTTATTTGACATTTGTATATATTCTTTGAAGTGTTTGTTCAAATCTTTTGCCATTTTTAATTGGGTTTGTTTTTTACAAATTATTATTATTGAGTTTTGAGATTTCCTTATATCTTATGGAGATATATATAGCTTATATATCTTTATTGGCTATATAAGGTGTAATTATTTTCTCCTAATATGTTACTTATCTTTTCATTCTATCAGCAGTGTTTTTGAAGACAGCTTCGTAACCAATCAATTTTATTGGTTTTCATTGATTTTCTGTACTGTTTCTCTTTTCTATTTCATTGATTCTACACTTTATTCTTGTCATTCTTCTGCTTTATTTAATTTTAATTTGATTTTGATTTTCCAGTTTCTCAAAGTACAAGCTAAAGCATTGACTTAAGAACTTTCTTTTTTATAATACCAGAGTTTAGTGGTATAAACTACTCCACCAAGTATTGTTTAGTGTTATCTCAAATTTTTTATATGTTTTAATTTTCATTCGCTTCAAAGTACTTTCTAAGTTTCTTTCTAAATATGCTTAAAGAATCAGTTATCCTTTGAGGTGCCTGGGTGGCTCAGTCAGTTAAGTGACGAACTCTTGATGTCAGCACAGGACATGATCTCATGGTTTGTGAGATAGAGCCCCGTGTCTGGCTCTGTGCTGAGTGTAGACCCTCCATGGGATTCTCTCCCTGCCCCTCCCCTGCTCTCTCTCTCTCTCTCTCTTTCTCTCTTTCTCAAAATAAATAAACATTTTTAAGTCAGTTACCTTTTTAATACATTGGACTAAGAAAAATATTACCTATTTATACATGTAGTGACCATTTCTTGTGCTCTTTGTTCCTTTGGTAGATCCATAGTTCTATCTGGTATTATTTTTCTTTTCTTAACATTTCTTTTGTGCAAATCTGCTGGCAATAGTTTAAATTTTTTTTTGCCTGAGAAAGGTCATTATTTTGTCTTCATTTTCATAAAATATCTTTGCTGGATATGCAAATCTAGGTTGAAAGTTTTTATTTATACTTTTTTAAAGATGTTATTTCACTGGATTTTTTTTCTTGACTTGTTTCTTATATGCTTTATATATGACCTTTTTTCCTTCTTTATCACTGCTTTAAGATTTTCTTATTATCACTGGTTTTGAAAAATGTGATTATGATGTGCATTGGTGTGTTTTTTTCTCATGTTTCTTGTTCCTAGATGTGTTGAGTTTCTTGGATCTGTGGGTTTAGACTTTTTATCAAATATGACATTTTTCAGTCACCAGTGATTTGTCCTGTCCCCTCCCTTCTGGGATTACATATATATTAGACTGCTTTGTCACACAGCTCACTGTTGTTTTATTTTTTTAAATATTATTGTGTCTGTGTGCCTTTCTTTTTAGAAAGTGTCTATTTTTGTGTCTTCATATTCATTAATCCTTTCTTCTGTAATATATTTGATATTGAATCCATACTGCATTTTTCATTTCAGATGTTGTAGTTTTCATCTCCAGAAACCCTATTTATATATTTTTATATCTTACATATCTCTCCATAACTTTTTGAACATATGAAATATAATTATAGTAACTCTTTCAATATCCTCTGCTATTCTAACAATTGTGTCAGTTCTGGGTCAGTTCAATGAACTGATTACTCCTCTGGTTATTCACCATATATTCCTGTTTCTTTTCACACCTGGCAATCTTTGGTTGGTTTCCAGATTGTAAATTTTGTCTTGTTGGGCATTGGATATTTTGAATTCCTAAGAACGGTCTTGAATTTTGTTCTAGAATGTAGTTAACTTGAGACAGTTTGATCCATTGGGGCCTTGCTTTTAAGATTTGTTATGATCTATGTATTTTCTGGGACTAATCACTCCTTGCTATTTAGGCTTGGGTCACCTGAGTACTATTCCCAATTCCCAATGAATCATGAAATTTTCCAATCTGGCTGATGGGAACAGGTGTTATTCCAGGCGCTCTGTGAGTGTGAGGTTCTGTTTCCTCTAATCCTTTAAGGTGGCTCTTTCTCTGGCCTCTATTAGTTTCCACATATGCATGTGTTGGTCAGCACTACTAATATGCAAGGGGGCCCTCTGCAGATCTTTGGAGTTCTCTGTAGGTGCAACTCACTTCTCTCTGAGACTTTGTCCTGTGAACTAGCCTTCTTGGTATCCCTTCACATGCAACTCCATCTCACCACCTCTCTGAGTCTGCAGGACTCCACCTGGATTCTTGCTCCCTGCAGTACAAACCATAAAGTCTCTCTGGACAGAATGCTGAAAAAATCATAGAGCTTGCCTCATTTGTATCCTGTCTCTCAGGCATCACTGTCATTTGTTGTCTGATGCTCAGTATCTTGAAAATCATTCCTTGCATATTTTTAATTGTTTCAGTAAGGAGAGTAAATCTTGTTCTACTGTTCCATATTCTAAGAAGTGTAAGATCCTCTCGCACTTAATTTAGTTATATTAATTCCACTTCATAATAATAAACTGTAACTTTATTTTGTTAGTCATTTATTCCTTTATTTTTTTTAACTCCAGTATAAGTTAACATACAGTGTTATATTAGTTTCAGGTGTATACAACATAGTGATTCAACAATTCTATGCATCACCCAGTGCTCATCACAAGTGCACTCCTTAATCACCATCACCTATTAAACCAATCCCCTTACCCACTCCCCTCCAGTAACTATCAGTTTGTTCTCCATAGTTAAGAGTCTTTTCTTAGTTTCTCTCTCTCTCTCTCCCTCTCTCTCTCTCTCTCTCTCTCTCTGTTTCCCCTTTACTTTTGTTTGTTCTGTTTCTTAAATTCCACATATGGTATTTGTCATTTTCTGACTGACTTATTGCACTTAGCATTATACTATGTGGTTGCAAATGGCAAGATTTCATTATTTTTATGGCTGAATAATATTCCCTTGAATATATATACCACCTCTTCTTTATCCATTAATCTATGGAACACCTTGATTGCTCCCATAGTTTAGCTATTATAAATAAAGCTGCTATAAACATTGGGGTGCATTTATTCCTTTGAATTAGTGTTTTTGTATTTGGGGGAAATACCCAGTAGTTTGGATAGTAGGAAAGCTCTATTTTTAACTTTTTAAAGGAAATTTCATACTGTTTTCCACAATGGCTGGATAATTTGCATTCCCACCAACAGTGCAGAAGGGGTCCTCCTCCTCCACACCCTATTGCAGAGATGTTTCTTGATTTTATCCATTCTGACAGGTTGAGGTGATACACCATTGTAGTTTTGATTTCCCTGATGATGAGTGGTGTTGAGCATCTTTTCTGTGTCTGTTGGTCATCTGGATGTCTTCTTTGGAGAAATGTCTGCTCATGTCTTCTGCCTATTTTAATTGGATTATTTATTTTTGTGTGTGTTGAGTTGTATAAGTTCTTTGTATATTTTGGATACTAATACTTTATTGGAAATATCATTTGCAAATATCTTTTCCTATTCAGCAGGTCACCTTTTAGTTTAGTTTCCTTCACTGTGCAAAAGCTTTTTATTTTGATGTAGTTTCAATAGTTCATTTTTGCTATTATTTCACTTGCCTTAGGAGACATGTCTAGAAAAATGTTGCTATGGCCAATGTCAGAGACATTACTGTCTACTCTCTCCTAGGATTTTTCATCATAAAATCCCTTAACAAGGTAAGTTTAGAGGGAAGATACTTCAACATAATAAAGGTCATGTGGGAAACCCCACAGCTAACAGCATCCGTAATGGGAAAAAACAGAGCTTTTCCCCTAAGGTCAGGAACAAGACAAGGATGTCCACTCTCACCACTTTTATTCAACATAGTACTAGAAGCCTAGCCACAGCAGTCAGAAAACAAAAAGAAATAAAAGGCAACTAAGCTGGTAAGGAAGAATTATTTGCAGATGACATGATACTATATTTCACTATTTGCAGATGACATGATGCTATATATAGAAAACCTGAAAGATACCACCAAAAAACACTTAGACTGATAAATGAATTCAGTAAAGTCACAGGATACAAAATCAATGTGTTGAAATCTGTTGCATTTGTATACACTAATAATAAAACAGCAGAAAGAGAAATTAAGAAAAATATTCTGTTTACAATTGAACCACAAATAAAAAGATACCTATGAATAAACCTAACTGAAGAGGTGAAAAATCTGTACTATAAAAACTATAAAATATTGATGAAAGAAATTGAAGATGACACAAAGAAATGGAAAGACATTCCATGCTCATGGATCAGAAAAACAAATATTGTTAAAATGTCTATACTGCTCAAAGCACTCTACACATTTGATGCAATCTCTAACCAAATACAAACTCCAACTTTAAATATGAACAACTAACTGGAAAATGCTCATCATATGAACAGCCAGATGGGAAAATGTTGATGAGATGCACCAGATCTATCATAAGTAACAGAAAAGGAATTCAAGATAAAATATCTTAGAGCTAGTATTATTGCTATATAATATGCACAGGTACTCACACATAAACCAATAAGAAATTGTCAAAAGGAAATAGTAGTTGAGTTTTATTTATTGAGATTTCTTTTGTACTTATCTGAACAGATTTTTCTTTCCATCAAAAAACACTGAAAATAAAACTTCTTAAAATTTTAAGCATATCCATTTTTCTTAAAAATAGTGTCCTTGTCTTCTGTGAGGTCTTTGAAAGGTTTTACATAACATCTGATAAATATTCATTGATGAAATTTCTACAGTATGATGAGAAAAGACTGGTAATTTTCTAACCAACCTAAGTTCCAAACACAACACTTGGAAAACTAGACCATATGTGAATAAGGCTGTTTGATGACTTTCACTTTCAGAAATAATGCAATTATCTAATGCATTTCCTAAACTTCTTTGAAGTCTCACAAAAAGCTATGGAAACACAGAAAGATGTGAAAAATAAAGAGTAATTATGGAATCCCATGAAAGATAAACCAAACAATTCCATAATTACAAGCTTCAAGTAATTGACAAAAGCACATAACTTGGAAAGAAGAAATATTCCATGTATGAAATTTTGCATTTTCAACAACATGGATGGAACTAGAGTGTATTATGCTAGGCAAAATAAGTCAGTCAGAGAAAGACAAATATCATATGTTTTCACTCATATGTGAAATTTAAGATACAACGATGAACACAGGGGAAGGGAAGAAAAAATAAGATAAAACAGAGAAGGAGACAAACCATAAGAGACTCTTAAATACAGAGAACAAACTGATGGTTGCTGGAGGGGAGGTAAGTGGGGGATGGGCTAAATAAGTGATGGACATTAAGGAGGGTACTTGCTGGGATGAGCACTGGGTATTATTATATGTAAGTGATGAATCACTGGGTTCTACTCTTGAAACCAATACTACATCGTATGTTAATTCCATTGAATTTAAATAAATTAATTAAAAAAAAGAAGAAAGAAATGCAAAGTGAAATTGAGAGACTGAAGACAGGTCATCTGTAGGAATCAGCAGAAAACTAGTGAGGTGCTAATGCCTTGTGTGAGGAGGAACTGGTTGTTTCAGTAAAGGCAGCTTATTAATAATATTGGAACTCTATTGTATATGTTTCAAAAACATACATACCTGTTATTCCAGGCAATGCATATATATTACTTCTAAAGAAATATTCCATTTTTAGAATTATATAGCTATTCACAAAACCTAGGAAGTCATTGTGCCTAATTACAAATGATACCTATACACAAAGTCATCATTGAAGTAATATCCAGGCTTGAAATGACAGTACTTGAGTCAGCATATTTGTTCTTCTTCCTTGTATGAAAGAAAAAAAGTGGGGGGGGGGGGATAGTGACATCAATAATTTAGATAATTCATTTATATTTTATCAAGCAATCCAAGAATAAACTCAATGAGTGATTTTTTAAAGAAGAAATATTCCATGTGAATTAAAAACAACATTGAACAGAAATAAGATCAATAAACAATGTATAAATTAAGTATCCAGCTCAATTAAAGGAATTTTAACAAGTGTTTGCTGAATGAATTATTTCTGAAAAGGAGCCCCAACTTAATTTTATTAAGCTTCAGAAACTTTATTAGGCTGAAGCTTTATCATAAAAATATAGATTTTTCTTAATATGGCAAAGCAAGACACCATGTCATTTAAAAATATTGAAATTCACTAATTTATCCTGCTCTAAGAGAATGCAATTTAATTTCTCCTAAGTTCAACACTTGAATTACAAGCACTTGAGCCACAATTTTTGCTTGCTCCTCTTCTACTACTGTAAAATGATCATCTCTCACACCCTTGAGATTGACAGTGTGCACATACACAACCATCAAAGACAGCAAGTGACCTGCTGGAACCATTAGTAACTACATTGTTATCACTGTGAACCCAAAGCAGCTTTCCGATATTCTCCCATATTCTTCTTAGCTGCAATGTAAGTAGATCTTCAGAAAAACAAGCATGAAGCGAAAATAGAACCCATGGATTTTGTTTTTCTATGACAGTTTTCTCTAAGTAACTTCATTGCCAAACATAGGAAATGCATTAGGGAAAATTAATGCAGAGTACTAATAGACTGAAGCAAAAATTAACACAGTTTATGCTACAATACTCTGAATATTTAACTATTTCAAGTAACTTTTATGCCTGCATTATTTGGGTAATTTCCTCAGTCCTTTATTACCTTTACGTTTATAGGTATGCCTTTACATAGGTCAGAGAAATAGGGCAGTTAACTCCCTGCATTCCCTTAAACACAAAAGTGATATAATCTTGAATGTAATTACAGGAATTCTACCAAACCAAAAATATCATTTAATCTAGTTTGAGCACAGATTAAAGGATAGGCAAATTATAGCCAAATCCAGCCCACTTAGCTGTTTTTGTAAACAAATTTTTATTGAAACAAATAAGACATGAGTATTTGGGGATTTTTGTTTTTTTTCTTTTTTTTTTTTTTATTTTAGAGAGACAGAGAGAGCACAAGCAGGGGAAAGGGACAGAGGGAGAGGGAGAGAGAGAATCTTAAGCAGGTTCATGCCCCACATGGAGCCTGATGTGGGACCTGATCTCACAAACCCTGAGATCATGACCTGAGCTGAAATCAAGAGTCAGACACTCAATAGACTGAGCCACCCAGGTGCCCCAAGGTGTCAATATTTGTGTCTGTGCTGTCTATGGCTTTCTTCATGCTGCAAGGATGGAGTTGAAGACATACAACAGAAACCGTATGGCCCAAGGAACCTAAAATGCTCACTACCTGGCTTTTTATCGAAAGAAAAGTGCCAGTCTCTGGTAGAGATCCCAAATTAGGAACTCTTTCTATAATTTTGTACTTAACTCACATACTCAGTTTGTAATTTTGCACCACATTGGAACTAAATATTATGTAGAAATCAGGTTCTTTTACACAAATGTAAGCCCCAGTTTAAAGGAATTTTTATTAGTTGTTGACTTTATATTTATTTCTAGTAATTTAGAAATATACGCTTTGAGTACTAGAAAAAGAATATTGGTGTATTAATTAAAGTAAAGTTAATTGTATATGATTTGCATATAATCAGTAAGACACAGGGAATGATAAATTCATTTCTTTTCAGAAACTATTACCCAACATTGGAGATGTCAGTGATGGGGGCTGAGGGAGTCGTCTTCTTCAGGAACCTGCATCTTTAGAACTGTGGCCACGTTTGAAACATTATTTCTAAAGGAGGTATTGCTTGTATGAGGCTTTTTTAAAGCCTCCCATTCAGGTGTCCAAGAAATAGAATTTACTTCTTGTTGATGTCTTAACTTAGTCTCTATTTCTAGCCACATTCTGTATGATGGCAGAAAACTGAATCTTGGTCAATTCTAAGTATTCTTAAGACATTAGGTTTGAATGTAGATGTTTTTCTTCTACTTATTTCTTAGATATGCAGTATAGTCTAGTTCCAGGTGACATTTGCAGTAATTTCAAGGTATGGAGGGAAGATATGGAATTGCTTGTATATGCGTGGAAATTGGAGACAACTGCTATTTCGATGTAGCTGGATCTGTTTGCTGCTCAACTCTCATCAGTTTGCCCATGTTGGCGTGTCCTGAGGTGGACACATTCCTGCCTTGTCTCTGGCCAGTTTGGTCCATGCAGCTGTACTGTTCCATTCGTCCTTCTTAGGAACAAAATTCTTTTTTTTTTTAAGGTTAAGTTTATTTATTTATTTTGAGAGAGAGAGAGAGAGAGAGAGAGAGCGCATGCAAGAAGTAGAGGTGCAGAGAGAGAGGGAGACAGAGAATCCCAAGCAGGCTCCGTGCTGACAGTGCAGAGCCTGATTCAGGGCTCAAACCCACGAATAATGAGGTCATGACTGAGCTGAAATCAAGAGTCAAACGCTTAACCAACTGAGCTACCTAGGTGCCCCAGGAACAAAGTTCTACATTCATGCTCACAACTCTCTGTGGCAGTAGGAAACTCAAATTTTCTCAGTCCCATTCTGCCAAAACCCCAAACCACTACATTACCATCCCAAGAGGGCAATATTTAAAATATGATGCTAAATTTGGGCAAAACTAAAAACAGTAATACTATGTTTTGGTGAAAATGGAAGTACAAGGGGGTATTTTGGGCACATTTTCTTCTCTCTACCTGCACCATATCTCATACTTTCATGTTCTTACATATCTCGTAGTTTGCATTACGTAAAACAGTAAGCCTCTCCTTAACAAGAAAAAGAATTCTTATTTTATACATAGATAACATCTATGAGGCACACATTATATGACAGGACCTATTAAACACTTTGTATGAATCCTCCTGACAACTCTATGAAGTAGGTAGGATTCTTACCTATTTTAGAAAAGAGCAAACCGGATCACAGACAGTTTAAATGACTTGCCGAAATTAGCAAAAAGCAGAAATAGATTTGAATCCACATAGCATGGCTATATCATGTGAGCTCTTAATTACATGATAGACTACTTATAAAAAATTAATGCTTTGAACAAAAGGAACCAAATTCTGGCAACAGAATTAACAGATTTAAGTTAACTCGTGGATGGGGAGGATGTCCCCAGGCACCAGGGGTTCTCCTTCCCAGGAGATGTCACCGCACATGGGATCACAGGTAGAGCCTGAATATACTGGAGGGACATTTTGCTGGACTTTGTATTTGACGGAACTACTTTGAAATGATAGCACAATGTAAATATAATGATAAAAATATGCATACTTACTTATTTTCAGAAATACATGAGTTTTATTTTTATTCAGCACATGAGTTGTTAGAGGCCAGGAATTTCGCTGTAACATTGATGGTGTCTTCCCAGCAACATGGATTCATATCAAATGTAATTATTAATATTATGTGCTGCTGGATGGTTTCTAATAAGAAATAATCTCAAAGTTTCTGGGAAAAGGCAACACCTTTACAAATGCTAACTCATCTCAACTTTTAGCTAGTGAGATCGGCTCCTTAATATGTTAAAATTGTTCAACTTCTGTGCATAGGAAAATAATAGCACCTACCTACTCTATAATCTTCAAGAATTTCAACACATCAATATGTGAAAAGAATACATGGCTGTCTTTTTGTTTTTATCTTACATAAATAATATTTTAAACAGGAATATCTTGATTGGTGATTTCATGTTACCTTATATGTTGCTTTTTTTTTTTTATGAAGAGCTCAAGTTTTATTTTCAGGTCTTCCTTCTTGACACACTTAGACATCCAACTAGAAAAGTACTGATATCAAAAGACAAAAATACTAGATTTTTAATGTGTCAAGTTTTGAAATATAAATTTATTATTTTTCTTGTTTAAATCTATTATCTTCCTAATGTGATTTCTTCTTAGTAGAAGTGTGGCTGTTAAGTGTGATAGTATCATTAACACATGGGTACAGATAAAGGCTTCTAGGCTGTTTGTTTTTATTTTTTATTAAATTTTTAAAAATGTTTGTTTATTTCCAAGAGAGAGAGACAGAGAGAGAGAGAGAGGGACAGAGAGAGAGGCAGAGAGAGAGAGAGAGAACACACCCACGTGGGGGAGGGACAGAGAGAGAGGGAGACACAGAATCCTAAGCAGGCTGCAGGCTCCAGGCTCTAAGCTGTCAGTACAGAGCCTGATGCAGGGCTGGAACTCACAAACCATGAGATCATGACCTGAGCCGAAGTCGGACCCCAACCAACTGAGCCACCCAGGTGCCCCACACTTCTAGGTTATCTTAATGGAGAGAGTAATTTTGAACCCTGCACTCCAGTTTGCTGAATCTCTTTTCTCAGTTTTCCTTGAATCTGGCCTCAGGTCTCATTATTATCCTTTGGATCCTTATGATTTATTTTCTGGAGTACAGCATTAATTTCCCAACTGGGCATCATTCTTCTAGGGTCTCTTTCTTAGTCTCGTTTCATGTGTAAAAAAAATCAACTCATTTGTATTCCTAAAATCCAACTCTGATAGCATCACTCCATTGCTCAGCAACTTTGAACACTTTCACTTAACTAGAGAAGAAAGTCTAAACTTCTTTTGAGGCATACAGGATGTCTATCAACATTAACCTAAACTCACACTCACTTGACAAATCCTGAATATACCAACTAATTGTATTACTCCTGACTTCCCAGATGTGCCTATTGTGATATTTACCACATTTCTTTTCTCTTCATGCTATGAAGGCTCAGCTCAACCCATGACACCTTGTCCACGGCACCCATCTTGATTTGCCCAGTCAACCCTCCTCTCCTCTTTTAATCTCACATGCTGCTTTAGTGGAAGCTCCCTTTTGCCACACATTATAGCCAATCTTAATTTCTCTGCTGTGAATTCATTCAGCAAACATAAAGCTATATATTCATGCCATTTTTCCTGCAAAGTTTTAGATTTTAGAGAAAGTGCTACTTTTTTAATCCTCTGAATATCCTTACGGCTACTCATCAGGTGTGTTTTACATAGATTATACTTAACGAATGATGATGGAAATAAATACTTTAAAAAAAATAAATACTTTTTGTTTGTTCAAAATGTTATTGAATACTTTTCAGCAACTTCTCCTAAATCAAAGTTGTAGTGTTTTCAGCTGTGAATCAGTCCAATTTCTCTCTGTTTTTAACACTCATTCCTCAACAATAAGGGTGTACACAAGGCATTTGTAGGGAAAAAGTGGTCTCAGAATCTTCTCAAGATGTTGTTCATCTGTGTACATCTGTTGGTCATTACTGGTCACAGGAAAACGTCTAAGAGTTACAAGTTTTATTTAAGTTCTCCTTCAAAGTCTTTTTATATTAGCCAGCCATCATTAGATCCTGGGTATACGAGCCCTTCCCATGTACAAAAACTTGGCTTCCTGCTCATTTTTTTTATATTGGTAAAGTGCAAAAGCCCATAATCAGTATCAGGTTGAACATAGTTCTGGGAACTCCAGATGCCCTTCTTATTTTCTTCAGAAAGAAGAACATTTCATACAGAGATATTACTTTGAAATCACTACATATTTTTACCATTTGAGGTTTTGAGAGATTAATTGGTTTTTATAGTGTATTGTTAATGAGCAATTGCATTTAGCAAAATGATAGCCCCATTATGAAGCTGATCTCACTAACGCAGATGCAATGACAAATATAAGCTCCTGAAAATTCATAAAATTATAGAATTTTATTCTAAAAATACTGAAATAGTTATAGATTCAGGGGCATAATAATAAATAATTGTGAGTTCTGTGCACAGAGTGTATGCAAATGTGTGGACCCCGAAATCAGAATGATACTAAATTTAATGCATTATGCAATTCCTCTCAATACTATAAATCACTACAAATAAGAGCTAAATTTTTTAAATTAAATGTTATGCTCTCACATTATCTAACTGAATATTACCCATTATTTTTTTACACCAAACTGCTTAGTTTTTTTAATTCATGTGTTTATTATTCAGGAGTCATTAGTTTATTAACAACAGAAAGTCAACACATAATAAATTGAACCAAAACAATAAGCATTCTAGTTTATTGACTAGTAAATATAACAAAATAGCTCCTAAGTTTCAAAAATAAAGCTGCAAACCAGAACCTTAGAAACTGGAACTGGAAACTCAGTGCAAATAAAGTCCAACTCTTCCTGGATTTTTTGTTTTTGTTTTTTCTCTCTCTGGGTGTTCCCATGTATGAAACATGGTTACTGATTATCCCAGTCCAGAGAGCCAAGAAGAAAGAATGGTTTTCTATTTCAGTGCCTACAAAGGAGACCAATTCATCTTCCTGAATTATGTGTCCACTCTTTGGACCAGTCACTGTAGGAAGGAGAATGTAGTAATAAGGATGCATATAACTTTATGAAGACCCATATCTCTCCCAAGGAAAACTACCACAGTGTACAGCAATGTGTAACATTTTGGGGACTTCTGTGATAAAGTCAGAAGGAAAGTGCAAGATAACATAGTAGAGTAATCAGGGGAGTCTATGCTTTGTGGAGAGAGTGAGGTTTGGATGAACAGTATGAGATCTTAATAGTGTGATACTATTTTAACATGTATGGTTAAGTAAAATTGAGTTTCTGGGCACTGAAAGGATTAACAATACTTCAGACGTTCTCTCAAAATGGGAGATGAAAGGTGCTGAATGTTTCTGTTGTTGCCTCCTCATTTGTTACTATACATATTGCACCTGTCCTCCACAGTAATAGCTTTTTTACCTGATGTCTCCTGTACCTTCCTTCACTGCTTTTTCTAAACAGGTTTCCTTATCTGGGTAAGGAAATGAGAGCTGTGAAAACTTTTATTCTAGTTTCTGATTCTTAAAGTTTTTAAAATAAAATTTGATAGTTTAAAATATTAGTCACTGCTGAAAATGTAAAAAAAACATATGAAGATATACATCAATTATAAGAAATCATCAAGGCCTTATTTAGTCCTTTCCATACCTAGGTGTTCTTTATTTATACCTGAGTGATCTAAAAATCCACTATAAACTACTCTGATCCTTCTAGCTATAAAATATTTTAATGGAGTATATCATAATATAAAGGGAAAGTGATCTGTCCTCTTTGAGAAAATACATGTTGGAATTTATTTTAACATTCATCACCAAAAACATAGATTTAACTTCTTAACCAAAGGCGAATTTTCTGTCTTTATTAAGTCACAAGCTGATACTTACTCAAATTAGTGTCTGCTTAGTAGAATACTGTTATTAATTCTTTAGACATTTCCCCTAATGCTTATCACTGAAACCTATGGGTTCATGGCCACTACATATGTACCATAACAGTTCACAACTCTCTGATGATCGGATACTAACAGAAAAGTTATCCATATCACAGAAGTTACAAAATATTTTATAGTCATAACTTTAGTACTGTTCTTTATAAGATGCGGCTTTGATAATTCTGCCTCACCTCACCCAGTTCTTCTGGGTACCCTTGTATTCTGGTGCTAAAAGCAGAAATAGAGCCAGTTTTTCTAAGTGTCATTTAAAATTACAAATATGTCCACTTTTGGCCCAGTAAGTCAACTTACAGTAATTTATTTAAAAGAAATAGTCAGAGGAGCACACTACATACTTAATAAAATGTTCACCACACATTCATTTATAATAGTGCAAAATGGAAATAACCTTCATGTCAAACTTCAAAAGAACTTAAATTATGGCTCGGAGAATAATATTCAGGCAGAAAAGGTTTTAATATGCTCTCATTAAAGAATCTGACAGAATGATCGAAGAACAATAGAATAATATGTTATACAACAGGTTACTACAAAGAACATACAGAATGATCCATTTGAGAAAATATGTATGCATAGGAAAAAAATAAAACTTTTGGCAGTATCTTAAAAGTGATTATCTTTGGTGGTAAGATATTTTTTATGTTTGATAATTTTTAAAAGCTAATATGCATCACTGTTAGAATAAAAGAGTTATAAAAATTAATCTTTAGTTATTTAATTTTGTGCTTTAATATATTTACATGTACTCCATCCAAGTGTGAGAGAATATATGGTGGTGTTTATGAAGGCAGAAGTAAGGACAAGTAAAGAACATTTCTTCCAATTTACAAAGGAGAAGGTTTGGATAGGGACTATTTTCTGTTCATAATGGCAGGGATTATCATTTGCTTATAAAAGCAGAAAGGAGGTGAAAGACTCTTTTCTCTGTAAAGTTTTCTTAGATTGGATAGTGGTAGGAACATCTGGCATACCGTTCACTATAAAAGAAAAATAGGACCAGATAGAAAGCTACTGAGATAATCTGGGTGAGAAATCCTGGTGGTTTGAACAAAGGTAGTAGCAATGAGGATGAAGAGAAGATGATGGTTTTAATATATATTTTGAAGGTAGGAATGATAGGTCTTAGTGATGGATGGTGGAAGGTAGAAAGAGAAAAAGGAACCAAGGCTAATTCCCAGGTTCCTGGCTGGACTAATTGGCTTGACGGGTAAGCCATTTATAAAATAGCAAAGTATGGGAGAAAAAAGATGAACAGAAAAATCAAGAGATAAATTTTGGGGTCTCTATAAACATATAACATATATATAGATTTTTGGACATAGGGATTTTGAATTCAGAGAAGATGCTCTAACTAGAGTTGATGGATATAAATTGTCTATGCAGTGGCACACTGATGTTTTTTGAATTTATAAAATGAATTTGATTAGGGGACAAGTGGGAGAAAAGAAAGACAGGATATACATCCCAAAGAACTTCAGTAGCGGGAGATCAGGAGGAAGAAGAGGAGCTAGGAAAGGAGACTAAGACATAGTGACAACACAGGTGGGAGAGGAACCAAGATCGTACTCTCAAGGGATGCAAGGGTCTCAAGAATAAGAGACTAGATGGATGTGTTGGTCAATAGTAGTGCAAAAAGAAGGATGGCAGAAGTGCCCCCATTGAATATTCCAAAAGAAACGTCCTTGTGGGTCCTGGCAAGGGCAGTAGTGGGAACAAAAGCCAAATGTCAATGACAAGAAGATGAAAAGTAAGAGAATTAAAGCAGCAGGAATAGATAAATTGTGACAAATTTGTCTTTGAAGGAAAAAAAAAATGAGGAGGTACTTGAAGAAAGCTAAGAAATCAAGGGAAGTGATTTGTTAAGGAAAAGCTTTCATTATAGATTTTGTTACTAAAATGATTCAGTAAAAAGAAGTTAATGTAAATTTTAAGTATTATATGAAACAAGATGTTTTGTGTTACAATATTAATGAAAATTTTCTGTAAGATAGACTGCTTAAAAATATATCTGAAAGACCTTTTAAAATCTTCTATATATCCAATTGAGGTAAATACGGATTCAGTATTTTCTTTCTGTCACCTTTTCTTCATTATCCCTTTTATGATATTAATTTTTCTACCATAATTTTTCATCTGGATTACTATAGTAGCTTCTCACTGTGTCTAGTCTTGCTTCTTTATTATCAGTAATCTTTCAAAATCTTAAAAATGTCTCACCATTTCTTAAGGTAAAATCTAAAGCTTTCAGAAAAAAAAAGGCTGTACTCCTTACTTTAAACCATTAAATCAGCCCCTAACTACTGAATTCATCTCCCTTCACTCATCATACACCATTTACCCAAACTACAATAATGTATCCGGTATATTCTCCCTCCTTCATACTTTTGTATATGCTTAGAATACACATTTGCTCAGAATGTTCTCTGCAATAATCCCAATACTCACATATACCTGTAAATATATACAACCTTCCCCGTAAAAACTCCTTTTACATTTACTCATCTTTCAACTCTCAACTCAAATGGCACCTCTTCTGGCAAGCTTTCCTTGATCTGTTTACTTTAGATTCTGATTCCATAAAGTACATTTTATGAATCATAGCATTCATCTCACTGTATCATATGATTGGTTTTCTTGTCAGAATTGGAAGAAACCAGAAGGTCCCTGAAGGCAAGAGCAAAGGTTCATGAATCTCATGGCACCCGGACAAAGCATAAAGCCTGGTAATTGTTTGCAGCATAGGGTATAGTAAAATAGCTGGAAGGAAGCTAGAAAGGGTATCAGGAGGAGAAAAGAAGGATTTACAATCTATAGACATTCCCCAAATGAATCTTAATTCCAATATAAGAACTATTTGAGAACTACTGATCTGGATGAACATCCATTCTTGGGAAGCAAAAGGAAAAAAATTTACTTCACTGTTTTGTTTATGGGTCTGAAATCATACCTAATTAAAAAAACACTTTGTTTTTCTTAACATAGCATATACTAAGAATTGCAGATGTCAAATTCTGGCACATTTGCAATAAACCTACCAAACAGAAATTTTAAATTCACTACTTGAACCAGATAGAAGACTGGAGGAAAATAAAAAAGTATCAGTAATAATAACCATATTTTCTTCAAAATAGGCTGCATATTTTTTGAAAAAAAACTTTTTTTTGTTTGTTTGGCTAATCCAAGTGAAACGATCACTGCAAGTTTGGATGTGGCATATTTTTTGGTGTTACTGTTAAAACAAAACAAAATGTTTAAAGGCTCTTCACCCCTTAAATACTATGACAACAAAATGACAACAAAAATATCCTTTGGCACCATCTTATGTATACATTTTCAAAATTGATTACACCTTCAAAATATATATTCTATTCACTTCTGTTTCCCTACTCAAGTTCTCGATTCATACCTTCTGTTCTCTGAAGTGAACTACAGGTATCAGAGCAATCTGTCTGCTGCAAATATACTCAGAATTTGTGTTTTACACTCAGGTTGCCATAAAAGGGGAAAAGAAAGAGTATCTTCTACTTCTTATTTTGTTTACTGATTAGTTTGTAGATCCTAGTCATACAGAGATTGATTATCATTTTCAGAATTATTTATCATAATGATATATGGGCTGAGTAGTTGGCTTCTAATAGGACATGCCATTTTGCTATAGGAAAACTGAGAATAAACTGTAGTAAAACACAAGTTTCAGTGCGTCTTGGACAATATAATTCTAGAGCTGCAATTATTTATTATTGAGAGAGAGAGAGAAAGACAGCTGGAGAGGGGCTGGAGGAACAGAAAGGTTCTCTACTCTTTGGAACATTATCTCATCTAGTACTCATTCTTTCTAAAGCTCTCTGTGGAATATGATCTATGTAATTTATCCAATATTTTTCTTGTATTTATGGAAACATTTGTTACAATTAACTGTTTCTCATCCAGAAATAAGAAATTATCTCTACCTGTTTTATAAAACAGCTTAAAATTTTGTTGAACTTGACTCTATGATTTGTATTATGAAAACAAGGTAAAACATTTGTGATTATTTTGGGCTCTGAACATTGAATTACATGTTGTGAAATATGCAACACTACCTCTCAAGAGACCTATAAGGATGCCCCATGTACCCTCTGCTGTTGGTAATCATTTTCCAATTTATACCACATATTTATACTGGCAATGATCCTAAAGCTATTGTGATTTTCTTCATCAGCTCAAAACCACCAGAAGGAGATACAAAGAAGGTTTACTATATAATTTTAGGGATCAAGATAGCAGGAACAAGAGAAAATTTGTGGGTATGAGAGCTGGCAGTGCTAGAGAAGCACAGTGAAATATTCTATGGAATTAATATAAAACTAAGCACTGCATGAAGAGCTAGATTTTTTAAAAAAGGTCTTAATGGAGTAGAAAAACAAAGTTCACAAAAGTAAGTGAGTGAGAGAGCAAGATAGATTAATAATTTGGCATAAATTTGAAGAGCGTGTACAAAATATGAAATAAAAGGCAATTCTTCAGAATATTCAGTTGAATTGAAACTAATTGACTATAACCTTTTGGAACATAGAAAGGAGAAAAGAAAATCATGACATTGAAAGAGTGGATTTGTTAAAAATGAGATTCTATTATATGGCACCAGCTGCTCAAAAGTAGGATTTTGTTAAAATTCAAATAAACACCTGATCTGATTGTATTTCACTTTACTGATCTTTTAAACTTAATTTTTGTTTGGTTTTTATCTTCTACTGAATCTTATTTGGGATATACATAAATGTTCAGAAATAAGTAAATAAAGTGTTTGTTAAAAGTAAATTTGATCATTTAGAGCAGTGACTCTTACAAGCAGAACATGAAGCTCTAGAAAAAATACCAAAGTTTTTACCATGTAATAATAATAGCAAAGCCTTTAAAACATGGAAATACTAACCACTTCTTTGTGCAATAATATATCTGTGAGAAGAGTATAAACTAATCAGGTGATTGATTTATTGACCTTTGTATATAGACTCTGACATCAACTGGACCATTACAAAAACCTACCGTGAGTCCAAATACCTTCATTAACTGAATCCATTGCCTTTACATATACTTCAGTCTATCACTCTTAACATGCATGATTGGTAAAAGACACTAATTAACATGTATTTGAAAAAACTCTAAGGAAGAAACCAAGAAAAATGACTTATGAAAAAACTGTGGCCTTGAGTGACAGTTTGACAAAATAGAAGACAACTTCATTAGGAAGCAAGGATTAAATATTTGAATAAGAGTTTATAGGTTTGGTTTTGTGCTTAGGGTCCTAAATTGTACAGTCCAGAGTATTCTGTTTTCTTTTTTCAAAATATGTTTTGGTAGAGATAATAAATATATATGGCATGAAATACAAAATACATATTATCATATATTTTTTAATTTTTTAATGCTTATTTACTTTTGAGAGAGAGATAGAGTGGGGGAGGTGCAGAGAGAGAGGGAGACACACAATCTTAAGCAGGCTCCAGTCTGTCAGCACAGAGCCTAACATGGAGCTCAAACTCAGGAACCACGAGATCATGACCTGAGCCGAAGCTGGATGCTTAATCAACTGGGCCACCCAAGTGCCCCCAGATTATCATATTTTTTAAAGAACATTTCCTTCCTATCCCTTACCATTCTCTTCAATTTTCTGTGTTTCCTTCAAAAAATGTGCAGATATGAGCATATCTATCTACTCATCTTTTTTATTCATTCTATACATCAAAGGTAGCATATTAAACCCATTTTCTATACCAATCTTTTTTTTAAATAGTGCTATATTGTAAAGATATTCCATATTGGTATATACAGACCTACTTCATTCTTTTCAAAACCTTATAAGTTTTGTAGAAGCATTCTTCTTTAATACAAGTTGGCCTCACAGTTTGTCAGTTAATATAAACTGTTATTAAAGAAGAAAGTAAAAAGATACACTTGTTTAGCTATTGGTCAATATCTTAAATCTTCTCATAACTAGCTTCCTTTCATGTTTACAATATATGATAATTTAATACATTTTCAAAATTGGCAAATTTACTTTGGTAGACCTTTATCAATTCAAAATTTGAGAGTCATGATTTCAAATAATATATGGATGTCTTCCAGTTGTAAAAATAGTCTTAGAGGAATTGGGAGAAATCCGGAGAAGTATTTACTGGGTTAAAACTGACATCCATCCAGAAAGCCAATTCCCCAACTGAGAACCTGCTATAAATTTCACATTCATTAACTCTGAGAGACCTTATGAATATCATTTACATGTGTGCAGTCTCATGGGGATTTGGTCGCTGATTTGACCGGTTTGGGAAGCTGACAAACACAGATTCTTTAAGGAAAGAGCATCCAATCTAAACTGTAATCTTTCCAAACTAGTCATACACTTTGACAAAAATGACCAAATCTCCAGTCCTTGTTTTGGAATAGGAAAAAGCCATCACATGAGAAGCCTTGAACTGTATTCTTTTAGATTCTGTTAACTTACATGATCAACCTCAAATTGTGTGAAATAAATATTAGTTAACTAAAAAAATGGGAAAGAAAATTATAAGCAAATAAGTTAATGTCTTTGCTTCTCAAGTCAGAGAAGCATAAAATAATAATTACTTGCATTTGTGTGGAGTATTTTGGGTCTACAAGTACATTCAAAAATACTAATTCAGTTAAACATTTGGAACTTTGTGTACCCAACATGTATTAACCACAAAAATAATTCAGCAATTTGTATGTGTGTTAACATAATACCATATGTTCACACAGACCTCTACCCAAGATTGAAGTTAATAGCTTTAAAAAAATTATTACAAGGCAGTAAATGGAAGGAGGTAGAATGAATAAGGCTACTTCTGAGATATTTGATAATGTTCTGTTTCTTTATTTAGGCACTGGGTTCACTGGTGTGCTCAATTTGTGTAAAGACATCAAACTGTCCATTTATGATTTGCACACATGTGTATACCTTTATTATATATCAATTAAAAAGTTTAAAATGGTAGAAAAAGTAATATTTGCTCCAAATATTAGAATAAAAATATTAAAACATCAACTATAAATTCATCCCACTGTTCAGAGTTAACACATTTTTTGGTCTATGTATTTTCAGCTTTTTCTATTCATATGTTATATGCATATTTGAACAAAGTAAATATTCACATTATAGCACTTCAAAAACAATTTTTTCACTTTATGGCATATTGTGAACAAACATCTCTCCTTGATAAAAACGACACCTCTAAAACAGCATTTTAATTATTTTCTTTATATGGTGACACCATCACTTATTTTTGGTTGTTGTCATTTTCTTCCTCACAGAACACTGGAATATATCACAAATGAATTGGCACTTTTACCTGTTCTGTTAGTGCTCTTGTGACCTCCATCGAAAAACTATTTTGGTCTCCATTTTTATTCTGAGCATCTAATTAATTCTTTCCAAAATTTTGCCAGATCACTAAAATTAGCCAGCAATAATTTGAATGTGATTCTTCAAAGACTATTTCTGTTCTAAAAAGGATTTTATAAAGAGGAAAATTGATGTCCTAAAAGGTTAGAATAATAATGGTGGAAAAAATAGTGCTGCTCTAGATATCCTGGTGCAATTGGCCAGGACCATTGCTGGTCCTCCAGTGCAAAAACTGGCCTTGTTCTTATTTAAGGTAAATTAAATAAGACTGCTTCTCAGTCAGTATGTTCTACTGTACCCCAAAACCCTTTTCAGTCAATCTCACCTTGAGGGCAGAGAGCACCATCTTTATATTAATCTTTATTTACCACTACCCAATGCCTATCACAGTGGTGTGCAAATCATGACTCTGTATTAAATATGCATAATGTGTACTTGGCAAAAGGATTTGATACATTCAGTATTTGGATATACCCTAAGAATGTTCATCACATGGAAACACAACATACCAAATAAATTTGCCCACAGATTTAGGTTGGTATCAAACATGACAAAGCAACTTCATCACACTAATTTCTATATACAGACTAGATTGTTATAAGTGATTCAAAACAGGAAGAAAGAGTAACCTTGCTCTCAAGTGTTACCTAACTGGGGAAAGAAAGGCACACGATTGCAATTTTTCTTCTTTGTGTATGTTAAGAAAGATCAAAACAATATACAAATACTGATTGTGTACTACTAAAGTGACATAATGAAGAAATGTCCATGGAGTTTGAAGATGATTGAAGAAACTTTAGAGAAAGTTAATTTTGAAGGTAATGTGTTTTGTAGTCATAATGTAACTATAATTAAAATCACTGAATGTGGAAACTATCACCCATACTATAGTCCTTTTCCATTAGCCATATATATGATTCATGGTTTCGGTGTAGCCTAAGTATTGGCAATATCAGATATGGAGAGCCTCTAATTAATTAACTTATTGGAAAAAATTGTTTCAAAGAGATTTTTTGATAAGTAGACTTATTGAGGCAGAACTCTGGGCACTGTGGTAATTTAGAATCATTTAAATCAAATGCTGAGGGATTAAAGAAAAAGTATATATGTATATATGTGTGTGTGCATGTGTGTATATATATATATCTCCAGACCCATGTTAGAGAAAAAAAGATCTAGTTGAGAGATTTATATCTTTGCTACATGTATGACTCTCCTCTTTTATTCCTGTATTAAAATTGAGTTTCAATGCTCTTTTAAGACTTTGATCTATAGTCCTCTGAACTCTAAATACTTCATGTTATGTCTTGAGGAATGTGACCACCAATCTCTAAGCCATGTCAATTAATTGTTTTTTAATTAATTGAGCTGTTACCTCAGTTATGTAAATTGCATTGTAGAATAAGTTTTAAATTAATAATATTTCTTTCTTTTCCCATAGGTCAATTATAAAATAAATAATAATATAATAAATATAATATAAACATAATACATAAATTAATATATAATTAAATATAAACTGAATACAAATATATTAAAATAATAAGGTGACTTTAATTTTACAATTAGAAATAAGTCTTGGGGCACCTGGGTGGTCAGTCGGTTAAGCATTTGACTCTTGGTTTCGGCTCAGGTCAGGATCTCACAGTTTATGAGTTCAAGCCCCACAATGGGCTCCAAGCTGATGGCAGGGAGCCTGCTGAGGATTCTCTCTCCCTCTCTCTCTGCCCCTCCCCTGCTCACTCTCTCTGTCTCTCTCTCAAAAATAAATAAATTTAAATTTTTTTAAAAAAAGAAAGAAGTCTTAATTATAAGCAATGTAGAAAAAATTCCACTTAATATTTATTTTATTAATTTAGGGAAATACAGCAAGTCATCAAGCAATTATCCTGATAATTTAATTTTTTTAGAAAACTCAAACCACATGAAATATTCAAGCTTTTAATCATGAAAGCCTAATTTACTAACTTGAGTTGTCCAGGACATGTTCACTATACTTTCTGTGAATAGTCATTTGTCATTCTTTATAGATCACAACACACTGTGGTCGACAGTAAACCAGCAGATCTTAAAGTCAGCCTATTAGCTTTAACAAAATGGCCATTGTGAGGGAAAATATTCGATTCTACTCCCCTCAGTCTTCCACTGTCTTCATGAAGTTTTTGAGAAGAAGCTTTTATCTTTCCACCAGTTATTCATTTCTTCCCACAAAAGAAATATGATAGAAGACTGGAAAATGAACACATGAATACTTGACCATGCCCCTTGGTTCTACAAGAAACTTGCCATGCCCTCCTCACCCACTCTTCTACATTTGATTAGCTCATGTGGAAGGGCTTCCCCAGTCTGCAGTGGTACTAGTAAGTCTCCAGCTGCTCTACTGCCTATGGCAGGATGGGCCATAGTACGTACCGATTTTCACTACTGGTCCAGTTTCACTACTGATGCCAAATAAATGATTGTTAGGTGAATGTACAGTTTTAAAATAAAAATATTGATATGGGTTTCTGCCAGTCACAATTATAACCAGGAAAATTATGACTAAGAAGCTATACGCAAAAACAAATTATACAGCACCAAATCAAAAATTGGTAGATATAGTAAGAAACAGGAAAAGGCAATTTTTCACCAGAAAAATAATTAGTCAGTGAAACCAGATCCCAAAGTGGAAGTGAAGGATTAGCAAAATATACGTGAAGATTCAAAAAAATAAACAAATTTGATTAAAAAAATGGAAAATATTTTAAAATGAAAGAATAAAAACCAAATATCAATAATAGAGAATTCCAGATGGAATAAACAATAGATTAGACAATGCAGAAGAAAGAAAAGATTAGTGAATTTGAAGACATAACAAGAACAGAAAAAAATGGACAGGACCTCAGTGACCAGCTGGAAAATATCAAGTGGTCTAACATTCAGGTAACTGACATCTCATAAGATTTGTTCATGCATCAGTGTGGGGGAGAAGAGGACAGAAAAATACTTGACTAAGTAATAAAAACAGTAATTTTCTAAATATTTGGAAAACTACAAACCAACAGATCCAATAAGCTCAATGAACCTCAAGTAGAATACACAAAATTATTCACACCAGGACATATCACAATCAGAGGGATAAAAATCATACTATTTCAAAGAGTGATTAGAATTAAGAATCATTACAAAATTTTTATTGGAAATTATGTAAACCAGAAGGAAAAAAGAAAAAAGAAAACTGAAAACTAGAATTGTGTAGCCAAAAAAATATTCCTCAAAAATAAAGATAAAATAGAGATTTTTCAGGCAAATGAAAGCTAGGATATTTGTTACCAGAACACTAACACTACAATAAACTACAGTAAATCATAAATGCAGTTTTACAGACAAAACGAAAAGGACTCCAGATAGAAACTTGGACCTCAACAAAAAAATAAATAAATAAAAGTGTTAAAAATAATAAATAAATGTAAAAGTGTCATAGACTTATTTTCTCATTTTATAATTCTTTAAAATATATCAGATGGCCTAATGAAAAACAAAAATATTGTATTTTGTTGCTCACAAGATATGAAGAAGTAAAATACATAGCAATAATATAAAGGATAAAAGGGTGAAATAGAAGTGTTCTATTAAAAGATTCTTACAGTATACATAAGTAATATTCATATGAGTGAATATTCACTGAATAACATAAATATAGACAACTGATTTTTGACAATAGTGTATAGTTAATTCAACATAAGAAATGATAACTTTTAAACAAATAGGACTGTAACCATTTCTAGAAGAAAATATGAAAGAAAAACTATGATATATATGTATAAAAAACCCACACTATGATTAATAAAGGGAAAAATAATAGTAAGTTGAACGTTATCAAATAGGCAATGAAAAAGAGCTATTTGGCTACCATTATCAGGACAAGTTATAAGAAAAATGTACTCACAAAAAGGATATTCCCCATAAGGAAACAACATAGCTAAAGGGAGAAATATTATGTCCTACATAAAGTTTGTGTGAAGAGAGTTGAGTTCCAATTTTTGTTTAATAATGAACAAAGTTTGGTATCTTTGCCTCATGGCCCTGTTCTCAGGAAAAACAAAAACAAAAACAAAACAACCACCAAACATTCTAAAACCAATTCCCAGGACAAGGTCAACCTACACCTCTGTGAAGGAAGTGAAACTTACCAGGTATGAAATGCTCTAACATCTCCGTGATTGGTGTTCTTACATCTATGAGGGCTGCCATAAATGCCCCAAAGTGGAAAATCACAGAGATTAGAGAGTAAAGGCCATGGTGATAGTTTATCTATAACAGCGTAATTCGACCAAATAGGGAATATATTTTAGGTTTTTTCTTTTTTTTTTAATTGAGATATAATTGTCATATAACATTATATTAGTTTTAGAGGTACACACAACATAATGATTTGATATTTGTATATATTGTAAAATGATCACGACAATAAGTCTATTTAACATCTATCTATCACTATATAGAATTAAAATTTTTTTTTCCTTGTAATGGGAACTGATGGAGTTTTAGGGTGATGGTGGGGTTTTGGAGCCATCGGCCAAGAAAGAATTCTTGAAAACATCTTTGGTGCAAAAAGGTGATTTTATTAAAGCTCAGGGACAGGACCCATGGGCAGGAAGAGGTGCCCTGGGTTGTGCAGAGTGACTGCGTATATACTGTGGAGTTGGGTGGGCAAGGTAAGGTCAAGAGAAAGTTTCTTAAAAAGATTTCCATAAGCTAAAAAGTGTTTACAGATTACTGAAGGTATAGGTATTGCCAAGCCAAGGTTGTTTTTCCCTCTGGCAAAGCATTATTAATATAGTAGGGAGTTCCATTAGGCTATTGATGAGATATTTGTAAACTGGAGGAGACTCTATCAGTTTAACCATTGTTTTTGTCCTTTTCTCTATTCTTGGGAAGCCAGGAGTATCTGAGGAATATCATGGGGTTTGTGCTAGCTTATGCTTGGCCCTCAGCTTGCCTTATGGTCCCTAATCAGGAACTTTAAAAGTCATTCTCTTAAAAACTTTCAAACATGCAATACAGTATTATGAACTATAGTCACCATGTTGTACATTATATCCCCATAACTTATTTATTTTATAACTGAAAGTTTATATATTGCCCTTTCACCTTTCACCCATTTTGCCTTCCCCCAATCCCCTCCTTTGGCAACTACCAATCTATACTATAGTCGTTTCTTTGTACCTATGAGTTTTTTTTTAATTCCATATATTAATGATATCATAATGTATTTGTCTTTCTCTGTCTGACTTATTTCACAAAGCATGATTCCCTCAAGTTCCAACCATATTGTCACAAACAGCAGGATTTCCTTCTTTTTTATGACCAAATAATATTCCACAGTGTAATTATATTTGTGTGTGTATATTTATTGATTTATATCATTTTCTTTTCTTTTAATGTTTATTTATTTTTGAGAGAGAGAGAGAGAGAGAGGAGTGTGGTAGAGACAGAGGGAGAGAATTCCAAGGAAGCTCTGCACTGTCATTGCAGAGGCTGATTTGGGGCTCAAACTCATGAACCATGAGATCATGACCTGAGCAGAAAATACTGAGCTACCCAGGCACCCCTAAATCACATTTTCTTTTACTATTCATCCATCAATAAACTCTTAGGGTTGTCTCCAGGTCTTGGCTACTGTAAATAATGATGCAATGAACATGAGGTTTGCAGGTATCTTTTTAAGTTAGTGTTTTTGTTCCTTCAGATTAATACCCAGAAGTGGAACTGCTGGATCATACTGATGTAGGCAGGCTCATTCCGAGGACCCATAGCGGGTTCCACAGGTCCAGCCAAGAGGGTCCCTGGATGGCACATGATAGAAATCAAACAGAAGTCAGCAGGAGGTGAGAGCAGAGTTTTCTGAAGGTATAAAACGAGTGAAGATACAGAGAGTTGGGGAGACTTGGAAAGGAAAGCCGGGGGTCTTGGCATAGCGATGTCTAGCTCCAGTGATCTGGAATGAGCACATGATGGCTTTGTCTGGTCATACTCACTTGGTCCCTCCTTAGATGTTATCTATTTTAAAGAAATCATTAACTATTTGTCACTTACAAGGAGAACATAAACTATTTGCATTATGAGGCATATGTAAAGTGAGAATGCACGTCCTAGCAAGAACAGAGCAGGAAGAGATCAAAAGGAGATTTTTATGGAATCCTTCAGTTTCTCTATCTCAATATGGTTACATTGTTGAAAAGAAGTTGTGTTTTAAAAAATAGTTTTTAAAAGCCTCATGGAATAATGAAATGAATTAGACATTAAAACCTGACTATCTGGTTTCAATTCTGGATCCATTTCTATTTCTCCATTTCCTTAATCTTAATAATCTTCTATGGGCTGAGTTCCTTCATCTTTGATTTGAGATAATGCCTTCTATCTCAGGACTGTTGTAAGCATTAAATTAGACACCTTGTAAGCAGAAAGAGTTAGTGCTCTCTGGATAAAGAAAGACAGACATTGCTTTCCAGACAAAAGAAAAGTCATTTTAGCCCCCTGACCACCTTGTGAAAGAATGTAAGGCAGAACACCCACTATCGGGCCAGGAGATAGCCTAATCATATTTGAAAGTGAAGATAACCTGAAGCACACTCCTAAGTTATCTTGCAGGATCTAAACTCCTTTGACCACACAGATCCTGGACCCTGGACCAACTGTAGCCAGAGAATTGATGATGCTGACCCTTGCCAGTGCTCGAGAATTTGATCTGGACTCAGTCACTTTAAGATGATTTTTGCCCCCATTACATGCTGTATTCCCCATTGCACAAGCCTCTTCATGAACAACTATACATAAAATGCTGAACATATTCTCTGATATATACTGGGCTTCAGAAGTATTAAATTAGCTTTTGTTTGTCCTAAGTATTATTAGACTATTGTAGCCTAAGAGAGATGAGTGAAATAGTAGGGAAATTAGGAAACAGACATTAATTAAAAGGCTATTAACATAATTTTCAACCCCAGTAATGAGAGAATTGAGGCAGGCTGAGGGGCAAAATACAAGCTAGCACCCCCCCATCTTGGGATATGTGTGATATTCCTCAGGCATTCCTGGCTGCCCAAGGACAAAGGAAAGGAAATAAAACAAATGGCTGATAGAGATCACAGTCATAGGACAGGAGTCTCCATCAGTTTGCAAATATCTTAGTAAACTACAAGAAAAAGGCAATCTTATCAATAGCTTAATCTCCAGAAACCCATAGACTCAGTTCCCTGAAGCCCCAATATCACCTCTCCATGGTGATATGGGAAACAAAGGCAAGAAGGAAATGAAAGGTAAAACTAAATTTCCTTATAACCTGCAGTCCATTGATAGGTACTTGAGGCAGGCAGAGTAAAACTTTTCTCTAGGAACTCCCTGCTGTCTTAATGTTAATGCTTCACTGGAGGGAAAAAGAACCTTAGCTTGACAATACCAAGGCCTCAGGTATTTTAGAAGTCCTCCCTAGCATATCAAAGTCCCTCTGGAGACCTCCCATTTGACTTTACCTCCCCAATTTCATGGTATATAAGGAGCCACTCTTCCCAACCCCAGTGCAGCTCTTTCTGCCCACAGGTCCAGTCCCTGTGCTTTAATAAAATCTCCTTTATGCACCAAAGATGTCTTCAAGAATTGTTTCTGGCCCATCGGCTCCAGACCACCCTACCTCACCCCAAAAACTCATCACTAGGATAGCCAATAACTTCACTTTTCTTGATATTCAGCTTCATTATTTCATTGCTGCTAATCTTTTACAAATCCTTAGTAATTCATGTCACTAGGACAATATCTAGGCAAATCTGATTCTATATTCAGTCTCCATCCTACATACTACTGACACATTCATTTTTTTAAACAACATCATGCCTTCCAGGCCCACATAAAAAGCTTTACCAGATCTTTATTTCTCAACACTCTGAATCAAAATAAAAACCTAGACCTAAAAAAAAATTTAAAGAGCCAGTTCTGGTCCAAGATGGTAACATGAATGCCTCCTAAACTGGCCTCCTCCCATAGATCTACCGAATCAGAGCCATCATAAAGCAACATACAGAGCCATTCCCTCTGAAAGAAATCCAGAAACTAGCTAAGTGGATTGCCACATCAGATGAATGAGAAAATACGCTCACCCACATCAAAATGGGTAGAAAAGGCTGAGAAACGCTTCTACCACAAATCCTGCAAAACACCATACAATTGGGAAGAAACTCCCAATCATCAGTTTCTCCCTGTGGAGTGAAAGTTTTGGACCCCACATTTAGAGCTCCAACTTTTAAGATGCTCACCTTAAGGATGAGCCCCCACCCCACCCTCAGCCACTGTCTCCCCCCACAAAACACCTAGCTCTGAAAGCCAATGGGGCTATGTCCACCAGATACACAATACTAGAACAAGTAAATACATAGTTCTTAACAGGCTTACTGCGACTATTCTCCCAGGGCTCAGCACAGAGGAAACAGACCAACAAATGCCTATGTCTCGGCATTTCCCTGAAGGAGGACTATTTGTATAGTTTAAAAACTACTGCCCAAGGGTCAGGCTTCTAATAAAGCACACATCTACTGGCCGACTGTGATCCTCCCAGGAGAGAAGGTAGCCTATGGACACATGCTTTGCCATGTCCCTCTAACCCATTCCAAGTTGCCAGTATCTCTCTGGCAAGAACTCATCCACACATCTGGCGGCCCAGCTTTTATGGCTGCCACAAAAGGAATGGTTCCTGGGTCTCTTGGCTAAGATGGCCCAAGGGAATTATATTCAAAAGTCCCAAAGGACTGTAGCAACAAAGAAACATTCCCCCAACCTATGACTGAATGTATAAAAAATGAGACAAACTATTTGTGGTCTACAAAAGACTCACTACAGCATTAAGACACATGACTGAAAGTTAAAGGATGGAAAAGACATTCCAAGAAAATGGAAACCAAAAGAGAGCAGAGGTAGTCATATTTACATCAAACAAAGTAGACTTAAAGCCAAACACTGTAATAACAGACAAAGAAGGCCATTATTAAATGTTTAAAAAATGTCAGTCCGACAATAGGATATATTATTTGTTTTTGTTTGTTTGTTTTGAGAGAGAGAAAAAGAGAGAGAGAGAGGGAAAGAGAGAGAGAGAGAGGGAGAGAGAGAGAGAAAGCATGAACAGGGGAGGGGCAGAGGGAGAGGGAGAGAGAGAGGCCTTGGGATCAAGACCTATGCCGATGCCAAAATCAAGAATTGGACGCTCAACCAAACTGAGCCACCCAGGTGCGCCCAGGATATATTATTTGTAAATACTTATGAACCTAACATAGAGCACCTAAATATATTGATGTGGGAAACAAAGGCAAGCTGAGTGCAAAGCACAAGCTAACAATCCACCATCCCCTCACCCTGGGTGGGATATGTGTGACATTCCTCAGGTACTCCTGGCAGCCCAAGAACAAAAGAAAGGGGGAAAAAATGGTTAACTGATAGAGATCACAGTCATGCAGGACCTGAGTCTCAATCACTTTCCAATTGTTTTAATGATTTACAAGAAAAAATGCAATTTCCAGACACCTATAGACTCAATTTGCTGGGAACCCTAACATCACCCTCCCCTCCATAGGGTGTAATATCTTATTTAATCAGTCACTCCTCACAACGCCAGTGCAGCTCTTTCTGCCCATGGGTCCTGTCCCCTTGCTTTAATAAAAACACCTTTTTGGACAAAAGATGTCTTCAGAAATCTTTCTTGACTGTTGGACCATTCCACATGAATATGAACCAAATATTAACATATCTGAAGAGAAAAATAGATTGCAATTCAAGAATAATAAAGGATTTTAATAACCCACTTTCAAAAATGGATAGATCATTGTGACAGAAAATTGATCAGAAAAAATAGGACTTAAACTATACATTAGACCAGATAATCTTAACAGACTTGCAGAATATTCCATCCAAAAGCAGTAGAATACATATTTTTCTCAAACTCACATAGAACATCCTCCAGAACAGATCAGCTGTTAGGCCACAAAACAACTCTTAACACATTGTAAGAAGACTGAAATCATATCAAGCACCTTTTCCATTTACAATGGCATAAAGCAAGAAATAAAATACCAGGGGGAAAAAAAAGGAAAATTCAAAAATATGTAATGTTAAACAACATGCTCCTGAACAATGAATGTTTCAAAGAATAAATCTGAAAAGAAATAAAATGTCTTGAGGCAAATAAAAATGGAAATACAATTTATCAAAGCTAATGAGATGCAGCAAAAGCATTCAAAGAGGGAAGTTGAACACAATGAACACTTACAGAAAGAGAGGAAGAAAGAAAGAAAGAAAGAAAGAAAGAAAGAAAGAAAGAAAGAAAGAAAAAGAAAAAGAGGAAGCTCTCAAACAACCTAACATTACATTTCAGAAAACTAAAAATGAACAAAGTCCAAAGTTAATAGAATAAAGAAAATAACAAATTATCAGATCAGAAATAAATTAAATAAAGACTATAAAGACAATAGAAAAGGCCAATGAAACTAACACCTAGTTTTTTGAAAAGATGAACAAAAAGGTCAAATCTTTAGCCATTCTTACTGTAAAGAGAGAGAAAGAGAGCAATCAAAAACTTCCCAAAAAAGAAAAGCCCAGGACCCGATGACTTCACTGGTGAATTACACCAAACATTTAAAGAATTGATATCAATCTTCCTTAAACTCCTCCAACAAAAAGAAGAGCAGGAATACTTCCAAACCCATTTTAAAAGACCAGAATTACCTGATACCAAAACAAGACAATGATACCACAAGAAAATTAAAACCCAATATTCCTGATGGATATAAATGCAAAAATTGTCAGCAAAATATAAGCAAACAGAATACAACAGTACACCGAAAGGATCATATACCATGATCAAATGGGATTTCTTACAGGGATGCAAAAATGGTTCAATATCTGCAAATCAATCAGCATGACATACCACATTAACAAAATAAAGGATAAAAATGATATGATCATTTTCATATACACAGGAAAAGCATTTGAAAAAATCCAACATCTATCTATAATAAAAATTTAATGAAGCGGGTATAGAGGGAACATACCTTAACATAATAATGGTCATATATTACAAGCCCATATCTACCATCATACTCAGTGGTAAAAATGTAAAGCTTTTTTTCTAAAATCAGAAACTGGACAAGAATATCCACTCGATATTGTTACTTAATATAGTACTGAAAGTCTTAACTATAACAATTAAGCAAGAAAAACAAATAAAAGGCACAGAAGTAAAATTATATCTACTTTTAGATGACATGGTATTATATATAGAAAACCCAAAGACTCTACCTCCAAAATATAAAAAATAAAAATAACTGCTCAAACTAATGAATGAATTCAGTAAAACAGTAGAATAAAAATCAATATAAATTATCAGTTGCATTTCTACATATTAATATGAACTATCAAATAGAAATTAAGAAAAAAATCCCATTTCTAATTGCATCAAGAAGTATAAGCACCTAGGGGAGCGGGCAAGAGGGCGGAGAAGCAGGGAGCTCTGTAATCCGCGCACGCCCGTATGGATTGAACTGAGAAGGACTGAAGGGGTAAAACTTGGATTTGCAAGTGGGGGAAAGAAGAAACAGACGCCAGAAAGAAGACAACCTCAAAGATGCCTGAGTGAATGACTGTGATCTGGGAAATTAGGGGACGGGCGGTCCCGGTGGCGCAGGGGGAAGGAGCCCCCGAGCCCAAGACAGGGAGAGCGCACTGTGCCCTGGAGAGACCAGGGGAAGAGGAAGAGAGACGGAAAACGCACCTAGAACCATCTCTAAGGGAGGAAAAACTCGCCCGTCTCCCCATATATATCTGCCGAGCGCCGGGAGAGAAATCCGTCCCATCTGGCCGGCAAGTTCTTCCTTGGGCGCAGCGGCAGCGGCATCCACTCCAAGCCACACCGGGAGCGGTGGCGGCGGCGGCGGCGGCAGCGGCAAGAAAGGCGCCTTGAAAAGCGGCAGCTGCGGCGGCTGCGGCGGCTGCGGCTCCGCGAAAAGGGTGGCGCAAGCCGGGCCGGGAGGCCGGCCGCCAGCGGGAACGCATCTCATCCCCGGTGACGGTGTTGAACTGCAGGGACTGGGATTTGGAAGCGAGGCGGAGCTTGGAGAGTACAGTTTGGCTCACCCGCGGCACAGGGAGATCGGACTCAGAAGGGCGGTTGCAACGCTTGGTTCCAGCAAAGCTTTGAAGCAGCGCCATACTTCTCCCCGCAACCACCAAGGCGGGGCCTTGGAGAGAGCAGCCCCCGAGACCTGACCTGATGCCAAACCACGCCCATCTGCACAGGGAGTTGTCTTTTGTTTTTTTCTTTTTTTTCTTTCCTTTTTTCTTTGCTTCTCCTTCTTTTCTGCTGGATCCAGATATATATCCCGTAGCATATTCTTATATCTCCTCTTGGCTGGTTATATGCTTTTAGACTGCCCACAGACTTTTGATGTCCCTGTCCCCACCTTGTTTTTTTTTTTTCTTTTTGTTTTTGTTTCTTTTTCTTCTCTCTTTTCTTCTCTTCTTTCTTTTCTTTCCTTTCCTTTCCTTTCCTTTTCTTTACTTCTTTCCCCTTTTACCTTGCTTGTTTGTTTGATTTGTCTGTGCGTTTGCGTGCTTTTGTTCCCTGTATGCTAGTCTGTTTCCTTTTCAGGGCTACCTCAAGAAACAAGCCAAACTACACGAGGTGGAGTGTCCCATATAACTGACCAGGGAAATAAAATAATCAGAGGCACAACAAGAGAAACCGAGGGACACCATTAAAAGACCACTTTCTGAAACGACAGGTCCTGGACAGTCAATGAGCCTCCTTTAACAGAGTAATACTAACAGGTGCCCAGTACATAACGAGCTTTTAAAACTGACAAGAGACAGAAAGCTAGCCAAAATGATGAAGCAAAAG
>CM053574.1:61515450-61676042 GCA_028646485.1 Cryptoprocta ferox
AGGAAAAGAGTTAGGGAGAGGGAGGGAGACAAAACACGAGAGACTCTTGAATACTGAAAACAAACTGAGGGGGGAAGGGGAAGGGGGAAAGGTAATGGGGGGTGATGGTCTTGGTGGAGGTCACTTGTGGGGAAGAGCACTGGGTGTTATATGGAAACCAACCTGACAATAAACTATAAAGTTTAAAAAAAAAAAAAAAGAAGTATAAGCACCTGGGAATAAATGTAACCAAGGAGGTACAAGACCTGTACACTGAAAACTGTAAGATATTAGTGAAAGAAATTGAAAATAACACAAAAAATTGGAAGATTATTCCCTGCTCATAGATTGAAAGAGTTGATATTGTTAAAATGTTCATACTACTCATAAAAAATATACAGATTCAATGCAAACTTTATCAAAATTTCAATGGATTTTTTCACAGAAATAGAGAAACAGTCCTAAGAGTTGCGTGGAACCCAAAAAATACCCTAAATATCCAAAGTGATCTTGAGAAATAAGAACAAAGAACACTTCCTCATTTCAAACAAAATTACAATGCTATAGTAATCAAAGAAGTATGGTATTGGCATAAAAACAGATACATAAATCAAAGAAACTGATTAGAGAGCCCATAAACTCATGTATATAGTTAATTAATATATGACAAAGGAGTCAAGAATATACAATGGGAGAAGAATAGTCTCTTCAAGAAATGGACAACCACATAAAAAAGAACAAAACTGTACCACTATATTATACCATACACAAAAATCAACTCAAAATGGAGTAAAGACGTGAACATAAGACACTATCATAAATCTCCCAGAAGAAAATAATCTCCTTGACACCAGTCTTAGCAAAGATTTTTTTGGATTTGACACTAATAGCAAAGGTAACAAAGTAAAAGTAAACACGTGGGACTACTTTAAACTAAAAAGATTCTGGGGCGCCTGGGTGGCTCAGTCGGTTAAGCATCTGACTTCAGCTCAGGTCATGATCTCAGAGTTCATGGATTTGCGGCCCGCATAGGGCTCTCTGCTGACAGCTTGGAGACTGGAACTTCTTTCGAATTCTGTGTCTCCCTCTCTGTCCCTCTCCTGCTCGCACACTGATCTCTCTCTTCTCTCTCTTTCTCTCTCTCTCTCTCAAAAATAACTAAACATTAAAAAAATGAAATAAATAAAATAAAAAAGATTCTGCACAGAAAAGGAAACTATCAACAAAATTAAAAGGCAACCTACTAAGTGGGAGAAATTATTTGTAAATCACATATTTGAAAAGTATTAATATTCAAAATATATAAAGAACTCACACAATCAAAAGCAAAGAAACAAACCCTCAGGTTAAAAATGGACAGAGAAACTGAATAGACATTTTACCTAAGATGACAGGCAGATACCCAGCAGGTGCATGTGATGGTGCTAACATCACTAATCATCAGAGAATGCAAGTCAAGACCACAAGGAGATTTCATCTCACTCCTGTCAGCATGGCTATCATCAAAAAGATAAGAAATAAAAAGCATTGACAGGGATGTGGAGACTAGGGAACCCCTGTGCACTGTTGATGGGAATGTAAATTAGTGTGGCCAGTATAGAAAATAGAATGGAGGTTTATCAAAAAATTAAAAATAGAACTACTATATGATCCAGCAATCCCACTTTTGGCATGTATCCAAGTGAAATGAAAACAGGATATCAGCTATCTGCACTAACATGTTCATTGTTCACAATAAGCAAGATATGGACACAGTATAAGTGTATGTCAACAGATGAATTTGTGGTATATATATGACTATATATATATATATATATATATATATATAATGGAAATATAGTGGAATATTATTCAGCCATGACAAAAAAGGTAATCCTCACATTTGTGACAACATGAGTGGACCCTGAGGGCATTGTGCTAAGTGAAATAAGCCAGACAGGGAATACTGCATGGTATTACTTATACATGGATCTAAAAAACAAACAAATAAGTAAGCAAACAAAAAAACAAACTCAAAGAAAAAGAGAGTAGAAAAGTGACTGCTAGAGGCTACAGGTAGGGGAAATATGAAGAAGCTGGCCAAAGGGCACAAAATTTAAGCTATAAAGTGAATAAAGTCTGATTATCTAGTGTATAACATGATGACTAGCTGATAGAATACTGTATTGTATAATTGATATTTCCTAAAGAAGTAGAACTTAAATGTTCCTAACCTTTCCCCAATATATATATATATATATATATACAATATATATACAATTATATATTGTATATATATATACAATATAAAATATATATATGTCAACAACATAAAATATATATACGCCAACAATATAAAATATTTATAGTAATACAAATTATATGTGTGTGTGTGGGTGTGGGTGTATACAGTTTTGGATGTGTTAATTAACACATGGGAGAAATACTTTCACAGTATGTATGTATATCAAAACTTCATGATTAAACTTTAAATACCTTAGAATTTTATTTGTAAATTATGCCTTAATAAAGCTGAAAAAATATTTTGCATTCAAAAAATAAAGAAATGAATCCTCAAATATATCAGCAAGGTAGCAGATCTAAAACATTCCAGAGGCAATCAGAGAGGAGCCTGTATTTCAAGGTTCATTTGACATCTTAAAAACTTCTCTGGTTTAGAGTAAAAATAATACTTCATATCTTGCTTTGCGGCTCCAGATACAGATAACCCTCTCCCCCCACACATACATACAGCATTTGAAAGATAATACACATAGACTTAATAAACACTTAAAAAACCAAAAAGGTACAAATGCACTGAAAAATATTAAATATTATCGTGACCAGAATGGGATGGAAATTTAAGGTGGTAGGCAAAGCTACGGCTTAGGCCACTAAGCTCAATTCCAGGCCTTTAAAAAAATTTAAGTTTATTTTATTTTTGAGAGAGAGAGAGAGAGAGGGAGAGAGAGAAAGAGAGAGAACATAAGTGGGGGAGGGACAAAGATAGTGGGAGACATAGGATCAGAAGCAATCTCCAGTCTCTGAGCTGTCAGCACAGAGCCTTACGCAGGGCTTGAACTCACAAACTGCAAGATCATGACCTGAGCCAAAGTTGACACTTAACCAACTGAGCCAACCAGGTGCCCCTCAATTCCAGGTCTTAAACCAGAAGCTGCCAGAATTTCATTTTCTTTGGTATAACACGACTAAAACTATAGTCAGAATCAGGCCCAGTATTTGATACTAGGATCTGAATAAGATTCCCTTTTCCAAAGGCAGAGACTAAGCAAGCAAGGTTGTTCCTATGACTATGACATAAATCAGTCTACATGTCTGAGCTAGACAAAGCAGAAGTGTCTTCATGACCAGGGCCTGAGTCAACCTAGCCACTGGTTTGGTGTGTGGGTCTACAATACTATCAGAATCACTTCCAGATGGGGGATGAATCTGGCAATGTAAGAATTAGTTCTAAGGCCAACAGAGGGGTAAGCATGAGCTCAAAGAGAAAGAGGGAAGGAAAGAACCACCTTTCATAAAGATAGGCTTACACATACCCAGATCCCATAATACATGATAAAAACTGTTAACAAAGAAAGCCAGCAAAATCAACAATGAGAAAATTCGCTTATCTCAAATGGAAATAAAATACCATTCATAATTTATGATCTTCTAACAGCTAAAAATATATATAGATTTTAAATTTAAGCCACAAATTTTGTTTATAAAAAAATTAAAATAAAACATAAAATGTATATAAAAATAAATAAAATATTTAAATAAGAATACTTATTACAAGATTTTTTGAGAACTGATTAATATGTTCTAAAATTAGATTATAGTGATGGTTGCACAAGTCTGTAAATGTACCCCAAACTGTTGAATCACTATACTTTAAATGGGTAAATTTTATAGTATATAAGTTATAGCTCAATAAATCTCTAAAAAATACATTAAAATAAAAGCTTTTTTCAATAGAAAAGCCAAACTGTAAACCCAACACAAAAAGAGAACTGTCATATTTCATCAATTTTAATATGCACATATTCTTCACATTTTAACATCTCTGAAATCAGGATACATCATATAACCAATGTTGGTTTATAATCACTATCATCCAGGCATCCTTATGATGAAATTGCCACTTCCTCATGTCTTACATGTATGAACTTGTATACAGAGTTATACACTTTGTTTGTTCTTCATGTATTTCATATAATTTCCATTTAAAATATTTTTCAAAATACTGCATTTATCATGATTTCATCCTCTTAGAGTCAAGGAAAGAACAATAGAGATAGAATTTTATATTACTGAGACAAATATCAGGGTGCCTGGGTAGGTCAGTCATCTGAGCCTCTGACTCTTGAGTTCGGCTCATTCATGATCCCAGGGTCATAGGATCAAGCCTCGCATTGGGATCCACACTGAGCATGGAGCCTGCTTAGGATTCTCTCTCTCTCTCTCTCTCTCTCTCTCTCTCTCTCTCTCTTTCTCTCTGCCCCTCTCTCTCACGTTGACTCTCTCTCTCAAAAAAAAAAAAAAAGAAAAGAAAAGAAAAGAAAAATGAGACAAATATCCTTGTATGAAGACTACTAATAATTCAACCTTTTTTGTATGTGACACAAATCCTTTAAGGCAAGAACCTATTAGAATTTGTATTTCCTTTTCAAGGAATGCGTTCTCTTCTTCTCAAGGATTCTGAACTAATTAGTCCTTGGTGATGACTGATGCTAGTACAAATTGTGAAGTGGATATTCCTAGTGCTGTTTTTGGTGATCAAGCAGTTTATTCTTGGTGCCCAAGATTCTCCAGTATTTTACTAATTTACTTATTTATTCATACTTCTAGTCTCATCTTCTTTTTCAAAAATTAGTATCTTAGTAGTAGACCCTAACTGCAGAGTAGATTAAAGTTGAAAGAGGGGCTAAATTCTCCAAGGTGTCCATTGGGACTCCAATTGTCACTCTGAAACTTGAGGTAAGAGGACAGGGGTCACTTGAAGTTTTCTTTTCTAAGACAGTTAAGTTTCTGAGTCACTTAAGTTTTCATTGAGATTAGTCAATTAGCCCAAGGTAAATTGTTAAATGAGTACTTGCATCTGCAACTGGAATCTAGAATATTATTTTTGGCTTAAAATTAAGATTATAATTTCATTTTTAAATCTTTAAGAAGTTCCTTGTTTAATATATAAATTTTATTCTCCATATTTTCTGATTCTGCCACCATTTTTGTATACAAGATTAAAAATGGCAATAATATCTCATAGGTGGTTTGAACAAAATCCATTTTTTTCTCATTTTCTACTAATATATATGAATTAATCATGTTTTTGAGAGGTTTTGAAAAAAAATCAAACAAATGTTTCCAGTGATTTTTGCTAGAGCAGATTATAGGAAATTTTCAACTTCCTAATATGAAGTCAGAATTCTTTGTACACATGTAATCTATCTTCATAACCAACATGAATCATATTTTATTTTCCATACTAATATCAGAGTGAAAATTGCAAAATAAAAGAAAGAAGGTAGGGATATACCTGGCCAATTAATACACTGAGAATGAAAATCATAAATATCTTCTGAAGAACGTGAAGAGATAGAATTTTTCAGGTTTCTTTTTTCTCCCTAGCATAACAGGCAGGGAAAAAATTTAAAAACAACACAAAATAAATACATCTTAAATATTTACTGATGGTTATGTTTTTAGCTCAAACTTTTTGCTTATGGACTTTGCTCCTTGTAGAATCATTGGAAAATTGTGGTACAGAACTTAAAACCTGAAAGGAAGAAAGAATCATATGTTGGACATAAACCCTGGAGTGTCTCACTCGGCAATGAAACACATCTCAGCCAGCCACAAGTGCATACTAGATGATCATGAGTGTCTGGTGACAGTCCATGGTTGGCCCATCTCGCGGTTCATTGGTTTCTCAAATACTTTACACAACAAATATACTTTCTCCAAACTTCTCCACCCATAATGAAGAATTTTTGTTACCCTATTCCTCAAACATCATCTTTACTCCAAAATGAGGATATGGTTTTTTGTTGCCTTGCTCTTCTGATTATCTTATATTTTGTGATTTTACTTTTCCTATTTCATAAAAGTTTCCTCCAGGAAACATCACTTACATGACTGGTGGCAGCTAATGGGAATTTAGCTCTACCTACAGTAATTTGGAGGGAACAGAGGAAAGTAATAACATGTTATCCAACGGACACATTCCCTGAACTCATCACTACTGGTACCACAAAAAATATTACTGTAGTAAAGGAAAAGTAAACATCCAATGAGGATTTTTCTAAAAAAGATTCTGTGCTAGTTCAATAAGTCCATAGAAGGAAATGTATCTAGTCTATGAAGCTATGGGCAAAGAAATACCTGATGTTAAAAAGCTCTCCATCAGTTGGAACAATGGATGAAAGTAACAAAAATGCCTGCTGCACTGGTCAGAATACACATTGGTGAGTCATGGCTCAGCAGAGTTAGGATTTCATCTTTGTGTTCCCAGAACTGCATTTCTATTTATATTGAGGATCTTTTGTTTTTGTTTTTGTTTTTGTTTTTTACATTTATTTATCTTTGAGAGACAGCAAGACAGAGCAGCAGGGGAGGAGCAGAGAGAGAAGGAGACACAGAATCCAAAAGAGGCTCCAGGCTCTGAGCAAGTGTTCAGCACAGAGCCCAACACAGGGCTCTAACCCACGAACCTTGAGATCATGACCTGAGCTGAAGTCGGACACTCAACTGACTGAGCCACCTAGGCGTTCCACATTGAGAATCTTTTATTCTAGTCCTTCAGGGAAAAGATCTGCATCTAATTTTTGACACTTTCTTTCTTAAGGTAATTTGATAAATCTCTCTGTGTACGCATATCTTATCTTGAAATTATTAAAGAGATTAAATGACATTACACACATGAAGAATGCAGTATATAGGTATTCAAAGAATGTTAGTTCACCTCCTGTTAGGGAAGTTGGCAGACTTACTGCACCAAAGTCACAGACTAGGCTCAGGGCAGATCGTTTCCTTCCTGAAAATCTCAATTTCTTTTATCTTTATGGTGTCTATCCAGTTTCTTGAATCCATCTTGTCCTTGCAGATTTATACCTTTATGGAAGAGGCATGAGGACAAAGGATCAGAGAAGAGGAGCTATCAGCAACAGTTGGAAGTTGCAAAGCTATTGGAATAGTAGTGATTGGCTTAGCCTATCAGAGAATATGCTGAACACCCATCAGTCAGAAAAGTCTAGAAGTCTAGAACAGACTTGATTGTGTCTCCAAAGCCCAGAAAGGCTTGGGAAATGAAAGCACAGATTTGAACCTCCTGATAAGATTATCAGGATCTGAAAGACAATGGATCAGTGCTTTCATTAACAACAGTTCAGTATCTTTCAACCTCTAAAAGCTATACCCTGTCAAACCATCCAACAATTGCTAGAGAAAAATAATGACATTTTGGAGCATGCTAATGCTCAAAATATTTTACTTCCATGTACACTTTGTCAGGAAGTTTCTAGATAATGTTATATCATACAAGGCAATTAATCAAGGAAAAGGAAGACATGGAATTAGGAGATGGGGAGAAGTACAGAGAGAGGTCAGGGATGCCCAGGTGTTGATGAAAGAAGATCTAGAATAATAGCCTTTCAGGGGATCTGGAGAATACTGAAGTAGAAAAATAGGGGCTCCAGATGGAATCTCTTCTTGAAAAAGATGAAATAGATTAAAGACCTCATGTGCCTACAGAAAAGAAGAGAGTCACACTTCTGTCAGAGAATTTGCAGATTAATTCTATATGAGTAATACTAAACTAAGAAGAAACAATTAATAACTCCACGAAACATAAATTTTGTTCAAGAAAAGTAATCATGGTCAGTAAATTAACTATGAATTATAATTATATATTCATAATCCATAGTATAACAAACTATAAATACCTATCTATTAAAAGATTTCTTCAGAGAACAGGGCTGAGAAAAAGTATATGCATGTGAGGAGGAGGAGGGCTGGGCCATAAGAGTTTGACTCCATTTTCTGTTGTATGGAATCAGTAAGTATTTCAAATCAAAAAATGTCAGCAAGTAACAGAATCTGAAAGTTACTTAGTAATACAATTCAAGTGCCAAAAGAATTCACTAGGTTAGTAAAAACTGGTTATCTGTAGAATACAAACTGGGATCAGGAAGAAGTCAAGAGACTATTATTCTTCATGAAAATTCCTGTCTAGAACTAGTTGCCTTTGTGAAATCTTGTGCATACTTTGATAAGAAAAGCTATGTTTAAATAAATAAAATTTTATTTAAGTAAGTTAAATTATATTTGAAACAACATTCTTATGATAGATAGATAGTTCTTACAGATATTCCAGATTTCTAATTGATACATAATAGAATTATTCCTCTCTTATAGTCCTTTTTCTCAGGCATCTTCCTAAGGATCCATACTGAATTATCTAGCTCCTTGCTACTGAAAATGCAGGCCCCCTGACCAGAAATGTCAGCATTACTTAGGAGCTTGTTAGAAATGTAGAAGGTCAGGACTCATCTCTGGGATACTGAATTGAAATCTGCATTTTAACAAAATTCCTGTGCACATTAATCTTTCAGAAGCATTGGTCCAGATCACTGCATTAATACCCTCATCTCTAGATAAAATGTTTAGTTCTCTCTCATAAATACCTTGCCCTGTTTCTGCCTTTTTGTAAATCTCAAAAGCAATATATCCCATTAAAGTTTTTCAACTTTGATACTTTTGATGTTTGGACCAGAAAATTCTTTGTTGTGGAAACTATCCTGTGCATTGTAGGATGCTTAGCAGCATTCTGGGCCTCTACCAACCAGAGGCCGGTTTCTCTCTCCAGAATGGCAACCAAGAATATCTCCAGACATTGCCAAATGACCGCAGAAGGGTAAAAATTGTCCCCACTTGAGAACTCCTGGATTAGAGGATGAATCTTGAGGTAGGGCTTAAGGCAGCACAATCCTCAGAATGAAGTGCAATCAGAATTGGGGGAAGTGAGCTGAGAGGCAGAAAGAAACACAGTTTGGAAAAGAATATTAAACACTATAATGTAATTTCATATTTGAAATGAAATACCTGTGGTTTAAAATATACATTATTGACAGTAAAGCACTTGAACATTTCCTTGGGGATATGCAGAATATTCAAAATTCCTAAGTTAAATCCATCTCCTTTGGGTCCTGTGGCTCTTACAGGCACACTTGCATTTTTGAAATTTCCATTGGCTTACCAATATTTGGATAATATGATTCAAATTTCAAAATTATTTTGCAAAGAAGTAGTCTCAAAATTGCAAAGATCATACCCTGAAATGTGTGATATCTATTAGGAATACAGAAAAGATGTCTGAAAACTCGTGGGATTTTTTTCTATTTAAAAAAGTTTTAGGGGTGTCTGCGTGGCTCAGTCAGTTAAGCGTCCAGCTCTTGATCTTGGCTCAAGTCATGATTTCACAGCTTGTGATTTTGAGCCCATGTTAGCCTTTGCACTGACAGCATAGAGCCTGCTTGGCTTTTCTCTCTCCCTCCTGCCCCTCCCCCCTCAAAATAAATAAATAACCTAAAAAAAAAGTAAAAAGAAATCCAGATTTATATATGATTATAACATGGTTCAACACCTGCACCTTCACTCAGTTAATATGTGAAGTGGCATCTCGAGGAAAGAGTGGCAGTAGGACCATCATTCATTTGTGTTGAAATGTATTACTGTTTAGATGGGATGTACGTAGATGACTTATGGGCATCGTTACTTTTCCTTACCTAAACAAGCCCTCTGAATGGAAAAGAGACTTTAACAGATACTCCTAGTATTGCAGGCACAAGGGAACAACAACAAAATGCTAGCCTTGACCTTTCTCCTACTCCTAGTATAATTTCTTAATCAGCCATGTGTTGCAGTTAAGAAAAAAAAAGTGGACAAAAATTTGAAGGAAAATGACCATTTCACAAAGACTGTTTAAAGTATGAATTCATATAAACTTGTATTAATGACAAACCTTTCAAGTGTATATTATCCTGAGAATGTTAATTATATGGATATATATATAATTAAGACATACATAGCTATATTTATATACAGTAGAATTAACACACATGTGTGTGCATGTGTGCACATCTTGAAAAATTATAAAGAGTAGCACATAAATTTGTTTGATATATGCTTATGGAATGAAAGATTAGTCCAGAGAATTCTTCAAAGCAACACTGGAATAGTCTAGTTACCCAACATTTTCTGATCAGATAGTCTTTCTCTCAATTAGAGGGGTTGAACCTGTAAAAAATTTCTCCAAATAAAATCACCATGGATGATCTGAAAAGCAATTTAATTTACTCATCCTGTTTTTCAACGGGAAGTGGTTTGAAAAAAACTGAACTTCAGTGTTACCAGACCTAGAAAGTCTAGAGCCAGCTGCACAGAAAGTATAAGCAGAGACTTGGTCTTGTCAAAGTGGATGGATGGCTTGTTATCCTGATTCTCTCTAGATATAGCTTATCATACAAGCCAGACAGCTGTATGATTTGAGTCAGAGTTAGAGTCCACACCAATATCCAACTAATGCTGTCTTTGTAGTCCTAAAGATGTTTAGGCTAAAATAAATACTGCTCTACTTTGAAAATCTGGCAATTCCTAACTCCAAATCCCAAATCCTAAATGTTAGATAGAAAAACATTTTATTCACAGGAACTTTTTTCTTCTGAGTTCATCTGTAGAACATCTCCACTTGTTATAATACTGCCTTAACAAACAAAACAAAACAAAACAAAAAACAAGCATGCCCCTAATTGGGAAAGCCCATGAAACCAAATAAACTAAATCAATCAAATGATTAGAGAGAGAAAAGAAGAAATATTTTTTACTTATTCACAAATAAAAGTATTCTCAAAGGTAACACTAAATGTTCACACCTTTTCCAATGCCCACTACAAACCAAATACAAAGCTAAAAACAGATGTGTGCATACAGTATCACTGAATTGATATAGGAATGGATAATTGTGCAATAAGCCAGATGATAGAAATACTTTTCCATACCCAAAAATTTTGTCATTTGAATAGTTTTAAAGAAGAATGGCAATAATCCAGTTTGACAAAGATGTATATGGAAAGATGTGATGAAGGAAGGGAAAGAAGGGAACAAGATGAAGAGATAGCAAATGCTGTAACTTTGAAAAAACCACAGCATTTCAACATGGAAGACATATAGTGTTTATACAGAAAGGATTAGAAGAGGACAGACTTTGAAGCCTCCTGTGAGCTAAACGCCAAAGCTGTAGAATTAATCCTTTAGCCTAGATGATGCCTGGACATTGAAAGATTTTAAGCAAAGAAGATGGATGGGATCCACTTAAACATTACATTCTCTAGGAACTTGGCTTAGAAGTCTGGTTCCTAAATTATTCCTTGGTTCCCCTGGTAATATTCCCACAGTAAATGATTTACTAGAATGACAGATGAATTTGAGCATATTTTGAGATGTTAATCTTTGTTAATTTGTATTATATATACTGTGCACACAGAACAAACAACAAAAAATTCTTGTAGACCTAGAGAAGGAGAAGGGGTTGAGTATGGGTCAGACATCAGGCCCAAGAATCGCGAGGAAGGATCAGAGAGGCAGCAACCAGCCGTGCAGATAGACGGATGGGGGATGTCTCAGGGACGGCCTGTGTAGACTGACACAGAGTGCTTAACCCTAGCGAGGACGAAGAGTAAGTTAGACACAGAACCAGCAGAATGAAGTTTCCAAAACATTGATTAATTTTTTATTAATTATAAATACATCAAATCATATCTTTTGAATGCACACTTCTTGCTTCCTCTAGGTTGTAAATTCCAGTGAATGTTAAGGTTGTATCTATATTGATCAGTGTTGTATTACTAAGATTTATTTTAGCACATAATAGATACCCCACAAAAAAGCTATTTTAATGAATAAATATAAGAATAGATGCTCCCTCTCAGAACTAATTCTGGAAGTAATGTGGAGAATGGACTAGAAAAGGATAATTCAAGCTTTGCCTATTGAGTTATGTTGTTGTTGTTGTTGTTGTTGTTATTGTTGTTGTTGTTGTTGTTCTTCTTCTTCTTCTTCTTCTTCTTCTTCTTCTTCTTCTTCTTTTACTTCTTCTTCTTCTTCTTCTGCTGCTGCTGCTGCTGCTGCTCCTGCTCCTGCTCCTTCTTTTTCTTCTTCTTCTTCTTCTTCTTCTTCTTCTTCTTCTTCTTCTTCTTCTTCTTCTTTGAGTTATGTTCTGGGAAAGGGAGATGAGTTTCTTAGTGACAGTGGAAATAAAGAGAAGAAATATATTAAAGAAATATTTATTTATTCATTTATAAAGTTTATTTATTTTGAGGGAGAGAGGGAGCTTGAGTTGGGGAAAAGCAGAGAAAGAGAGAGATAAAAATCCCAAGCAGGCTGTGCTCTGTCAGCCCAGAGCCTAAAGTGGGGCTCAAACTCATGAACTGTGAAATCATGACCTGAGCTGAAATCACAAGTCAGACACTCAGCCAACTGAACTATTCAGGCACCCCTCTATTAGCATCTTTCCCAAAGCCTGTAAACATTCTCATTTCTATGTCATATTAATAAACATCCTCCTGGCCCATGTATTTCTCCATGATGGAAGTTCTTTCTCATACTTTTCTTTCAAATGCAAGGTTCTTTTATAATAGTCCACCCTTAACAACTCTATTCCTTTCCTCTCATTCTTAACTTCTGCTCCACTTGTCCAGGGACATACATTGGTAATATGGACTCTTCTTAACTCTTAGTCCCCCTAATAAAAAACAAGAGGAGATGAAACTTCACCTACATTGAAGGTGTTATTATGCCATTTGATTTGTTTATACTATCTGACCTTCTTAATGAGGTGCTCTGATCACTTTGCTTTCACAATGTCACCCAGTATAAGGCAGTTTCTCACTGAGTTTGCTCTCTCCTCTTAGCCCTCCAATCATTTCTTCTTAGTCACCTTCAAGTTCCAGTTTTATTTTGGATTGCTCCGTCCTACGATTTTTCATTTTAATAATATTGATCAACCTGCCATCCCTTGAACAATTAATACCAATGTATGCTTTAGACCTTTGTTTTTGTTATTTTCTCCCCAATGCTTAATTTGTATTTTTCTGTTAAAGACCAATTCAAGTATTAGCTTCTCTAAGAAGTCTGCCTTAACACCCTCAGGCTAAGTTGGACGATTGTCTCAAGGGTGTCCATAAAACTGTGTGTATATTTTCATCTCCGTATTCAATTTTCAAATATTTTGTAGCTTTACAACTATTTGTTTTTTCGATCAGGCCATTAGCTGCCTCTTTGTCTTTTTAAGTTTATTTATTTATTTTGAGAGAGAGCAAAAGCACAAGCCAGGAAGAAACAGAGAGAAGGAGAGAGAAAGAGAATCCTCTGATGCGGGGATCGAACTGTGAGATCATGACCTGAGCTGAAGTCAAGAGTCAGATACTTAACTTTCTGAGCCACCCAGGCACCCTGGCCATTAACTTCTTAAAGACAGTTGGTATCTCATGACTCTAGCATCCTTATCACAGGAAAAAGAGAACCTGGCACATAGCAAGGGATCACTAAAACCTTGTAGAATGTGTGAAATTAATCTAGCAAAGTGGAATAGTTTAGTAATAACAGAAGGCTACTGAAAGTTTTTGCATGGAAGAGCTATTTGATTTAACAAGTATTTTGTGACATTAAATCTGGAACTGTATGAAACAAAGATTTGAGTGAAAAAGAATCAGAAAAGCAGCATCAGAAGCAGGAGAACCCAGGAGGAGAAGCAGTGCTGTCACACAGGGAAAGAGACAGGAGATTTCCAAGAATTGAGTAACAGCTAGCAATGTTCCTATAAGAAGGCCAGAAAAGACAGGCAGAAAACAGACTGTGATAGGCTGAATAATGGTCCCCAGAGAGGCCCATGCACTAATCCCCCAAATCTGTTAACTATGTTACCCTACACAGCCAAAGGGACTCTGCAGGTATAAGTTAAGGTCCTGTGATGGGGACACTTTCCTAGATTATCCTGGTGTCAATGTCATCATAAAGATCCTTGTAAGAGGAAGTCAAGAGGATCAGAGTGAGGGGCAATACGTGACATTAGAAGCAGAGGTCACAGGGATGCAAGGTCACAAGCCAAGGAATGCAGGCAGTCTCTAGAAGATGAAAAAGGTAAGGGAAGGATTCACCCCTAGAGTCTCCAGAAGGACACAGGCCTGGCAACTGAGTTTTAGAATTCTGAATACAAGAACTGTAAGAGGATATATTTATGTTGCTTTAAGCCACTGTTTGTGACATTTTGTTATAACAGCAATAAGAAACAATACACAGACCCTGAGAGAGTAAAAAAGTTGATTTCTAAGGGAAGAGAGCAGGTGTAAACCTCACGGCGGGGGGGGGGGGGGAGCCCTTAGAAAGAAATAAAAACAGGATAAGGGCACCCTGGTGGCTATGTCACTTAAGTGTCTGACTCTCAATCTCAGTTAAGGTCATGATTTCATGGTTCCTAGGATCAAGCCCCATGATGGACTCTGTGCTGATAGCACAGATCCTGCTTGGGATTCTCTGTCTCACTCTCTCTCTGTCCTTCCCCTGAGCACTCGCTCTCTCTCTCTCTCTCTTTCTCAAAATAAATAAATAAACTTAAAAAATAGGATAAGGATATGGGAAAACAAATCATAGAACCTTTTTTCACAGGAGAGATTTAGATATGTTCAAAGGAAGAAAAGTTGAAGAGAAACTGTGTGTGTAAGGATGAATTTCTAATGGAAACAGAAAAGAACACATGCTTGCTTTGTGGCCCTCATTGTCCGTCATGGTCTTTCCCACTTTACAGAAGCATCTTAATAAATCCTTAGAGTAAACCATTAACTTTATGAGAAAATTATGGCTGAGGAAGGTTAAATAATTTGCCCAGGCTATACACATTATAAATTGTGGGGCAGGGCCTGAATCCAAGTGTGTCTGATAAAGTCCATGGTCTTTACCCCCCGGAAAGACAGGAAAGGGTAGGATGGCTGTCAAGCTCTGACTCCTGTCCTTTAAGTCAAGAGGGAAGGAAGTGATAATGGGTGAGCAATTAGATATGCTTTGGATATAAAAGAAGGGAGATGAACATGTACTTAATAAATAAAGAAAAAAAAGTATATGAGCCAACTTTTAAAGTGTGAGGTCAAGATAAAAATATTTTCACATTGACTCACAATATTCAATCAACTCTGGTTATTTTTATACAGTTTTAACAACTTCTAAATGGTTAAGAGTTTCAGTTCAACCAAATTTTCAAGTTTTTCCTTTAAAAGAGAAAAAAATATAGTAAGAAACAAAGTCAACATACCAGAGTGTTCAGGTTGAATCAAAATCAAAATAAATTACATTTCTAGTGAGTTTCAAAAGTACAAGCTATTTCCCCACATCTGTAAGCAATAGATTTTACTTAGTGTGAGAAAATCCAACCAACTTAGCAGAACACAGTGTAAATTGACTTATCTGAATGGTATTTTGGGCTTCTAATTTGGGAAGGTGGTTGGTTTAACAATTTGTCTCCATCCAAAAAAGGAAAAGACTATAATAAGAATCAGTAAGTACAGAAATAGTATACAGATATTTTCACTAAGAATTTATTTTTAAATGTTTAAAATCTATACTTTCTTAAACATCCACATATAATTCTAACTTTTAAACAATTAGATTAGATTAATTTAACAAATATGAGATGGTTGGATTTGGGCTAAATTTTGAAGACAATTTAAAATGCAGATCAGGGACACCTAGGTGGCTAAGTCGGTTAACACCTGACTCTTGCTTTCGGCTCAGGTCATGATCTCACAGTTCATAAAATCTAGGCCCAGGTCTGGCTCTGTGCTGACAGCATGGGGTCTGCTTGGGATTCTCTCTCCCTCTTTCTCTGCCCCTCCCCTGCTCACTCTGTCTCTCTTTCAAAATAAATAAAGAAACTTTACAAAAATAAATAAAATGCAGATCATTGACAAAGACAATAAAATATTTTAAATGAATGGCCACTTTAGGCAGTTGAATAGAAGTAAAAATAAAACAGATTAAGGATTTCAAGGAAACGTATAACAGAATCAAAATCTTTACTGAATTAGAAAGAACAGAATTGCCTTTTTGAAGAAATGAAATTATGATATAGACAACAAATGTAAAAATATGCACCAGAGTTTACAGGAAAAGGAAAAACCTTGACATTATAACATAAATGGAGGATGGAGAACAGAAGTGCAAATTAGGAATGGCAGGTGCTCCTGAGAGTAAGCGAACCAAAGATAATAACCAAAGATATAATGAAGAAAACATTGCTGAGTTTTTTAAAAATGATCTGAGCATGTAGATATAGATGTTTTATTATATATATTCTGAGGGGGAAGAACGATGAAAAAGACCCTCTAATTAGATACATCCTGGAAAAATAGCCTATCTAATAAGACTAAATGTATACCTTCATGCAACTATACAGAAACTGAATATGCAAAAAATGTGAAAATCTGTTAAAGAACAAAACTCAAGATCTCCACAAGCAGCTTTTCAAAATTCAGGTAACAACAGACAAAACTTTAGCACAAACATAAGGTTTTGAATGCATGTGATTTGGGTTACCCAGCCAGACTGGAGTTTACCTACGACTGAAACAAAATTTCAGATACTTAAGGACTCAGAAAATATATCTCCTCTGTAATCTTCTTGAATAAAATAAACAAAAGGTATTACCCCAACCACATAATAACTGCATTACTGTCTAGTACATCCTTATCCAGCCTCTCCTAAAATAACTATGTTTGTGGATATTATACATTCGAAAGCAAGGAGTGCTATACCACAACTTTGCTCACAGATTATATGATCACAACTGACTCTAGATGACTATCCGCAGACATGTCATAGGATGCTTGCTCAGATCTATTATCAGAAAGCATTTTATAACCAGTCTCAGCTAGAGCTCTGTTTATGTGAAGTGCTCTCATTTCTCTTGCTTATAATCTGACACTCTTCTACTTTTTCTTACTCTAGCCATAGGCTTTCTGTCGGAATTATCAGAAGGTGGTGATAACAGGGGTCAGGACTCTTCTACATCAAGACCTCTCTGCTCCTATAGCACCTGTGTTCCTCCATCAAAGGACTTATAATAGTACAACTGCTTGTTAAATGTTTCTTATTGCTCCTACTACACTCACACAATCTTTATAAACCAGCACCCAGAAGAGTCTTTGAAATACAAAACATATTTTTAAAAATTTAATATCTGTATGAAATGTAGCTGTTAGCCAGATGTTATTTTAATTTTTATTTTTAGTTGACGGAGTCTTCAATAGCTCATGTGCGATATTATAGAATGTGGGCCTCTGTTGCTCCTAATATATTACATATTAAACAGTGTCCTGATTTGTGGCCCCAACTGTGGCTAATGTGTTACTCTAATTTATTTACACAGAGATCTTTTTCCTTTTATTGAAAAACACTGTATTTCTAATATAATTAGGCCCCAGTATGTCTCTTCCACATAGCACTTAAGTTATGTAGTTTAAAAGTTTTGCCCATGTTAACTGTAGGTACACCATTAACACACCATAACCAAGGAAAATGAAAAAGTAGATAGAAACAAGGGCATGCTGGAGCTGGCCCATGGCAGCTCATGAGAACCAACAGGAATTTAAAAAGCTGGGTGCTAATCATAGAATTAGTAAAAATAAATTATATAAAGCTACAATTAAAACAATTACATTGAAAACAAAGATAAATACTCAAAGACACCATTTTCTAACTTTTTTTTACTATATTTCACTATTATCTATGCTCTTGTGTTTATCTACAGTCGCTGGAACTGTGTGGTAGACGAAATATACAATGGTGTCCTGCTAAACATGTCCTCTACCTCTTCATTGCCGCCCACCCTCATCTTGGTTCATAAATCCAGCACTCATATGTTAGATTTCATGTTAACTTGAAGTTTTCCATATTATCAGTCAATATGGTGATTCACAAGTGTCCTAGAGAGTAAGACCAAATGGTCTCTTTACTTGTATCGCTTCCATTGAACAGAACAAACAACAAACTCTGTTAGGCCTTCTGCAACACAGGCATTGTTGAGGACTCAAAGTCTGGAGTTACTTTTCAGCAAAAAGAACCAAATTATCTTACTGAGCATAAAGATCCTGTTCAGTTAAGCTTCTGATTCTTTATCTTGGGGACTGTTCAAACGGATGTGGGGCTGCGAGTGAATGGTCAAGAAAGAATTCTTGAGATGTTTTTGGTGCAAAAAGGTGCTTTTATTATATAGCACAGGGACAGGACCCTTGGGCAGGAAGAGTTGCACTTTTGTTGTATGAAGCTGGCAGTTCTATGCTCAGTGTTCAAGGAGGGGACATGAAGGGAGTATTAGATCATAAATGTTTCTTCAAATTTCTACTCATAAAACTACTTTCACAAGATTTCTCTGGTGCACCATTATCCAGTTCGATATTAACTATTGGCAGTCATGAGATCTTTTAAGAATGCAGCAACCAGTACGTATTTGATCCTTATTGGAACTATGCAGACCAGAGGTCAGCCTTCTGCGCTAAAGGTGAACATTTTTCTGCTTCTATCCCTCATCACAAACCACCACCATTTTCTAGATGTCTCATTCTGCCATGATCTGAGATTTCCTGGTTAGCCTGAGAATTACAAGAAGAAGAACCACAATAAAAAACTGAGAACAATGAGGGGTGCCTGGGTGGCTCAGTCAGTTAAGTGTGGGATTTTGGCTCAGTTAATGATCTTGCATTTTGTGAGTTTGAGCCCTGTGTCTGGCTCTGTGCTGACAGCTTCATTCTCCCTCTCTCTCTGCCCATCGCCTGCTTGTGCTCTGTCTCTCTCTCTCTCTCAAAATAAAATAAACATTAAAAAAATTTTAAAAAAAACCCTGAGAACTATGAGAAGAAAGGGAATGTGACGGGGAAGAATGAACCAGAAGCATACCTATTCAATTTGAAACAAGAATGGCAGATTAGATTTTTTAAAGAACAAAAACAGGGATTGGGGAAACATATTTTTAAATATACACATACCTCCAGATCAAGTCAGTGGATTTTCCACAAAAGTAAAGAGTGTTGGGTGCATCATTCATTCCTATTTAAGACACTACTTTCTTCCTCCAAAGTTTAAGTTTGGTACAGAAGGTTATTCCTTATCTCTTATTTTTTATGGGAAAAAAACCACTTCTTAGCTCATATGCTTATTTTATCTAAAATTTTGTATATCTAAGTTATCTTTCTCCTGAAGGATTTTTTCCCTCAAGTTTCCCAGACTTCTCCTCAGGGTTTTCTAATGTGTCACACAGACTCTTGTGTAATTTAGTCTGAAATCTGGGTAATTTTTCTCATCTTGTCCTTGCTCCTCACAGAATGAATAAAGAATAGAGTGTCACTATTTCTTGTAAGCTCATTAAAAGACACTGAAATGAAGACAAATCGGGTTAAATGAAATGAAGGAAATGCCACAGATGCATTTATAAGTTGCTCGTATCTTTCATATAATTTTAAGACAAAAGATCTGTCCTGGATTTCCTATACTTGGTGGGCTATGGGCATCTTTGCATACTCTAATCTTGGAGAAGTTTTCTGTAAGCACAAATGAAATCCTCCCTACTTGTCATCTCTCTCCAGGAATATTTATGTGCACTCAAGTCAGTGCTATTGGATTTTTTCCATGTCAATATTATTGGATTTTCAATTCTCTCCAACTTCTGCTTGCAACAGCCTGTACATTGGATATGTGCTTTGTGAGTATAATTCCATATGCAACAAAGTTTAGATCTTGATAAGTGGAGGTACTGCCAAGACTGCATGTCTTCCATCTTCAATTAAATCTTAATTTACTGAGAACCAACTACACATTCAGCAATAGTGCTAGGCATGCCAGGATAATAATAATAAGATACCATCTTTACTTTCATGGTGATTCAAATTATTTCAGGGAAGAGACAATTATAGTGCAAAACAGAATTCTTTCTGGGAAGTTGAAATATTCCGCAAAGAAATAAAGTCTTAGTGGTTCTTCAAGTCAATGCAAAACTATGTATATAAATAAAATTTCCCATCACAATAGATGGCCAGTGGGACAGTGAGAGAAACTATAAAAAAAAAAAAAAGGAAAGGAGATTTAGACATCATGATTTGGTCACATGAAGCTATGGCTCTCTGCTTTGTGTCTCAAAAGGATGTATAAAAGCAAAGAATATGAAGGAATTCTTCCCAAGTACCTCTGGCTGCCAAATGCCAACTGTGTGGAATGTGAAAAACTGAAAGAGGTACAACAAATACAAAGAAACACGAGAAATAAAAAGCTACGTAAAATTTCCATGCTTACTGCCCTATCTGGGAAGGGGTGAGGTTAGGTAAATATGTCTGGAAAACAAGGTATACAGAGAGGTATTTCTGTGTCATCAAATGGTATTCTATTTTCATTAAAATGTTAACAGAAACTAAAACACTTAAATACTATCTTTTCAGATCTTGGCAGTCCCACCTTAATGCAAAAACAAAGGTCAGTGGACTAGAAATCTATCCGCTTTTCCTCTTCAGAGAATGGTATTCTCTTTAAAGGAAAACTTACTCTGATCACTTTTCAAAATGTTTACATTCATTTAATGAAATAACTTCTTAAAGGCTAAGAGCAAATCAAAATCTTTTTTTCCAGTTAACAAATGGCTTTATTGTAGTAACATAATTTTCTTGAATTAGATACATTATTAGCATTATTTGTTAATCCATCATAAATAGATCTGAGCAACCTCATACTTGTGCTATATCATCATACTTGTCAGATAAACATGCAGGTAACACTATAGATTTAGCGTCTTTAACAATTGTAGCATTAGAGCATGGCTCCTTAGATGTCAGGGGCTACTCTATGGTTTTCCGTGGAACTTTGCACCTAAGCCTTAAGCAAAATTGCAAGAAATAGATAAACTATATTTCTGCCATCCTTGTATCACACTCTTTTCAAACCTCTCTCTGTCTCTGGCCCGGATTATGTACCACTCTTCCTTTCTAAACCCTCCTCTCCTAGGGAAGCCAATGTCAGCAAGGTATGAGACATAGAAAGTCTGAGAAAGAAGAAATATTTGTGGCAAGTAGGATTCAAGAAAAGCTTTGTGAAGGAAGTAATATTTGAACTGGCCTTTGAAGAATAGGTCAGATTTATACACGGAGAAATATTGCGTACAATTTTGGAAGGGGGTGGAGGTGGCTGAGATAGGAAGGGATAGGCTTGGTGGGAATGGAGTGGAGAAGAACATTCCAGACAAAAGTCACAGCATGTGTAGGGGTTTGGAAGTGGGAGTACATGAGGGAATATTGACTCATTTAATTGGACTTGAGCATGAGGGTGTGTGAAAAGGATTAGTAAAAAATAAATATTGCCAGTGTAGGCCAGGATCTTTAATGCTAGCTACTGCATAATGACTTTTCTTAGTTGGTCAGAAAAAATTTTAATTTACAAACATATGAACATGTGGTGCAAGGAATGTGGTGTATCAGTTCATTTCCACTGACAGTGCTTTCAGATTTGAATATGACCGTATATGCACAACTGCAAACCTTAAGGTGCTGCTCCCCTACTCTTTTTCATAATGGAGTCATGTTCTTTGATTTGCAGGAACATAGTGGTATTAGAGCAAACCAGAATCCTGAGCCACAAATAGAGTTATATGCTCTGATAGCATTTGACCAAAGTTTTATAAGCTTAACATATCGTTAGGCACAGCTAACTTTAACACAAAGACACAGAAAATTAGGGGCACCTGGGTGGCTCAGTCAGTTCAGCGTTCAACTCAATTTCTGCTCAGGTCATGATCTCACAGTTCATGAGATTGAGCCCTGTGTCACGCTCTACACAGAGAGCATGGAGCTTGCTTTGAATTCTCTTTCTCCCTCTCTCTCTCTGCCCCTCCTCTGCTCATACTCTCTCTCTTGAGATAATAAACTTAAAATTTTTTTAAAGATACACAAAAGTAAAACAAAGGATTTGTGGGCCATAGGTTTTATTGATCACTGCCTTTTTATATTTATCCAGATTTCAGAAATCAATTCTCCCTAAAATAAAAAATGGCATTTTTTAAGATCTTAGAAATTCTTCACTCCCTTCAGATCAGCTTCAATAGGTTATGCCTATATTAGTTTGTTTAATCACACTAATTAATTACTATGTGTTTTGACCGAGCAAGAGGAAACATACTAGGAGTTTACCAATTCTTTTACTGTAATATAAGTCACCAGAAGGGAAAAAAAAATAAATGAAACTTAGCTAATCATTAAGTTTACATGGAAATAGGAATCATGCCAGATGCTCTTTACCAAACAAGCATACTCTAATAGCCAAACACACTGTCTTGATTAACCATCTCAACAACTTTTGTGAAGGTATTGTTAGTGTATTTTACTCACAGGAACATTGTTAAATTGCTCAAAATAACATTCAGTAGATGACAGGTCTGTCTGCTTTGCTGTTCCTAATCAATCTACTTAAAATAAAAATGTATTTGTTCCTTTCCTCTTCCCTTTGCTCTTATCCTCATGGAATAAACCAGTTATTCTGATTTAAAGTTTACATATAAATTGTGCTTATTTCTTCAGAGTAAGAAAAACAAGTCAAAATTACTATAATTCCAATGGTTAGTAACCCATACTCTTGGGTTAGACATTTTTTTAGCAATCAGGCTCATAATACTGGCAATTTATCACTGTTTTTCAGTTTAAATATATCAACCTTGCCCTAATGAACTAAATAAAAAGATCTTTCCAAGAATTAATTCTGCTAATTTATTTTTTTCGCAGATTTCACTCTTTAATTTCCAATATCATGCCAGAAATTTTTGATTTAATCAACTTTTAAGAAGTCAGAAAAATTCAAGAAATGTATAATATGTCTATGTCATTGGAAATACTTTTGCTAAAAGTGAAGAGGAAAAGCTTGATGTTATACCTTATCTATCCTTAAACATACCAAGAGAAAATATAAGGTACTCCAGAAATGGGCAGGACCTTTGTTGTTATTTTGATGTTTAATTAGTAAAACTCCAAGTGTTAGTTAGCATTTTGTCTTCATTAACATAGCCAGGACTCCACTTAAAAGACAATTTGAACTTTGAAACAGATACTGAGATTCACAATAAATAGAACTTCCTCTGCATGTTCAACTTCTGACTCTAACATCCCAAAAGAATAAGAGAAAAAGTGAATAATAATTAAACAGCAATTTTTTTATTCTTAAAAGATAAATAGTATCCTCAATGGAATTAATTAATTTAGCAAGACTGTTTAATGCAATTTTCACATGCTCTTCAGTCACCAAAAAAAAAAAAAAAAAAAAAAATACCTGAAGTAGCAAACATTCAAATTTCTATTTTGATTCAGGATAGGGGCCCTAATTTAGAAACGAAGGCCTTTTGTTAGTCATGCCCCTGTCTCAAAGATGTGGGCAAAATTTTTTAAATTAGCTAACAAAATTTTGGGGAAAATGTATGATTCATAGGGAAATTTTCTTAAGTCATAATGTTCTTACATACATTAAAATAAACTAATCAGTTTAATATCTCCATTTTCTTTTCATGCTACATCAATAGAAGAGATAGGAGAAAAATAAACATTAAATAAGCGTGTTTTTCCTAAATGATAACATGAAAGAACATTATGATAAATAATAAGACAATAACACAGTATTCAAATACTGTTCAGATGCTTTGGAAATGTGTGCCAACTCACACTTTAAAATATTGGGGTGGGGGGGCACCTGGGTGGCTCAGTTGGTTAAGTGTCCGACTTCGGTTCAGGACATGATCTCACGGTTCATGAATTCGAGCCTGCATCAGGCTCTCTGCTGACAGCTCAGAGCCTGGAGCCTGCTTCGGATTCTGTGTCTCCCTCTCTCCCTGCCCCCCTCTTTCTCTCTCTCTCTCTCTCTCTCTCTCTCTCTCTCAAAAATAAATAAACATTAAAAATTTTTTAAATAAAAAATAGGGGTGAGGAAGGTCTTATTTTTTAGACTTTATTTTTAAGACTCAAAAAGTTTTATTTCTAAGATGCTATAGCTATGTCTACACACTGGAAAATAGGGGTGATTTGTCATAACAATATAGAAAGTTAAAATGAATAGTTCAGATACAAAATTAGAAAATTAGAAAATAGTTGTAAAACTAACAAAATGGGTATAGGACTTAAAAACTACAAAGTTGATGAAAGAAATCAAGGAATGTGTAAATAGAGAGATATAATGTGTTCATAGATTGCAAAACTCAACTTAGTAAAGATGTCAATTCTCTCTAAATTATATGCTGAATGCAATTCTTATCAAAATCACCACAAGATTTTTTGTATATATAGGCAAGATTATCCTAAAGTTTATATCGAAAGGTCAAGAAACTGGAATATCTAAATAATTTTGAAAAAGTAGAATAAAGTGAGAAGTATCCGTCCACTCAATTTCAAGACATTATATAACCATGATAATTAAGAATGTGTTGTATTATTGGTGGAGAATTGATACACAGATCAATGAAGTAATACAGCCAACCTAGAAATAGATCTTCAAAAATATGCCCAACTGATTTTTGACAAATATTCAAAAACATTTTAATAGAAGAAAGTTAGTCTTTCAATAGATAGTACTGGAGTAAGTAGATATCCATAAGCAAGAAAGTGAACCTGGACCTAAATCTCTTGTTTCATGTAAAATCATGTAAAATTAACTCAAAATTGATGATGAAATTAATGTAAAACTATAAAATTTCTAGGGAAAAAAAACCTTTGGAGAAAAATCCTCTGGATCTAGGATTGGGGAATGTTATTATTTGTATTATTATTGTTAATTATTATTACTGAAGTATAGTTGACATACAATTTTATACAATGTATTACAATATATGTACAATGTCAGGTGTACAACATAGTGATTCAACAATTCTATACAAAAATGTTTTTATACTTGACAACAAAAGCATGATCCATATGAGGAAAAATTGATAAATTAGTCTTACTAAAATTCAAAACTCTTGCTCCAAGAAAATGAAGGTGAAAAGAGAAACTACAGAGAGAAAATATTTGCAAACCATGTATCTGACAAAGGATAGAAAAACATAAAGAAGCCTCAAATCTCAATAGTGAGAAAACAAATAACCGAATTGAAAAATAAGCAAAAGCCATTCAGCATCATTAGCCATCAGGGAAATGTAAATTCAAACCTCAGTGAAGTAACACTATACATCTAACAGAATGGCTAAAATAAAAAACAATAGTGAAACATCATGGACTGACAGGATTGAAGAAAGACTGGATCACTCATACATTGCTAGTGGGTTGTAGAATAATAAAGCCACTTTGGAAAACCATTTGACAGTGCTTAAAGATTTACTAGGCAACTACCATACAATCTAAAAATTACCATTCTGGCTTTATATCCTAGAGAAATAAAAAGTTATGCTCACACAAAAACAGTTACATGAATGGTCATAGCACTTTTGTTCATAATAGTGAAAAACTAGGAATAATCTAGTGCCCTTCAACAGTGAGTATTTAAAAATTTTTAATGTTTATTTATTTTGAGAGAGAGGTAGTGAGAGAGAGGGCAAGCAGGGGAGAGGCAGAGAGAGAGGAGGACACAGAATCTGAAGCCGGTTTCAGGCTCTGAGCTATCAGCACAGAGCCCTATGTGGAGCTCAAACCCATGAACTGTGAGATCATGACCTGACTGAAGTCAGACAATTAACCAACTGAGCCACCCAGGCACCCCTCAACAATGAGTATTTAAACAAATGTGGCACATCCATACCATGGAATATTCATCAATGGTCAGCAAGAAATAAGAACAAACTATTGATACATGTTTGATCCATACTTGAATGGATCTCCAGAGAATTATGCTGAGTGAAATGGACAATAACAAATAGGTATATATGGTATGACTCCATTTAGATAGCTTTCTTGAAAAAACCAAAATTATAGGAATAGAGAAAAAAATAGTGGTTCCCAGGGTTTAAAGATAGGACAGACAGGAAGAAGAGAGAGAAAAAACAAATGATTGTGGTTATAAAGGTGCAACAGGTGGAGTAAGTCAACATGGCAGAGAAGTAGGGGGACCTGAAGTTGCTTTGTCCCTCAAACACTTCAGTATTGAGGATAGAAAACTTGGAATTCCAGAAATCCAGGCTACAGAGTGAAAGAAACACCTCCAGGGGCTCACAGGAACAACTTGATGGGCCATACGTGTGTGATTGTGAACTGGGAGAGATAAAACAGATGGTGTAGGCACGGAGGGGAGGAATTCCCTTCTGTGGAGAGACAAAAGGAAGAGAAAGAGAGGCTGTGGAAGTGTAGGATTATATTTGGACCAGAGAAAAACCACAGACCAGGAATGGGAAAAACAGAGAAAGAACCAATTTCTAACTTGTTCCAGGATTGAGGGGCTTTCTCTAGACTGGCGTCAGCCACCCTGTTCACGTGCCTGGGGAGGATAAAACTTCTTCCACCAACCCCCTCTTTTTAAAAAAATTTCCAGGATACTTCAATGAACAAATCAAAGCACACCTAGTGGAAAGTCCAAACCACCACTATGAGAAGGGAGATAAAGCAACCAGAGTAACAACAACAGAAAGCACACAGCATACTCCAAAAACACCTCCTGAAGGGCCAGACCCTGGACAGGGTATGATCCCTCTTTAATATAGTAGTACTAATAGGTGTAGGACACATAATAAGCTACTAAAACACATAAGGGACAGAAAACTAGCCAAAATGACAAAAAGGAAGAATTCTCCTCACAAGAAATTCCAGGATGAAATGTCAGCTAGAGAATTGCTCAAAACAGATATAAAGAATATATATGATCAAGAATTTATAATAATAGTCATAAGATTAATAGCTGGGCTTGAAAAAAGCATAGAAGACAGCAGAGAACATATTGCTGCAGAGATCAACAAACTAATAGTCATGATGAACTAAGAAATGCTGTAAATGAGGTGTAAAATAAACTAGATGCAGTGACAGCAAGGATGGAGGAAGCAGAGGGGAGAATACATAAAATAGAATATAAAATTATGGAACATGATGAAGCCGAGAAAAAGAGAGATAAGAAAATACCAGACCACAAGGGGAGAATTAAAGAACTAAGAGATTCAATGAAATGTAACAATATCTGTATCAAAAGAGTTCCAGAAGAAGAAGAGAGAGAAGAGAAAGGGGCGGAAGGTTTACTTGAACAAATTATAGCTGAGAACTTCCCTAATCTGAGGAAGGAAACAGACATCCAAGTCCAGGAGGCACAGAGAACTCCCTTCAGATTTAACAAGAATAGGTCTTCTTGATAGCATATCATAGTGAAACTGGCAAAATACAAAGATAAGGAGAGAATTCTGAAAGGAGGTAGGGACAAATGGGCCTTAACCTACAAACGTAGACTTGTAAGGGTAGTAGCAGACCTGTCCACTGAAACTCAACAGGCCAGAAGGGAGTGGCAGGAAATATTCAATGTGCTGAATAGGAAAAATATGCAGCCAAGAATCCTTTATCCAGCAAGCCTATCATTCAGCAATGAACAAAAACTGAAGGAGTTCATGACCACTAAACCAGCCCTGAAAGAGATCCTAAGGGGGAGTCTGTGAGTGGAAGGCTGCAAAGGCTAGATGAGAAACATCTCCACAAGCCTGAAACTTACAGATAACACAATGACACTAAATCCATATCTTTCAATAATAACTCTGAATGTAAATGGACTAAATGCTCCAATCAAAAGACATAGGGTATCAGAATTGATAAAAAACAAGATCCATCTATATGCTGTCTACAAGAGACTCGTTTTAGACCTGAGGACACCTTCAGATTGAAAGTGAGGAGATGGAGAACTATCTATCATGCTACTGGAAGTCAAAAGAAAGCTGGAGTAGACATACTTATATCAGACAAACTAGATTTTAAACTAAAGGCTGTAACAAGAGATGAAGAAGGGCATTACATCATAATTACAGGTCTATTCATCAAGATGAGTTAACAATTATAAATGTTTATGCCCCCAACTTGGCACACCCAAATATATAAATCAATTAATTAATCACAAACATAAGCAATCTCCTTGATAAGAACAAGGTAATTGCAGGGGACTTTAATATTTCACTTACAGCAATGGACAGATCATCTAGACATAAAATCAATAAAGAAACAATGGCCTTCAATGATACACTGGACCAGATCAACTTAACAGATGTATTCAGAACTTTTCATTCAAAAGCAGCAGAATACACATTATTCTTGAGTGCATATAGAACATTCCCCAAGATAGATAACATACTGAATCACACAGCAGCCCTCAATAAATATAAGAATTGAGATCATACCATGCGTATTTCAGATACAATGCTATGAAAATTGAAATCAACCACAAAAAAAATTTTTTGGAAAGCCTCCAAATGCATGAGGTTAAAGAACATCCTACTAAAGAATGAATGGGTCAACCAAGCAATTACAGAAGAAATTAAAAAATATGTGGAAGCAAATGAAAATAAAAACACAACAGTACAAAACCTTTGGGATGCAGCAAAGGCAGTCTTAATAGGAAAATACATTGCAATCCAGGCCTATCTCAAGAAACAAGAAAAATCTCAAATAAAAAACCTAACCACACACCTAAATGAACTAGAAGCAGAATAGCAAAGAAAGCCCAAAGTCAGCAGAATAGAAATAATAAAGATTAGAGCAGAAATAAACAATATAGAATTCAAAAACAAAAACAAAAGCAAAACAAAACAAAACAAAAAACCCCAGCAGAATAGATCAATGAATCTAAGAGCTGTTTTTTGTGTGTGTGTCGTTTTGGGAAAAAAATAAATAAAATTGATAAGCCCCTAGTCAGACTTCTCAAAAAGAAAAGAGAACCCAAACAGATAAAATCATGAATGAAAGAGGAGAGATCACAACCAACACCACAGAAATACAAACAATTATTAGAGAATACTATGAAAAATTATGTGCCAACAAACTGGAAAACCTGGAGGGAATGGACAAATTCCTAGACACCCACACACTCCCACACACTACCAAAACTCAAATGGGAAGAAATATAAAATTTGAACAGACCCATAACCAGTGATGAAATTGAACTGGTTATCAAAAATCTCCCAACAAATAAGAGTCATGAGTCAGACGGCTTCCCAGGGAAATTCTACCAGACATTTAAAGCAGAGTTAATACCTATCCTTCTCAATTTGTCTCAAAAAACAGAAACAGAAGCCAAGACAGACAGACACCCCACTAAAAAGGAGAATTGCAAGCCAATAACCCTGGTGAAAATGAATGCAAAAATTCTCAACAAGAAACTAGCAAATCGAATTCAACAGTATATTAAAAGAATTATACACCATGATCAAGTTGGAATCATTCCTGGGTTGCAGGCCTGGTTCAATATTTGCAAATCAATGTGATACATCACATTAATAGAAAAAAGGATAAGAACCATATGATCCTGTCAAGAGATGGAATAGAAAAAGCATTTGACAAAATACAGCATTCTTTCTTAATAAAAACCCTCAAGAAAGTCGGGATAGAAAGAACATATCTTAACGTCATAAAAGCCATATATGAAAAGCTCAAAACTAATATTCTGACTGGGGAAAAACTGAGGGCTTTCCCCCTGAGATCAGGAACACGACAGGGATATCCACTCTCACCACTGTTGTTTAACATAATATTGGAGGTCCTAGCCTCAACAAACAGACAACAAAATGAAATAAAAGGCATCCAATTTGGCAAAGAAGAAGTCAAACTTTCCCTTTTTCCAGATAACATTATACTGTACATGGAAAACCCGAAAGACTCCACCAAAAAGCTGCTCAAACTGATACATGAATGCAGCAAAGTCGTAGGATACAAAATCAATGTACAGAAATCAGTTACATGTCTATACACCATTAATGAAGCAACAGAAAGAGAGATCAAGAAACTGATTCCATTTAGAATTGCACCAAGAACCATAAAATACCTAGGAATAGACCTAACCAAAGATGTAAAAGATCTGTATGCTGAGAACTATAGAAAACTTATGAAAGAAATTGAAGAAGACACAAAGAAATGGAAAAACATTCCATGCTCACGGATTGAAAGAACAAATATTATTAAAATGTCAATACTACCCGAAGTAATCTATACATTCAATTCAATCTCAATCAATATTGCACCAGCATTCTTCTCAAAGCTAGAATAAACAATCCTAAAATTTGTATGGAACCACAAAAGATCTCAAATAGCCAAAATAATGTTGAAAAAGAAAACCAAAGCAGGAGGTATCACAATCCTGGACTTTAGCCTCTGCTACAAAACTGTAATCGTTAAGATAATATGGTATAGGCAAAAAAAAAAAAAAAACAGACACATACACCAATGGAATAGAATAAAGAACCCAGAATTAGACCCACAAATGTATGGCCAACTAATCTTTGACAAAGCAGGAAAGAGTATCCAATGGAAAAAAGACAGTATCTTTAGCAAATGGTGCTGGGAGAACTGGACAACAACATGCAGAAGAATGAAACTGGACCACTTTCTTACACCACACACAAAAATAAACTCAAAATGGATGAAAAATCTAAATGTGAGACAGGAAACCATTAAAACCCTAAAAGAGAAAAAAGGCAACAACCTCTTTGACCTCAGCTGCAGTAATTTCTTACTAGATCCATCTCTGAAGGCAAGGGAAATAAAAACAAAAATGAACTATTGGGACCTCTTCAAAATAAAAGTATTCTGAACTGCAAAGGAAACAATCAACAAAACAAGGGGAAAAAAAGCAACTGACAGAATGGGAAAAGATATTTGCAAATGAAATATCAGATACAGAGTTGGTATCCAAAATCTATAAAGAATTTACCAAACAACACTCAAAAAAACCAATTAATTCAGTGAAGAAATGGGCAGAAGATATGAACAGACACTTTTCCAAAGAAGACATCCAGATGGCCAATAGACACATGAAAAGATGCTCAACATGACTCATCATTAGGAAAATACAAATCAAAACCATATTAAGATACCACCTCATACCAGTCAGAGTGGTTAAGATTAACAACTCAGGAAACAACAGATGTTGGCAAGATGGTGGAGAGACAGGAACCCTCTTGCACTGTTGGTGGGGATGCAAACTGATACAGCTGCTATGAAAAACAGTATGGAGTTTCCTCAAAAAATTAAAAACAGAACTACTTTATGACCCAGCAAATAACATTACTAGGAATTTATCCAAAGGATACAGGAGTGCTGATTCATAGGGGCACATGTATCCCAATGTTTATAGCAGCAGTTTCAACAATAGTCAAATTATGGAAAAAGCCCATATGTCCATCAACTGATGAACAGATAAAGAAGATGTGGTTTATATTTACAATGGAATACTACTTGGCAATGAGAATGAAATCCTTCCATTAGAAGCAACATGGATGGAACTGGAGGGTATTATGGTAAGTAAAATAAGTCAGTCAGAGAAAAACAGATATCATAATTTTTCACTCATATGCAGATCTTGAGAAACTTAACAGAAGACCATGGAGGAAGGAAAGGGGAAAAAATAGTTTCAAACAGAGAGGGAGGCAAAACATAAGAGGCTTTTAAATACGAGAATAAAGTGAGGGTTGATGGGGGGAGGGAGAGGGGAAAATGGGTGATGGGCATTGACAGGGCACTTACTGGGATGAGAACTGGGTGTTGTATGTAAGCAATGAATCACGGGAATCTACCCCTGATGCCAAGAACACACTGCATACACTGTATGTTAGCTAACTTGACAATAAATTATATTAAAAAAAAATAAAAAGTACAGTGTACAGTTTGAAAAAAAAAAGAGCAACATATATTAAGAACAATGTTCTGAATCTTGATGAATCAATGTCAGCACACTGGTTCTGAAATTGTAGTACTGTTTGCAAAATGCTACCATTAGAGGAAACTGGATAAAGGGCACATGGACTGTCTCTATATTTTATTTGAACTACAGGGAAATCCAAAATTATCTCAAAATTTAAATTCAATTAGAAGTAAATCAATTAAATTTGAACATAAAAATAACTAATATAACCTTGAAATTTTAAAATATTTATGCTTTCTTTTTATTTATTTTTTTAGTTTTTATTTTAATTCCAGTTAGTTAACATCCAGTGTTATATTAGTTTCAGGTGTACAATATAGTGCCTCTAAATAACTTGTGTGTCAAAAAGAGAAATCATAGTGAAAACTAGAAAATGTTACTAAATAGTAAGGATAATACTAATTATCAAATCTTGTCACACATAAAAATTATGGTCTTAAATTCTTATGTTACTAAAGAAGAAAAGCAGAAAAATGAAAGATGAACTTTCACTTTAAGATTTTTTCAAATATAGTGAATAACCTGAAGGAAAGTATAAAAAAGGAGATAATTAAGCTAATAGCAGAAAGTAATGAAATATAAAGCAAAAATAAAATAGAAATGGCTAAATCAAATCTATTTTAAAATATAATTTAAAGATGAATATTCTGCATGATTAATCAAAGATTAAAAAGAGTTAGGGAGAGGGAGGGAGGCAAATCATGAGAGACTCTTGAATACTGAAAATGAACTGAGGGCTGAAGGGGGAGGGGGAAAGGGGAAGGGGGGTGATGGTCATGGAGGAGGGCACTTGTGGGGAAGAGCACTGGGTGTTATACGGAAACCAACTTGACAATAAACTATATAAAAATAAATAAATTAATTAATTAATTAATTAAATTTAAAAAAGATTAAAAAGCAAAGGACATATTAACAATTAACAATGTAGGGAATTAAAATGTTGATAACTATTGAAATATAATTAAAAACATAAGCAATTACTATCAACAACTACTTACCAATAAATTCAAAGATGAAATGATCAATTTTGTGGAAGTCAATTATCAATTTTGACTCAATAAGACATATATATATGTATATGTATATAAATAATTTGAATCACATGGTAAAAGTTCTTCATAAAATTCTGATAAAACTCATAAAATTCTTCATAAAATTCTCCCTCAACTGTTGTGATGATCTGAACTTTCACACTCATCCCCAGTAACAGTGCATAGTAAGAAGGGTAGATGACAGAATTTTAGCTTGAATACACCTCACAGATTATTTTCCTAGTCCGAGGATATATAGTGTAAATAAAACATTTAGTAACCGAAAGAACTACATACTCGTTCCATGACCCACATGAGAAGGGCCATTGGCCATTTTGGAAGCTCTTTTTGACCTGTGTAAGCAATAGGGCTCTTAGAGAATAGCCTCGTATGTGGTATCTTTACTAGAGCATATCACCAAAGTCCTATCATTGAATGAAGATATTGACTTAGAAAAGGCTTTCTCCATCCAACTCCCATTTCTACCAGAAAAGAGAATCAGATAATTTTGAAAAAATGCCATTCTGTGGCAAGGATTAGAGTAAATCTTTAATGTTTTTCCTCAAGGCTATTATATCTGTGCTCCTGCTTTCCATCATAATCTAGAAGTAGTTTGATCCCTACAATATCCCATAAAGCATTACATAAAATCATAACATTGATGACATTTAACTAATTGATCCTGGTAAACAAGAAATAACAAGTGTTCTAGGTACATTACTTAGTAAGATGCATGGGAGGATATATTGTATTATTTGTCTATGAAATGTATAAGGGGCAAGATTATAACTGGCAGACCCAATGGTTTTGGAAAAGTTCATGATCAACAGACTTGATATGTGGAATCTTGGGCAAACGTCAATAAAAAAATAGTAACATATATCCTAAAGTTTTGGAATAAAGTCATGTCTTCTTTCACTAACAAATATTTACTTGAAAGACTTGCTGCTAAGACTTAGTAACTCTGTGACATGCAACACAGACTGCCCATCCTGAACAAGGTGTTATATAATCTACTGAATCACAAAATTGGACATGCAGAGCAGAATTCCATTGTAAAATGGAAACAGTATATTTAAGACTAAGTCCTAGAAGGTTCAGAAGACACAAGGAAACTCCATAAGCAGCTAGCTCAGACTCCCACAATACCTATTAGTACTCCTTTTTCACCTATTCCTCACAATATCTATACCATCTTATTGGACGCTCCATTTTAAAAAGATGGAAAAGGAATGAGTCTAATTAGCAATGGATTTGTATGGCATGCAAGAACTAGTCAAACGTGAATGATACCACATTACAGTCCTCAAGTGGTAGCTCTGAAAGACATTAATGAAGGAAGAATTTCCTATGGGCAGAACTCCAGGATCCAACATCTAGTTGCCTACTTTGTGTGGAAGCAAACATAGTCTGAGGTACAGATCAATCCTGTTTCAGGATCAGCAACTTGGAAAGCACAAGATTAAAATATTGGTGATAAAAGTTATGTAGTATATATTTCTAAATGCATGCTACACATGAAGTTCCTATTTTCACTGCAAAGGAGATTCTCTATTATGATGAGAAGAAGATCTATGTCATGAATCATGCTATTGAAGCTTCTTTTCCTCAGTGAGTTCATGTATAAAGAGCTTTGGTAGCAGGGATTGGGTTATGCATGGGCTCAACTTATTGTTGAGCCATATTGTACTTCTCTCATCAAAGCTCATTTGACTACTATTGCTGCTAAACAGAGGCTAATGCTGAGTGACTACCCTTGGGGGGAATGGCTGGTCACTTAGTGGCAGTTTGATTGTAATGTTTCAGTTTTATTATACTACAAGCAGCAATTTATCTTCAGGAATATACAGATATTTTAAGCCAGATTTCCTTTCCTTAGCAGCAGGTTGTCTATCAGCAGGAGCAACTATGGACTCACAGAATGTCTTATCTATCCATCACTAAGTCACTCCACACAACAATTACCTTTGAACAAAGACACAGAGTGAAGGAGGTGACACAATGGACTCATGCTCATTGAATTCACTAATCTTAACCACAAGTCCCATCTCCCAGAAGAAAATAGCTCACTGAACAGTAAATACCTTTTGAAGACTCAATCATTAACAAATTGAAAACTTAAAGTCACTGAGGTTAGTGCTACCCTAGAAAATGCATAATATACCTTAAACCAACAGCCTATATACATAATGCCAACTCCCCATAGCCACTGGTCTGGGAATCAAGGAGTAAACCAATATTTTCTTCTTTTCCTATGGACTTGGGATCTGTGGTTTGGAGGTCCTGGTGCCCAGGAAGAAATGTGAAAATATACTCATGCGTCTGTTATACTGGATGCTCTCGCCATTTGGGGCTTTTCATGTCTCGGTAAGTTGTCTTCCAACCAGCAAAGAAAGGGATCAATGTACTGGTTGGGTTAACTGATCCCAATCGCAAATGAGAAATTGTGTTAAGGAAAAAAAGACTCTCTCTGAAATCTAGGAAATTTGTTATGATACCCCTTAATTGTCCCTTGACCAATGGTCACAGTCAATGAAAGACTGGCCAACACAATGAAGATAGGATCACCAACATTTAAATCCAGCATAACTGAAGGTTTGGGACACAACATTAGATTAAGAACTCCACCTGGCCAAGGTGTTGATAGTAAGGGAAACATGGGGATGGAAGAAGTAGAACTCTCAACTTAAGCTCATAAATAGCTACAGAAACAGGTCTAAAACAACTCTATTTTCTGCTCTCTAACTACTTGAGTTTTTTCCTCCCTTTCTTTCCCTGCTAATTTATGGGATTTTAGATTTCAGGTTGGAGTATACTAGAGTATATCTAAACTGGCATCACCTTGGAAATTTAGTAGAATAAATAGCGGTGTGTCCCCTGCATCTACATAGCTCCTACCAGGCATTCTTCCCACATGTACTGTCCACCTCTCTCCTTTCAGGTCTTGCTGTAATAATGGTTCCTGTGCTTAAAATCCTTGGGGTATTACCCACTCCTCAGTGGTTTCCCTAGCCTGTCCATATCCCTATAAATGGTCATTAACTCTCAAGAAAGACCTGAGTCCCCACCTATTTTTTATCATGATCCTGAATAATAAAGAATACATGGTTTTTAGATCTGCAGTCAAGTGAGTTTTTTAATACTTCATTCTGAATTAGAATTACCCACGTGGTGCTGGCAGAGCTGGGAAAACATGGGTCTCTCCCATAAGGACAGGGACATTGCTATATAGCACAGAGCAGACCTGTGTTAAGTGTCCTGCACTGGACCAAGAATGTCAACTCTGTGGACACCTCACCACATGGAAAAATTAGGTCGGTAATGTGAAGACCTCCCATAATATGCAGAGTATACCAAGAAATCCTATAAACCAGTGATAAAAAGAACATAAAATAGAAACTTTACAAAGGATTTGAAAAAGCAGTTCACAGAAGAGGAAACTCAAATTGTCAATTATAGAATTCCTGGCCTAAATGGATATTCAGCATTCCATTTATTTATATAGTATCGCATTTTTAATTAAAGTTACTTTTCTATTTGGTGTCATACTGAATATTTTGTCATTGATCAAAACACTCAGAGATAACCTATAAGTCAGTTCCAACCTTTATTCTGTAATGGCTTAAATTTTTGTCATAGTTTAGATTGTCATTCCCCTATTTCAGACTGTAATCCTGCCTTACTAATACAGGGCTTGCCCCATGCCAAGCAATTCTCTAAGTGGTTCACATGTGACAACTAATTTCACTTTCATAACAATCCTGTGAAGTATGTAGTATTATTATTCCCACTGACAAATGACCAAACTGTATGTCTGAGATCAATTAGGATTTAAACTAAGATAGTAGGTCCACAGTCCATTGTCTTAACTATATTATACTGCCTCTAATTTGCACGTTGTTCCTGGCTTGAGCAGCATTCAGTCTATTTTAATCCTTGTTCTCCACATGATTTGAGTAGAGCATAAACACTACCTCCTTCAAGTACAAGGAAAAATTCAAAGTTGCTGATGGAAAATGTAAACTGTGGTCTAATCCAGTGTGAATACCATGAAGAAAAACAGTAGGTATTAGATGAATATATTTAATTGCAAAACTACAGAAACAATTATTTAGAGCCAACATTCGCCTCCCTCTTTGAGTTTCCCCGGTATTTGGGAAAGATTTAGAAAGACTTAATGGCAAAAGGAGGGGCAATTCCAGGCTGGAAATAGAGCTCAGATCCAGCTACCTATATAAGGAGGCAGAAATTCTGGCCTGCACAGGATTTCCTAGGGAGATCAGTACTGCAGAACAAAGAAGGAGCACGTATACTTTAACACCAAATGCCGCTGAACATGTAAAAGGATTTTAGCAGTAAACCAGCGTGACAACTAAACCCATGGACCGAATCAAATGAGGGACAAGGAGAGGAGGAGCACAGTGAAGTGAGGCTTTAATCAACATTCTTGCAAGAGCAGGTGTCTGATGGACAGGCACAAGGCACACAGGGGGCGGGGAGTTTACAGCAGAGAATTTATATTCCAGCATGCAAGTCCCCTCTCCTGATTCCTCATTGGCTGAGAACTACAGAGGTCATAGCCTTACCCTGATGTGGCCTATGCCCATGTAAGGCAAAAGTAGTCTGACCGGAACAAATGTACATTCCTTGAGGTGATGCGGACTTCAGTTCTTTGGCGCATACTCATTGCAAAGCCCACAAAAATAAGCCCTTGAAACGGAAAGAAGAACCAGGAAGTGAAGTGACTAAGGGTTTGGGACTCCATTGTGGGTGGGGGATGGGTTTTATACATTTTCCAGTAGGTTGTAAACCTATTGCTAATTAGACACTACAGCTTTTATTTGGTACTTCTGAAAATGAATCATCTCTCTACTTCTTGCATTAGGGCCACAGGAATGAAGTGTTTCTCTTCTAGACTAAAGATGATTATACCTTAAGTACAAAAAGTCAAAGGTCCTAAACGTTAGTACTTCACTTAAAAATCACTTTTTTTCTACCTTTAAAATATTTACAAGCTCTACAAAATTGGCAAAGGAGGGTGAAATTTTCAAAAGAAGAAAGAAATACAAAATGTAGACTACAACTACTTTTTAAAGCTATGCGGGACAATTTTCTTGTAAAGATAGAAAACCGTGCAGTAAAATATAAGTTCCATAAGGGCCTTATTTATCTTATTCTTCATTCCATCCTTCTGTCTTCATTGCCTAGAACAGTGACTTGCATAAGGAGATGCTCAATAAGTATTTGTTGCCTAATTTAATTAACTAACTAATTAACAAACAAATTAACTAATGTTGGTAGACCAAGTTCCACAAAATATTTCTATTTCTTTCTTATACATAAACCCTACTCATTTTGGGTTTAAATCATCAGGGTTATGTGAATGAAGATCATATTCTGACCCTAATGATCAGTCTGTTCTCATCTGATTAAAATATTTTCAGAGATGCCAGACTTCTGTCTCTTTTGTCAAGAGTTTCATTTTTTTTCCTTCAATGCATATACCTTCTTTTTGCCTCATCATTCTTGGGCCTATTTTATTTTAACCTAAGAATTTCACCAGTAGAACTCTTTCTTTCTCTCTCTCTCTCTCACCACCTACCAATTAATGAGAACTGAGCTCTTAGTCATTTCAGAGGGAAAAAAAAAATCAATCCATTCATAGATGCATGTGTTTATTTGTTGAAATCTCTGGTTTCTCCTTCCAGGGCAAAAACTCTACTCTACCAAATGCCTCTTTCAGCTCACCCTGTTCAGAGAGAGAGAGAGAAAGCCTTCAAAAGCCAATGAGCATGCAAGAAGACATCCATATGACCATGTAAATGAGAAAGTGAAGGCATTCAGAGCACTCATTGAAAACACTTGAAAGTCAGCACACAAATACATCTAAAACTGTCCTCTCTAAACCCTAAAGCCACAGATTCAAAGCATACACCAATATATCAAAGCTGTATGCTAGCGCTTGTTTGTAGTTTTACAATAAACAGTATGTTGACTGCTTTTCCTATCCATGGTGTCCTGGCAAGCCAAAAGTAAGCACATTAGGTAAGGATTCATTTGTTTTTGTTAATGCTGTTTCTTTTTTTTCTTTTTGTTTTTAAATTTTTTTTTAATGTTTATTTTTGAGAGAGAAAGAGACAGAATGTGAGCAGGGAGGGAGACATAGAATCCGAAGCAGGCTCTGGGCTCTGAGCTGTCAGTACAGAGCCTGACGTGGGGCTGAAACTCACAACCCGTGAGATCATGACCTGAGCTGAAGTCGATGCTTAACTGACTGAGCCACCCACGTGCCCCGTTGATGCTATTTCTAATGAGATAGTAAATGAGATAATGTGAGATAATGTGGTCATTATAACTAGTGTAGTAGCTGGAAAAGAGCAGCACTCAAAGAATAGGGACTCTCTCTTCCTCCTTTCCTTTCCCCACTTAAATATAACTAAAATCTCTGCTTAAAATTTTTAAATAAATTATATATGATTGGAGTTGAAAATCAATGTTCTGGCTCTTTTTTATTTTCTTTTTGGCTTCCAGGGGCAGATTTTATTACTATAGCTAACTTAATGTAGCCTGGTTAAATGTTATCTCGATATTAAGACAAGTATACTAATTAATTATACTGCTCAAATGGGAAAGGAAAAGGATATTAATTCCTTTCCAGCTAATATGCATTAATCTTAAATTTACACTAACACTGTAACATCTATTAACACAGCATTGTCTTTAGCCAAATTTATCTATTTATTTTCCTTCAAATTCTCCATGCCTTTGATTAGGTCTCTGTCTTAAAAGATTTGAAACTGACAGCTGTCTATCTTCCATAACAAAATGCATGGAGACCTGAGGTATAATTTCCAGGCTCCAATATGTAATTAACAACCCTTTTCTACAGACTTTACATTTCAATATTAAAAAAAAAAAAAAAGATCTTTAGGCACTCTGTTATCTATATGATTACTGTGAGAATGTTTGTTCTTTTGATTCTTTTACTAATTAACCAGTGTTTGTAAGGCTCTAAAAGATTGAATAAGTCTTTCACTACTAGTCTGCTTTCCTTAACATGGGCATTAGGCCAAAGGTTATGTAGGACTCTAAGGAGGATATGTGGAGAGTGTAGAAACTTCGTAGAAGAAGCTGCTTGAATGATTCCAACATTCCTTAATAAGAGACTATAAGACATTTTTGTAAAACTGAGCTCATGTCTCCATTTTTTGACCTTGATGTCTGTACACAAGATGTCTAAATCATCATACTCCAAGCTGTATTTCCCTGAAGTAAAACACTACTATGTAACATCTGGAGGAAAACTTGGAAAAACATGATACAAAATTAAAATTCCACGAGGGAATATGCTGAAGACCTTTGGAAGTTGCTGTGCACCTCAAAGTCTCCTCCTGTTTCTTACAGTTTATAATCTTAGAGGCTGTCTGCTTATAAACATATCATGCACAGAGGCTTTAAGTCAATTTTATTCTCAAGGAAATCAGGTTCAGTTAAATGTCAATTAAAGAGAAATCCTGCAAGTTTATTGTTTTGTTCCTCCCTTTTCAAGAGAGTGATTGTGGTAAAATCATAGATTAGAACAGAAGTTACCTTAAGCAGAATCCTAGACTAGCACTTATTTTTAACTTTTATACTTAGAAAACAGTTTCAGATAAAATTTGACATATGTAGAAGCAAAGTCCAGATACAGATTCTTGATGAGTTATTGCCATAGGTGGCCCCACACAGGTAAATTACTTAAAATTCTTGAAGTTTATTTCCAGGATAATAAGGTTAATGAGTTTGGAGAAACAGGCTCCAGGTCTTGCTTTTTCCATTCTTACAATTATCTTCAACTACAGAAATAAAAAAAAAAAAAGAATATAATATTTTAATGTGATAAAAAGAATATGTAATGAAATAGAAAAAGAGAACAAAATCCTTTTCAGGAAAAAACTTGTATTTATTTAGAAGGAAGATTTCTAAGCCAAAATAATAAGTTAATCGTGATGGAAAGGACTGCCTGGCCAAACAAAAGGCAGTGGGAAAGTTACTCCATATTGGAAATGGTAAACGATCTGAAATTCTGAAGAAAAAATTTGAATAACAAAATAAAGGAGCCGGTGAGAACAGACACAGACTTGCCAGAAAGAAGATAATGAAAAACACTAGTGGTGGTGTGCTGGAAGTAACAGTTTGGAGAAAATACAAATACTTAATGGAGAGTTTATGGTATGGGGTGTCACCTACGACCTACATGGACTGAACCTTTTATTATTACTATTAAGTTTTATTTCATTTTAATTGAGAGAGACAGAGATAGTGTGCATGGGGGAAGGGTTTCTACTCCGGTTATCCATGTGCTTTTCTTTATGTGCACGCGTGCACACATACACAGACACACACATACACACACACACCTCAGAATGTCTTTTTCTTTCATTCTTTACCTTTTCCTTCTTTTATTTTTTCATTAAATTTTTTAATGATTTATTTATTTATTTATTTATTTTTTGAGAGAGAGAGAGAGCATGAGCAGGGGAGGGGCAGAGAGAGAGGGAGACACAGAATCTGAAGACAGGCTCCAGGCTCTGAGCTGTCAGCACAGAACCCTTTGTGGAACCGTGAGATCATGACCTGAGCCAAAGTCGGTCGCTTAACCATCTGAGCCACCCAGGCACCCCAATCTTTTATTTCCTTTAAAAATGAACAAGATCATGACTAAAATATGGAGGTTAATAATATAATCCAAGGTAAACATATTTTTTGTATGAAAAACTGAGATAATTAAGGCAGGGTACATATATTTCATTTATCTGATTTGTTCTCAAATTTTATTTTATCCTGCAAAGAAAGGAAGAAAAAAATACATACAGACACTTGAAGAATCTTTGGGGTACTGATCTCATATCTTATTTATTTCCTGGAGAGATGCTGGCATTAGAAGTGGCTCCTTTTTTCTGCATTATTGCTTATTTATAATGTGCCAACCAGTCTCTTTCACGTAACATGGGAAAAATACAAAATAAGCACTGTGCAAAATATTTGGCAAATAAAGCAAAAAAAAAGCTATTTTGTTGTGTTTTTTTCCTAGTTTCTTAGATAGGAATTTAATGGAAATCATGTTTTTACACTAATATTCATTAGAACTTCAAGGTGAATAAAGATTTACAAAAGTTAAAATTCACAAATAAATCTATTAGATTTTACATTCATTTAAGAAAACTATTAAATACTAGCCTAGATTTATAAACAGAAGTTTTTTACTTCCTTGATGACATAACAAAAAAAAAAAGAATAAAAAACCACAATCTTTAAACATAGCTTTGTAAAAATATAAAGTCGAAGGAAACAGCAAATACGTTTTCCTGATAGATTTACAATAGATATCAGTGAGTAGGAAAGATGGACCACATCTACCTAAATCCTTTTAATTGAAATAAATGTAAAATCAGTTCAAAAGAAAGAAAAATTATTGAAAATTATGGGAAATATGCTTTATTAGCAAATTTATCAATCTTGGGGCTTTTAATTGCTTATACTTCTATTAAGAGACAATTATGTACCATGATATTAAAGAAACAAACAACAAAAAGACCAGTGAGAACTTCAGGAACAGTGAAAGAATACACTGTGTAAAACAAACAAACAAAAATATCATCCTACTCTATGTTGCTCTGACCAGTGTGTAATTCTCCCTCATGTTAAGACATCTATGGGCAAATGAGAATATGCTGAAAGGCTAGAAAATCAGTGAAACTATATCACATGAAGAAAAGTTAAAGGAACTGAACAGAGAGTCTGGAAAAGAGAAAATTCACGCAAATTCCAGGGGAGAAAAAAAGAGAGTAATTTTCTCTAAGTGTTAAAAACATTGTTTTTTTAAAGAAAAGCCCCATTTTTTCTGCCTGTCTCCAACAAGGACATCTAGGACTGTATCATTATGGGGTAGGTTGCCATATTAATCAAGTCTCTTTTGCTCACAAGTGGGAAAACAAAGGAGATGGAGAAGAAGACGAAGATGAAGATGAAGATGAAGACGAAGAAGAAGAAGGGACTTATTGACCACACACTCAGGAAATGTTTGAGCATACTACCATTAGAGATTCAAATAGTGTCATAATGCTCTCCATTTCCAAGCTTTCATCTCTTTTTTGTTTGGTTTCTTTCTTAGGTGGATTATTGAAAAGGAAGAACCAAAAGATACCCTGGAAGAACCAGCCTTCCCAGGGCCTGAATTCCAGGAAGAAAGAAGAAAGCAGACTTCTTTCTCCCATCTTCCACTGGTGAGTTATAAGAGAAGTACAATTGGGTCTGCTTGGCTCCCAAAGTAGTTACTTCTGAAACCAATCACTACAGACAATAGGGGATGGATGCTGTGGGAGACCTACCCGGGGTCACGTGCTACTCATACAATCACAGCAACCATGGTGGACATCAGCAGAATCACTCTAAGTAGAAGAGAGGACACTAGGTAGCTAGCTGTGCAGGCAAAAGCAAACAGGCAAAAAAAAAAAAAAATGAACCAAACTGAACTAAACCAAAATAAAATAAAATGCACCACAGCTACTTCAGAAGGTAATGAATTTCTCACCACTGAATATGTTTGAGCAAAGTTAAATAACAACTTGTCAGTGATAAAAAGCCATACTGCCCCTTGTCAACTGTGGAACCCTGAGAAAGTCATCCCTCATTTCCTCATTCAGTTAACAAATAATAATTTAGCACATACAACATGGTAGGCTATGCAGGCACCATGGTGTACAAGACAGATGAGATACCTGTGTGGAGGAGCCTAGGGTCTATGGTCTCTAATCTATAAAAAGAGATTATATTTGTTACATAATATTAGTGTGTTTAAAAGATGACATGTATGTGGAAAATGACAATTATAAAACAATATATGAATATAAGATATTAAAGAACACAAGTAAATTAACTAATATTTGTACTGGAAAAGGTGGAAGGGAGTTAAAAGCAAACTTCACCTCAAAAGGAATTTTATCAACACATGCCATATACAGACTTCCAACTCCACTGTACAGCCTGTGATCTAATGCAAGATGATTTCATCCTTAAAGATCAAGGGGAAAAAAGCCTCAGAATGATTTCTCAGCCTAGGGGATAAAATGAGAGACTTAAGAAAACAGATCATCCCATGGGCCATAAACACTGTGACACTGCTTATGGGACAGGAATCTGGGTGAGGTCCATAGCAGGCTTGGCCCCAGGGCTCTGTCTATGAGTCAGCCCAAAAAAGGGCAACTTCTCAGAATAGCAAGAATGCCTCAGTATGCCCAGCCTTCTAGGACACCTATGGCATTGGTCTGCTGAACTAAAACTTAAAGGACAAAACACCACCTTGAGAAGGGTGGGCAGCCCCATCAACAGATTCAGTTTAAATGAGCCAAGAGAAACAACAGCTCATCCAGGAATGTGTCATCAGTGCCAAGGCACAGTGACAGACACAATTGTGTTAACACTGCCATTAGTGGAACACATTCTAATTCTAACTTATATCTCTTTTGGGAAGCTTTTCATGTGAGTTACGGTCACTTCATCTTTCTAAGCTTTAATGTCCTAATCTGAAGATGAAATAAGAGTATAATCTTACTAATATATTTTTTAAAAACAAAATAAATTCACAGGATAAATAATGGAATATTGCCTCCCTGCTACTAATTCTTAAAGTTTGCCTGATATACAATTTTGTTGCCTTAAGTCAGTGCCAATTTCCCCTACTGAAATCTGTCTGTTCAACGAAGACAATCTGAGACATAAGAATTTACTGTTAACCGATGGGACTCCAATATTTTTTATTTATTTTGAGTTTTAAAAAGTAGTCAGATAATATTTTTTGAAGAGTGAGGAGTGAGGTAATTGGGCAATGTGGAAAAATAAAGTTGCTCACTGCTGTCTTAGAGTTTATCCTGCCTATATCACTCATGTTTTTTCCCATATATATGTGATTAGTGACAGCAGCTGATGTATGATGGGAAGTAGTAGGATTAGGAGAAACATCTAAATCAGACAGTACTTACTATACCTAACTTCTAAACCATCTGAGTGGAATGGTCTGTTTGGATCAAGATTAGATTCTGACCCTTTCTGTCTTTAAATGAGCCATTGAAAACCAAATGTAGAATTTCCTTCTAGCTCCAAAATATTAATGTCATATCTTCATCACAAGAATAAACAAAAAATAATCTAAAGAAATTTCATTACATCTAATTAGGCAAAGAGGATATAGAAATTTTGTTCAGCTGATTCAAAATGAAAAGTCTAGAAGCAATTGCCAAAACATCTGCCTCAAAGGGGACGTTTAAATTGAATGAAGAACTCCATCTTTAGATAAAGACCAATGCTCTGGTACTGAATTGCCAATGAAATGGCAACACCTTTTATTTTTGCATTTTCAAAGATAAAATAGGCTTTTGAGTCAAAGAATTTTTTTCAGATATTAAGTGTTCTATGGGTACTATTGATCAATGAAGTGGAAAGCAAATTTTTAGTTTTTTGATTTGTAATTTTTTTTTATTCCCACCTTTCCATGACTGCATGCTTCAGTCATTTGGCAATGAGAGGATCAGAGATGTTATCAAAGGTCTGCTTATTCCTTCCCTGTTTGTATTAATCTCCAGTATAACATTTTTTTCTGATGAGAAGGATAAAGAGGTGTGTGTGTGTGTGTGTGTGTGTGTGTGTGTGTGTGTGTGTGTCTAGCTCTCATTGTATTCTGAGGATACCAAAGTGGCAGGCTGTCTTTTGATCTTCTGAGAGTCTTTGCAGCTCAGATATTTCTAGTAAGTGACTCTGCTTCTTTTTTGACTGAGCTAGTCTACATTACCTCACGGCTGTGTTTACCAGCACTTCTCCCAGCACAGCACACATGAAGCACACAAGGCTGCCTCTGGCTGAAAGTGATCAGCTGCAAAGGAGCTCTTCTCAGGGGGACTGTTACCAGAACAGATCAACAACTTTGACTTTAGAAACTCAGTTGTTGAGAACTCCCTCCAAAGAGCTAAAGCACAGACTTTGCCAATAATTCTGCTAACAAAACCACCAAATTTTTTCTATATCACTTTACAAGCTTACATTCTCTTTCTCATTTAAAATACATTAATTGTCAATACATTTGGAATGATGTTCTGTATGATTTACGGTCACTTTCCACAAATCCAGGTTACTTGAACCAGGTGGGTCCCTCCCCACACACTGGCGGATCTCTCTCTGGCTGCTCTGTCTCTGGTAGTGTTCCACAGTACATATTCTGCTGCATGATTCTACAATCAGAGGGGGCTTTAGTAAACAAGCAGGCAGCTCACAAGTATCTTACAGATTCACAAAATCCCTTTCAAAATCCAAGGATTTAGTCTTCAAAAGGAAAAGGTAAAATTAGGCAACTTTGACCAAAGAAACAGCATTTCGAATGTCAAAGACATATAGGGATGGGCATATTTGTAACAGGAAAGAATTCATGTTTGCTGAATGTGACAGTCCCCTACCTAGTGTGTCAAGAGAGCTGCTCTTCCAGAAGGAGCACAGGGAGCAGAAGCCACCACCAGAGGTGGGGAGGTGAGAATGGGGCACTTCTGGGGCAGCACTATAGCTGACTCTCACAGAAAGTTTTCATTCTTTCTTAAGTTTTGATTTGCTTGCAACAGTGATTTCAGAGGGCTCAGGGGAAGAAAAGGGAGTAAGTCAATCAATGAACCTGCTTATTCCTTGCTTGCTTTTCCTGCTTCCAGCATTGGGAGTAATTGACTTAGTCTGAATTTAGTATACAAAAAGATCTGTTCCTAAAGCATTCTAGCTAATATCAGAATCTTTTGAGAGAAACACTTTTTACTAAAACTGCTGAAGGAGAAACATGAACTTACAACGGTGAGGATGTGCTTTCCCTGGGTTGCTCTCACTTACTGTCTCCCTCTTTTATTCACAAATTCTAATGATATAAAACTCAAAAATTCAATTGATATTACTTATAAGTCATATCACACGGTCTTGGCTCATTTTTAAAGAGAAACAGACTTCGTTAAATCACACTTTTCCAAGTTGATTCTTCAGTGTAAATGCTTGTGAAAGTTCTCTGTTGAAGTTTTCTTTTTTCTTTCTTTCTTTTGTTTTGTTTGCTTTTTAAGTGACTTTACCATCAGTTGGTTTCATTGTTTCCCTGAGGGAAATGATGTCCTTATATTTTAAAGATGCTGATCAAAAGCTTGGAGTCCTCTCTCTTGTTTTTTTTCCAGCTGACTGCTTCCAGAAATAGATTACAATACACAATGAACCTTCAACAGCCTCTATTTTTTCATTTGTTTTCAAATTAGACTACTGCTCTAATTAAAAAACGACCATGACCATAAAATTTTGACTAAAAAGATATATAAACATTAAAATGCTAATGATGAGTACTTACGCATTATAGAACTTGAAACACAAAAATTCTATTACATGCATAAGCACAGAGTTGGAGAGAAACAGAATTGAAATAAATAGCTTCTGTCATTATTTATGGAAAAAAATCTTAATTAATAATTATTTGAAAATCTCATCAGAAATTATTTACCTAAGAGTTTATTTAAAATACACATAACAGGAGACAAATAACAGTTCTTATCCTAGTTCTTTGAAACTGCCAACTTTTGAGGAGAAAATTCTGATGGTTTGCTTCAGGTGTGACAATATACTCAATTGTTTACTATAATTCAAACAAAACCCAATTCACTAGACAATCTGCAAAGCCAACACTTTTAAGTATATTCAGCAAAGTTTATGTGCAATTACTAAATAATTAGTAAATTTCTCCTTTGCATAGCATGTGCACATATGTGTGCAATGTATACATATGGCTATAAGCAAAATGAAAGCCATCTTTGTGTATTTATAAAATTCCTTTTTAGTGAATCCAAGTTTAATAAAATGTCATCTGCAGCAAAATATTTGGAAGAAGCCATATAAAAATCAAAGGGTTTTATTTTCTCAGGTGCTTTAACTGGCAAGAAAAAGGGTTCTTTCTAAATGTTCAGAGATATAAAGGAAAGAGTCAAGAAAAGCTCAAGTAAGCTCCAACCTCTGATAATATCATGAAATGTAACTCTCCCAAAAATGCTACTAATATAATTGCCAAAAGCTGGCTGCACTCAGAATGAACAGTTGCTCCGAATATGGATATTTTCTAAGGTTAAAATACAAAAACATAAAAATACTGTGAAATGTACAGCATGGGATTTATTGGGTTGAAATTTCTGGAGAATACTATGGCATTCTTGCCAAATTTGGACTCCTTAGTGAATCATTTGTGTTTCCTCATTTTTATTATTGCCTTGGTTTTATTATTTCAGTATTGCCCCAGCTAATACTAGGTGCTTCTTACTATTTTTAGATTGTCTGTTCTGCCTCATAATAATTCTCTGCTAGTCTAATCATTATCAGCTACCATTGAGATTGTGATTCATTTACAATTACATCATGAAAAGTCTGTTCCTTTTGCCTATTTAGGGACATGATTTAAAATTTACAAAACTTCGTCAGTCCCTAATTAGAGCAACAGATTTCACCCACCTGTCCCCTTCCCCCCCGCCCCCCCCCACAAATCACTGCATCTAATGTAGTATGTAAAAGAGAGCATTTGTCATCTCTAGCCATACTTGGCTTTCTCAGAAATGTCCTTTCACTGCACAGACATTTCCTTTACTAAAATGGCAGGCTCATTGCAGCTAAACACACCCATATGGCCTGCCCCAAAGGCTGCCTTTAATAAATTGGCCAAATAAAACATTGAGAATGTCTGTAGAGGAAGAACACTAATGAGTACTTTTTAGAAAATGACTAGAGTGTGGTTTTATTGAAAACTACAGTGCTAAAGAGAGAGAGATACAGAGAGAAACATGCTTAGGCATGGGTGGCCAAGTTTCCATAGAGACACTCGTTTACCTCATTAATCCATTCTTTCCTTTCACAGTAACTTTTATCTGAATCATATTACCACTTAAAATAAAGACTGTATTTCTGTCTCTCTTGCAAGTAGATATGGCAGGTGACTGTTTTCTGGCTAATGTGATGTCTGCAACTTGAAGTGGAGGGACATATCATAACCCTCCCCCTTTGTCTACCCTGCTATCTGAAAAGCGGATGTGGAAAAGAACCATGGAAAACCAGCAGGGTGAGAACACCACCATAGACCTAGTGTAGCTGCATGATGAAATCTCCTGGGTCTCTGGCAACTGAAGGAATTGCCCTCTTCCTACTTTTACGTGACAGGGAAATGAAACACTATTTTGTTTAAGATTCTGTTATTTGGGGTCAATAATATATAAGCAGCTGAAGCTATGTGCTAATTCTTCCCATGAATAGCCAGTTTTCATAAGCTAAGCTTCAGATGTCTGTGAATCATGCACACACAGTCACGCACACAAACCTTATAATTTTACTGTTCTATGGAATGACTTAAACTTTTTGCTAAACCATCTGACCCTTAATGTTGAAATCTCTAAAACCATTGCTCTCGTGCTACCCACTGGGTTCTATTACTGATATACACAAGAAATAAGAGGTGGAAATGGGCCTGGGGGAGAGGCTAGGTGCTGGACCAATGTCAGTTTACAGATATAATGTAAAATCAGGATTAGACATTTTACCACATTTTACAAGGAACAAAAGTTATGGTTTCTTGAATGATGCAGGTCTCATTCTCCCGCTGTTTTGCCCTTTCTATGTATAAAGAACTATCAGAAACCAAGTATCAACTGTACACACCTGAGAAATGTTTCTAACTTTTCCATTTTTCTTATTTTCTAACTATGTATTTCTCCTTGTCAGTTGTTTATTTACTAAGCCATAAATTGAACATCTCTCCCACTCAAAAACTAGTTCCATGATTCACAAGTGGCCCTTGCCAACCAAGTCTGTACCTTCTGCCACTTCATGTTTTGGGAAATGAGGAAGATGGTGGCTATCACTTTATTCTTACTAATTTTTTGAATGCACACCTATCTCTACTGTTGGTTTCTGAAGGATCATTGTTTCATTGCCAATAGTGTTCTATTTATTTGTGAGACCCCAGATTGACTTTTAGGTTGATTCTTCATGAAGCATTCATGTGAGACAGCATTTTATAGAATAACAGTGCCTTACTGTTGAAAGGTCACCTAGTCCAACCTCACAACTAGTACAAAAAACTGCTGTAGCTAGTTGCTAGCTGTGTTTGAGTTAATTACTTAACCTCTCTGAACCTCGGGTTCTCACTTGTAAGTGCAGATAGATTTCTACATTATACAGTTAGCACTGCTTCAATGATAGTAGTAATAACACCCGGTGACATTGCTTGATGTTGTTGTGTTGTTAATAAAGATTGGCCTTCTCTTGACACCTTAAAATAAAGTCTCCTTATCTGAGAAATTATTTTACTTACTCTCTGGGTTAAAAGAAAATTCATTCTCTGTAATTTTAACCATCTGTCCTGAACTTCCCTGAAGGGCCTAAAAATGAATATACTTCATCCACATGATTCTGATTCTTCCCAACAAAACTTTTTATTCCTCAGGCTGAAACATTCCTGCTGATTCTGACATTCTCAGATATGATAGAGATTCAAGTCTTTCTCACTAAGTTGGCTTCTCTTCTCCTGATAATCTGTGTCTTGTGTTCCTCTCAGAGTTATAATACACAGACCCAAAGCAGACAGCTTAAGCAGTGACCTGACTTGCACTTTTTGATGAAGAGCAGTGAGCAAACACATGCATCCTTTCAAAAGAAGTGTAAATTCAGAGCAAAGTTTTATTCATGGTAGGGATTCTTTTATCCAAGCTTTCTTCCTCAAACTTTGTTCCTTGCTTCTATTTTATTGTGTCTAACCACTTCAATAATCAGATATGATTATTGAACAATCAAAAAACCTGTGTTTGTTGGTAGGTTCAGTTATATATGTGTTAGGTAAACTTGGACAATGACTAATTTTCATCATTTGCAAGATTTCTGCCTTACCTATATCACTGGATTAATCCAAAATCCAATGAAGATATGAATGATGAATCACCATAAATTGTGCATTATTGATAATAGTAACAAGATTGCCCTTTCTGCATTATTTTCCATCCTTTTTGAGTCCCCCTGCTCATAAAATGGGAATTAGAAAACAGAATTATGTAAGGATCAATTGAGTTAATATGTATGCAATAGTATGACATAGTTCCTGGCACACATTGGTCAATAAATGAGAAATTTGTAATTTATAGTTCATAGATTCTGGCTCTCAAAATGACATAGCCATTGTAACCATTTGCATGAATGCAAGTCATTTTGCAATCAGACTCTGGTATTTTTAAGGAGGTGGGACACTAATCTGAAAATAAGTCACCTGAAAAGTACTCTCCTGCATGACAGAAGAGTTCGAGTCACCAAATTATTTCCTTAAAATGAATGACCATGGTAATCTCCTTCTCTGTTCATTAATAATCACCTCCTTTAAATCTCACATATGCACAAATCCATGAAAGAAATCAAATGAAAAAGAATATATTACCCATAGGTAGAAATAATTAGATACTACTTATCAAACACCACTTTGCAAATGTGCTAGTGAAGCAAACACTATCAAATAGCACTTTGATTCTACCAGGAGATAATTCATCCTTCCCTGTCAGAGCTTGCCCTTCTGATGCTAGCTTAACCTGATTGAACTTAACTGTCTAACCTGAATGAATAGCTCACTATATCTTCTGGCCTCTTTCTAAGTATACAGAAAGCAGACAACCATATAAATTCACACTCTGTCAAATTCAGTATCCAATGCCTATTTGATGATTATGAGGTATTTTTTTGTTATCATTTATATTCTTTTGGTCTCTGGCTAGATTTCCCCATATTATCTACTTATAGTTAATTTTAAGTCTTTAAAAGGACTCTTTTGGAGTGCCTGGGTAGCTCAGTAAGTCAAGTGTTCTACTCTTGATCTCGACTAAGGTCATGATCTCATGGTTCGTGGGATCGAGCCCCTTGTCAGGCTCTGTGCTCACTGCTTCTCCCCCACTCGTGCATGCTTGTGCTCACTCTCTCTCTCAAAATAAAAAAAAAACTAAATAAAAAATTTAAAGACTTCTTTTTGGTATGGTTAAAAACAGATTTTTAGTTAAACTTATAGGATTCTGAGCCTCAAATTCTGAACCTTCACAGAAAAATGTTATTGGAAAAAAATTTAGAAACCAAGTTGACCTGAACCATGTAAGCTTCTAATTTTTCTTTAACCACAATGGAAAATAACATTTACTGTTATTCTTTTATTAAATATAATGTGGCTACAAGCTACATCTGTTCTTAAAAATGTCCATGTCACCTAAACTTCTTTCTCCCATTCTCCTTCTTCTCTATAAATAGTAACAATCTTATAACTGCTTTAGAAGGAAAAAGCAAGACCATCACCTCAAACATATTCAAATGCCCATTTCAAAATACTCTTCTTCATTTATTTATTCATCCTTCTGCTCAAAGAATAGATATCTTTCAGATATTGAGTATCTAGGCACTTTAAGAGATAGCAGAATAAGTATTTCTCAATCCCAAATACAAAATGAGGAGCTTTAAATCTATTACCAAGCAGCTATGGTCTCCCAGAAGAAGGTCCTAATGTACACATGATTAATATACAATTTAGAAAGCACTGAGTATCAGTAAGAGCATATAGTTAAAGTCATTATAGAAGAGCAGAAAATTGAAGATCTTAGCCAGACTCACAGACACTTTGTGATCTGATTCCCAATTATAGTTGTGGTTTGGGAAAATTGACATGGGAAAGGAGAGATTTGCCAGGTGACTGGAAGAATTTAAACAAAGAAATCAAGATAGAAAAATATATAAAATGAGCTGATATTACAATTAGTATAATTAACCTGACTTTATACTAATTCAGAAGAAATAGGAGGAAAGTGAGAAAAAAATTTAAATAAAGATTTGAGTCTTTGTCAAGAAAGATTGTATAACTTTTTTCTATTTGGAAATAGAGAGCCATTGATTGTTTTCTGGTTGGTCAGAGGCTTTAGGAACATTAATCAGACAGTTACGTCTTGAATGAACTGGAAGGGAAAACTGAAGAGAGAGATAGTTTGGGTATTTACTGCAATGACCTAAACAATAAGCAAAGGGAGCCTGTTAGAGGCAGTAGAAATGGAATAGAGGCGTTAGATGGATGCAAGAGAAATATAGAAGATACAGGACATGGTAACTAACTGGCTATGGCAAACAAGAGAGTGAGAGAAACTATTTCCATCCTAAACCAAAGTTATCCTTTTAAATTTATTACATGGATCAAGGTGATGTTGACTTATACACTATTCTAATTTATAAATGGAAAGAGAAGTTGTTCAAATTCTGAAAAATTAGTAAAGAGAAAGGCAATTCAAAAATAATAAAGAAATGAATTGAGCCAAGCTGATATGACAAAGTCATGATAAAAATACAATGTGTATAGTTTTCTATTTTAGGAAAGAATAGATCCTCTGAAAAAAGACTCTCTATTCACAATGTTAAGAATAATGAAAAGAAGAAACATATACTGTAAAAGACAATGAATCTCAAATAAATATTCAACGTGTATGTGATTTTCAATCAAACCAATGAGGCAGAATTGTTCCAGGCTTAATTTTGTACTTAACATTGTATCTGAATACCAAATATTAAATAAGTAAAACCTAGACATAAATCAAATAAAGTATAATAAAAACACCAAATTATTTATTTAAAACTGTACAAAAGTGAATATTCTATTCTTTATAAACACTATACCTTCCTGATTTCTATCCCCTTTTATTTTTATAAAAACAATGTAAGATCATGTATGCATTTAATTGTGAACAATAAAAAAAAGTCCCTATTCAGCCTCATTTATATGTATAACATTCATATTTAAAATCAGTCCTCAATCATACTTCAGGGAAAACTATAAAGAAGCAACCTTCCACATATTCATCAAAGACTTAACTTTTGAGTTCCTTCCAAAAAGAGGGCAGTAATAGAATTTCCAGAGTACAGTGATCTTACCTGCCAGGCCTGACAAGCAAATGGAAGGCTTTCTCTATACTTGGAAGAGTCCAAGAAGGGTAATTGGGGGTAAAACAAATAGAATGAGAAGAAACAATATACAAAATATTGGGGCTCAGATTCTGGATTTACACATTTGCTTCTAACATGAATATACAAATGTTTTTGTTAAATTCAGATTTATATATAAACATGTTTTTATAGTTACAGACTTATAGAATTATAAACATTGAAGTGCAGAAGTGACCTTACAGGCATTATATCATAACTTTATTTTATGGACAAGCTGTTGCTGAGGACAGATAACACTATATATCTCTTCTCTCGCTTTGGTTTTTTGTTAATAATATCAGCATCATTATAATATATTCTATTTCTAAAATGCAATAGTCTGTGTTTTATAGAAAGAGGAAACTAGATTTGAGTATGAACTACTCCTCTTAAATTTGGACATTAAGCCCATTTCATTACTGCATTCATTATGAGTGTCCCTAATGGCTTGACAGCTAGCCTCTCTATTGACTTCTGTGCATTTTCCATGGCTCTGAGTCTCTCTGGGTTCCTCCCTCCCCTTGTGCACTGCTCACAAGGCATCTGATTTGGGTCTGGAGATTTGGCAGCTCTTTAACAAGGTCTTTGCCATAGTTTATATGTATGTAAGCTGTTAATTTACTAGATCAAAGAATGGAAAAAGCTATAGGCCATACCATACCCCTAATGTTCCTCATCAAAAGCAAATACATAAGGATCGAGTTTGATGATTCAAAAATATCACAAACTGCAATTATTTCATAAAAACATATGAGCTAAAAAGTAGATGAAGTCAGGGATACAGAGTACCCATGTAAGTGAGTAGAAACACCTAAGACAAAAATAAATATAAATGTTAATTTAGACCTAAAAAGGCACTTAAAAAAGGTACATTACATGATCATGTATCTAAAATTAGGTGAAAATGACTTTGGTTATCACTAAACAAAGTGTCAATGTGTATATCCTTCTTATTCTTTGAAATAAATTATTTTTAGAAATATAATGCTTTTGTTTTATTTACAATTTGGGCCATCATCAGGAATACCATATTTAGACAATGACAACCATGTCTGGTTATGATATTTTTGGTCAAACTAGGTGACATCATTATATAAATTAGATTTGACATGTTATTACGGTGAAATTCTTTTCTTTTCTCCCACTTTATTTCTGTTTAAACAACTGTGGAAGGGCAATATGAAAATGTGTAAACAGTTTATTCTAGAACACTTGTAAGAAATTTTCTTAATGTTGGCTGCATTTTTTTTTTCATTTTCCCCATGAAATGCAAGAGTGATATTGGAGAAAGAACTCCCTATGTCAGTACTATTTTAGCCATAATGCCTGGAGGTGTAATTAGATTTTCTTGCTTGAAATCCATGTTATTAACTGAGTTCATGGCATGGCACTGCTGTGAGCAATCATCACTGAATGTCTACAATAGTCTTATAATGAGACATATTTATATTAACACAATATTTTATTTTCCAATTGAAGTCACAGTCTCCTTTTTAAGATCTATGGGTTGAAAAAAAGCTCAGATCTTCTCCAAACATCCTGGATGATCCTATGACACCGTGCCGTATGTTAACAACAGATTTAGATTTTCCTGGATAAAGGCAGATTTTGTAAGTGTTCATAAATAATCAGTGTATGCCATGAATAAGTGTGAATAGGAGACTGCCAGGATTGTTAAAAGTAATAAAAGTAGAAATATATGTACATAATATCCATACACATAAATAGAATATATATAACATATATGTAATATATACACAGAAATTTCCATTGTCATTAGATGTGAAAACAAAGCAGATGGCTTTGAAGTTCAAAAGATTTAAGGTATGATTCACTTGGTACAGTAAATGTCAGAGATACCTGGATTCAAATACTGTCAGCATCTCCTACTAACTGTGTAGCTTAAGACTCTTAATGTCTCTAAAACTTAATTTCTGTAAAAAAAAAATGCTTTCTCTATTATAAAAAAAGAACATCTACTTTATAGAATTCATATTCAGTATATACTAAATAGTATTTTCTCCCCTTCTCACTCCATCCCTGTTGCTCTGAAAAACAGTCTTAAAGTTCCTCTCACTTTGACTAAACTTTAAATAGACTTCATGACTGTAAGTCTTGGCTTCCCTTTTGTTAGAGCATTAACTTTAGAAAACTTGCAATTGTGAATTTTTTCTGTCTCTTTGATATGTAAATCTTCTTTCAGTATCTTGCCAGTTTTACAACCCTTTCTAAAGGACAAGGGAGCCGTTCCTTTGATGTGTAATCAGCAAGAAAGATAGGGAGACTTCCAGGACCAGTTCTATGTGTAAGTTCTATGTGTACAGTTCTCATTTTCTTGCAGGGGTGGGTAGGGGGGGAGAGGGGAAGGAACCACTTAGAAATACTCCAGAGCGCTCTGTTTTTAACAAGGACTAATCTTGGGAAAAACTCATTAACCAGAGGCTAACCTATTTGGATATAATCAAAGCTTAACTGACCTTGGAGAAGTAAATACCCAATTCCAGCCCAATCTAGCCATTCCCACCTAAATAGGGAGAAAGAGACAAACATTCATGAAGTTCAAAGTTTTACAACAATTCTTTTTGCCTGGTACATCATGTTAATAAGCTATCATGAAAAATTATAAGGCATACCAGATGGCAAAAAAGACAATTTGAAGAGACAAAATATGAATCAGAACTAGACATGCCAGTGATGTTGGAATTATCAAACCAAGAATTTAAACAGCTATAGTTATTTTGCTAAGGGCTCTAATGCAAACTGTAGACAGCATGCAAATGTAGGGGCTAAGGATAGGACACCTCAAGATGGTCCACTTTGGCATAAACATTTTGAGTTAAAAGCAATCAAACCACATCAGATTAAGGAAAAGTTCTTCAACTCCTCAACAGCCTATCTCTACCAAGAAGAGAGCTATTAACAGAAATCTCTCTTTATGTAAAAAACTTATCTGCATAATAGGGTAACTTTTGTTTTCTGAACATCTCCACTCACCTTCCTGCTAATGGTCCTTCTCCTTTTTGTATTCTCAGACCTCTATTCCTCTCCTTTGCTCACATAAATGTCATATGGATGAAGTTTTGGGGTGATGGTGGGGTGGTCCAGAGCTGATGGCCAAGAAAGAATTCTTGAAGACATCTTTGATGCAAAAAGGTGATTTTATTAAAGCATGGGGACAGGACCCATGGGGAGAAGAGCTGCACTTGGGGTCATGAGGGTAACAGATTATATATCCTCAGGTTGGGAGGGAGTTAGGGATAGAGTAAGTCTCCAAGGAATTTTGGAAGCAAGGTTTCCAGGACTTTGAGGGGCTAGCTGTTGCTAGGAAAACATCATTTATAACCGTCTAGTAAAACTTCAGTCATGAGACTCTTGAGATGTATATTAGGGGGCCATAAGCTTGCATATGATTGCCAGTGTATATCTTGGGGCAGTTGAGATAAAGAAAGTAGACTTACGGGATCAGTGAGGTTGGGATAATGTTAAGCTAAGATTTTCTTTTGCCCCTAGCAAATTGTCATCATCAAAGCAGCTGAGCTCCTAGAAGGAGGTCACTCTGATGGTTTCAAGGACTTATCATTGGGCTGTAGGCAGTAAAGAAATTTAATTTTTCATTTGCCTTAGTTACCACATTACCATGGCAAGCACTTAAACCTGTTTCCTTTGGTCTTGGGTCAGGAGTGTCCGAGGAATGTCACACATATTGGGTGGGGGGTGCTGTTAGCCTGTATTTTGTCCTCAGCTTGTCCCACTCTCCCTCATCAATATTGCCTCACTGTTTGGAATTTCTGTGTCTGTATGGATTCCCTGTATGTATGCGAGTAAATTTAATTTTCTTCTGTTAATCTGTCTCATGTCAATTTGATGTTTAATCCAACTAGAAGGGCCTTGAAAGGCAGAGGAAATTCTTCCCCCTCAACACAAAACAGATGAGCAATGCAAGCAGAGAGATGGGAATCCTAAGAAGAAGAAAAAAAAATGCTAGAAATAAAAAAAAACAGAAATAAAGAATGCCTTTAATGAGCTAATTAGTAGACTGAACACAGCTGAAGAAAAAATTTTTGAGCTTGAGGTTATCTCAAAAGAAACCTCCCAAAATGAAAAACAAAGATAATGAAAACTGAAACAAGCCAAAAAACCAGAACAGAATATCCAAGGACCATGGGACAACTACATAGAGTACAGCAAATGCATAATGGGAATACCAGAAGGAGAAGAGAGAAAGGAACAGAATAAAATTTGAAACAATAATGACTGAGGATTTTCCAAAATTATGTCAGACACCAACCACAGATCCAAAAAGCTCAAATAATACCAAGCAGAATAAATGCAAAAAGAATTACACGTAGGCATATCATTTTCAAAGTACAGAAAATAAAAGATAAAAAACCCTGAAAGAAGCCATAAGGAAAACACCTTACTGATAAAGGAACAAAGACAAAAATTACATCTGACTTCTCAGAAACTATGCAAACAAGAAAGTGCAGGTAAATATTTAAAGGGTTGAGAACAAAAAATACCAGAATTTCAACCCTAAGAAATTATCCTTCAGAAGGGAAGAGAAACAAAGACTGTCAAACACAAATTAAAGAGTATTTGTTGCCAGTAGACTTGCCATACAAGAAATGTTAAAAATGTTTTTAAGAAAAAACAAAAAAAATGACATAGGTAAGAAACAGGTATATATATATAAAGAAAGGAAGAACATTGAAGAAGGAATAAATGAAGATAAAATAAAAACTGTAATTTTTCTTATTCTTAACTGATCTAACAAAAAGAGTTTGTTCAAAATAATAATAGCAAAAGTTATTTGATAATGTATGCTTATTCATAACTGAAATGAATGACAACAACAATAGCAGGGATAAGACAGAGGAAATAGGCTTATTTGTTACTAGAAGGTAATCACACTACCGATGAAGTGGTATAGTGTTATTTGAAAGCAGACTTGGGATCATGGTAAATGTATATTCCCAACTCTAGGGAAATCACTAAAAGAAGTTAAAAAATAAGTGTAACTGATATGCTAAAAAATGTGAGACAATGGAATCATATAAAGTGTTCAGTTAAAACCATAAAAGTAAGAAAGAGTAGAAGACAAAAATAGGAACAAAGAACAGGGCTACATTTAGAAAAGAGTAACAAACATGGAAGATATTAATGCAAATATATCAATAATCATATTGAATGTCAATGTTCTAAACACTGATTACAAAAGATCGTCAGAGTGGATCAAAAAACAAGACCCAACTCTATGCTGTCTATAAGAAACCTACATTAAATATGAAGACACAAAGAGATTAGAAGTCAATGAATGAAGGAAAATATATGTTAACAAGAAATCAAAAGAAAGATGGAATATATATATATGGAATAAATATGGAAAAAATAAAGATGGAATATATATATATGACAGAATTGATTTCAAAGCAAGAAAAGTGATCAGAGATAAAGAGGGGCATACATAATGATAAAGGGGTCAATTCTCCAAGAGAACATAGCAACCCTTAATGTGTATGTACCTAACAACAAAGCATGAAACTGCTTGAGACAATAACTCAAAGACCTACAGGGAGAAATAGATGAATCCACTATCATAATTGGAGACTTAAACACCAGTCTACCAGAAATGGACAGACCCAGCAGACAAAAAACAGTATGGACTTGGTTCAACACAAAAATTCCCATCAATAAACTAGATATAATAGACATCTATAGACTATTTCACCCATCAGTAGGCAAATATACACATATTTCTCAAGCTCATGTGGAACTTCCATCAAGATAGATGACATTCTGGACCATAAAACACATTTCTGCAGTTTTAAAAGAATAGAAATCATACAATATGTTCTTTCATACCACAATGGAATCACCAGATATCAATAACAGAAAGATAACCAGAAAATACCAAAATATAAGGAGATTAAACAACACACTTCTAAATAGCACAGGAGTCAAGAAAGCAATTTCAAAAGAAATTTTAAAATAATTTTAACTAAATGAAAATTAAAACACAACTTGCCAAAATCTGTGGGAACCAATGAAAGCAGTTCTTAGAGAAAAATTCATAGCATTAAATAACTATATTAGAAGAGGAAAAAAATATCTAAAATCAGTAACCTAAATTTTCACCTTTGGAAACTTAGAAAAAGAAGCACAAATTAAACTCAAAGTAAACAGAAGAAAAGAAACAATAAAAATTAGAGCAGAAATCAATGAAGTGGAAAACAGGAGTCCAATAGAGTAAATCAATAGAAGCAAAAGCTGCTTTTTTGTAAAGATCAATATAATCAATAAATCCCTAGCAAGGCTATAAGGAAAAAAAGGAGACAAATTATTAATATCAGAAAAAAAGAAGGAACATCATTTAAAATCCCATGGACATTAAAAGATAATAAAAGAAAACTGAATAATTATATGTCCACAAATTTGATAACCCACATGATACAGACAAATTCCTTGAAAAACACAAGCTGTCAAAACTCACATAAGAATAGGCAATCTAAACAGACCAATATCTACAACATATTGGATCAATAATTAAAAACCTAACAAAACAGAAAGCACTAGGCCAGATAGGTTTACTGGCAAAGTCTACCAAATATTTAAGGAAGAAATTATACCAATTTTCTGTAATATTTCTGAGAGATTAGAAGCAGAAGGAATATTTTCGAGGCCCCCCCCAATCCCGAGAGGGCAGGATTACTACAATACCAAAATAAGACAAAGACGTTATAAGGAAAAATTACAGACTAATATCTCTTGCGAACATGGATGTTGTAATCCTCAACAAAATATTAGCAAATTAAATCCAACAATATATGAAAAGAATTATACATCACAACTTAATGGGATTTATCCCAATTATAAAAGGCTGATTCAACATTTGAAAACCAGTTAATATAATCCAGGCACATCAACATGCTACATTATAAAAAAATCACAATACCACATCAATAGATACAGGAAAAGCATTTGATAAAATCCAACATCTATTCATGATAAAAACTCTCAGTAAACTGAAAATAGAAGGGAACTTTCTCAACTTGATAAAAAATATCTATAAAAACCCTACAGCTAACAATCATACATAATGGTGGGAAATTTAAAGTGGTCCCATTAAAGATGAGGTGCAAGGCAAAATATCCTCTCACCACTCCTTTTCAACATGATACTGAAAGTTATAGCTACTACAATTTAAAAAAAAAAGAGGGGGGGAAGTACACATGTTGGGAAGGAAGAAATAAAACTGTCTTTGTTTGCAGATGTCATGATACTCTATGCAGAAAGTCAAAAGAATCACACACACACACAAAGCTATTGGAACTAATAAGTGATCATAGCAAGGTTGTAAGGTGTAAAGTTAATATACAAAGTTAAGTATCCTATATACTAGCAAATGAACAAGTGGAATTTGAAATTAAAAACACAATTCCATTTACTTTAGCACTCAAAAAGAGTAAAGAAATGAAAATAAAATAGGTACAGATCTAATAAAATATGAACACAATCTATATGAGGAAAACTACAAAATTCTAATGAATGAAATCAAAGAAGATATAAAAAGGTCCATGCTCATTGACAGGAAGACTCAGTATTGTAAAGATATCAGCTCTTCCCAATTTGATCTATAGATTCAATGCAATTCCAATCAAACTCTCAGCAATTTATTTTGTGGATATTGATAAACTAATTCTAAAGTTTTTATGGAGAGATAGAAAACCCAGGATAGCCAATGCAATGCTGATGGAAAAGAATAAAGTTTTAGGAATGATACTACCAGACATCAAGACTTACTATAAAACTAAATCAATCAAGACAGTGTAGTATTGGTGAAAGAATATACAAATAGACCAGTGGAGCAGAATAGGGAGCTCAGAAATAGGTCCATATAAATATATCCAGGTGATCTTTGACAAATGAGCAAAGGCAATATATAGAGCAAAGGTAGTCTCTTCAACAAATGGTGTCAAAACATCCAGACATCTACATGCAAAAAAATGAATCTAGATACAGGCTTTATACTTTGCACAAAAATTAAAAATTAATTCAAATGGATCATAGACCTAAATATAAAATGTAATGCTATAAAACTCCTAGAAGATGACATAAGAGAAAACCTAGATGACTTTGAACATGGAGATGACTTTTTAGACACAACACTATGTCATGAAAGAAATAATTGATAGGTTAGACTTTATTAAAATGAAAAACTTATTCTCCGCAAATGACAATGTCAAGAAAATTAGAAGACAAGCCACAGACAGAGATAAAATATTTACAAAACACATCTGATAAAGGACTGTCATCCAAAGTATACAACTCTTTAAGTCAACTATAAGAGAACAATCTGATTTTAAAATGTACCAAAGACAGACATCTCACCAAAGATCTACAAATGATAAATAAGCAAATTAAAAGGTTCTCCACATCCTATATCATCAGGGAAATGCAAATCAAAACAACAATTAGGTACTACTATATGCCTATTAGAATGGCCCAAATCCAGAACACTGACATCAAATGTTGGTGCGGATGTGGAGCAACAGGAACTTTCATACATTGCTGGTAGGAATGCAAAATAGTACAGCCACTCTGGAAAACAGTTTTCCAGTTGATTACAATATTAAACATATTCTTACCACTAAATCCAGCTGTCACACTCCCTGGTATTTACCCAAAGGCATTAAAAAATTATGTCCACCCAAAAACCTGCCCAAGGAGGTTCATAGCAACTTTATTCATAATTGCCAAAACTTGGAAGCAACCAAGATGTCCTTCAGTAAGTTAATGTATAAATTTAAAAAAATATGTCCAGACAATGGGATATTATTCAACACTAAAAATAAATGAGCTATCAAAACATGAAAAGACATAGAAGAGCTTTAAATGTATATTACTAAGTGAAAGAAGCCTATTTGAAAAGGCTATATACTGCATGATTCTAACTATATGACCTTCTGGAAAGTATAAACTATGGAGACAGTAAAAATATCAGTGGTTGCTAGGGTTTTATTATAAAAAGGGGATGAATGGGAAGAGCACAGAAGATTTTTAGGAAAGTGAAAATACTGGTTGATGCTAATTAATGATGGGATCATGTCCAATCCCATAGAATGTAAAAAACCAAGAGCAAACTATAGTGTAAACTATGAACTTTGGGTGATTGATCTGTCAATGTAGTTTCATCAGGTGTAATAAATATGCAACTCTGGTGGGGGATGTTGATAATGGGGAAGCTATGCATGAGTAGGGGCAAGCATTACTTGAGAAATCTTGTAACATCCTCTCAATTTTACTGTTTATCTAAAAGTGGTCTTAAAAAGTAAAGTTGTTGTTGTTGTTGTTGTTTTAAAAAATGATAGGGCCTCTGTCTCCTAGTCTCTGTGGGAGGGTTGTAGTCTAACTTCAGTAAGCATCAATTAACAAACAGAGACTGCTTAATCACATAGACCAACGTCCCCACTAACATCATTCAGTACTTTTTCACTAGCTCATTCTAGTGCTTAAAAACTTTCCTGCCTTTTGTTTTGATGTAGTGGAGTTCAATCTCTCTCTCTTTTTTTGCAACAGGCTTTAATAACGTCTTTATAATGAGTTCAGCTTGTCTAGTGCAATTTTACATTGACAACTCTAATAGAATTCTCCCTCCAAGTTTAGCGATAATATGGCCCTCACCTGCAGACTCAGTACTCATCCAGGATCTGACATCAATCCAGCCTTGAATATGATGTAGGGAAGTTAAGAAATCCTAGTTCAATAATTCACATGAGTCAGCAATAGGCTTACTTCAACACACATTTTTTTTCTAATAAGACTTCTACCTTGCTTCTGAAATAACACCCCACTTGGTTTCCACTCATAAGCTGTATCTATTGATTTCTCTGGGTAAGATTTCTTGCCTTGCAATCTTCCCCACTCTCTAAGACCACTATTTCCATCTTCAAATCCAACTAAGAACTAGATCCCAGTTCATAAACCCTGTATTTGCTATGTGACAAATCCTATAGGAACCGCTATTTTGGAGCCTCAGCACCATTTTCTGCTGCCTGCCTACTTAGAAATATCATAAAACCTGCTACCTGGATTATTTCCTAACATGCCTTGTCATTAGGTCTCGTATTGTGCCTAAGTCTCTCCTCTACCTCATGATTGGGTCTAGATATCCACAGTGTGCTGCCTATTGGTCAAGCTTATCTCCAAACACCTCTCAGGTGACAATTTAAGGTTATAGTCTATGCTGAAATAAAATATTGTCCTAACTGGACCCAGAGAGACAGGCTCAGGTGTCATCTGTGCTTTATTCTAGGCTACAGGATGTACAAATTGGGCTTTAACATTTTATTTCATTTTAGAAATTAATTTAGGCATATAATTTAAAATGAGTTGTGCTTATGGTTTTATATTCAATTTAGGCATATTACTCTTTATTCAATTTAGGCACAATGATTTAGAATAATATATTTTGGAATGCATTGAATTCTTTGGAGGATAAGATGAAATTCCAAAAAAACTTCACAAATATTAAAATATATATTTAATTTACAAAGAAAATAGCAAGGCAGGAGAGACTAATAGAGAGGCCTCTGGGACTCCCAGAAATAAAGCCACAATATTGGATACAAATCTCTTTCCATCTGGAGCATAGAGAGAGGAACTCAATGAAAGCAATAAAGGAAATAAAATCTTGCTATTTTCTTCAAGTTTCTTCTTCAATAAGGTCTGCCCTTAATGGAAGAGACAATTTGTTTTCAGTAACTCCCAGTCTGCATAGATTTCCCAAGGAAAGTCTGTACTTCCCCAGAGAATGATCTATGGATGTGCTTTTGGGTACCAACTCATAACACTACTAAAACCATTCCTTCTGTTCTGCACAATTATTTTTATTAAACAACTTGGTCACAGGCATAAACAGTGCCTGTGGAGGACTTTTCAACAAAAGTATAGATAGGTTCTTCTAAATAATCACCTCCCATATCTACCCAAATCAGTAAGAATATGTATTCAAAATAATATAGGGTTGAGATTTTATTGTTTGAAGAATAATATTATTACCCTGCAAAGGACATTTTCAATGTTTGAAGACTTTTTGGTTGTTACTACTACCAGAGTGGGGAGGATTGCTACTGGCATCTAGTGAGTAAAGGCCAGGAATATTGCTAAATGTCCACAATAATCAGGAAAGCCCCCCACCTGCCCCAAGAAAGAATGATCTTGTCCAAGATGTCAATAGTGCAGAGGTTAAGAAAACTTGGGCTAAGGAAATCAAAAAGTCTTACTGGATGAGGGCTGACAATCCCCCTGAGAGAATTTACTCAAAGATAAGAATGAACCAGAGGGCACAGGGGTAGTTCTGACTATGGCATAACATGTTGTTCCTGTTTCCAAAACAGCCCCTCCTTCATTGGAAGCATTCCTGTATCTTAGAGAAAACAGAGACTAGAAGTAACACTGTTGAAATCTTTCACTAAAAAGTCAACAGAGCAGCATGATTTGGAAACCTATTCTCCAACAATATGTGCCACAGAAAAAAAAGGGAATGAGGTGACCTCCACTTTCCCCAACAATAAAATTACAGTGCTTGGAAAACACTCAGTTCCACCAAGATGAAGTAGCCCCATTCCTCCTAGGTCCTCCCTGTTACAACTAGAATCCCTGAATATAACTCAACAAACAAGTATAGGAAGGCCCTGAAAGGAAGACTACAGAAATCTGACAAATTGGGGATCTCAGATCTTGAGGAACATCACAGAAGTATATGGGTTCCCTGAGTTTCCTTATTGCCTCCTTGTATCTCAGAAAAGGTGCTGTAGAAGCCTCCAAGCCAGAACAAGCAACAGACAGATAAAGTGGCTCCAGGAAAAGCCTGTTTCCAGTAGCCAAGGGACTGAAGAAAAGGTAGCCTAACAATTTCAGTAATACCTGTTTACTCCATCCAAACACCACTGAAAAACCCTACTACTTGCTCTCACCCCTTGCAGATCCAGCAGGCTTAGTGAGGGGCTACCTCACACCCCAAATAAATGGAAGCAGGCTCCATTTCCCTGCCCAAAAACGGAGGTGATGGTCCATTGCCAGAAGCAAGTGGTACTCCCACTGGCGTACTGTCAGATGGACTAGGTGGGAAGGTGATTTTCTCCTTTTTTTTTCAAACTTTTTCCCTAGTTTTATTGAGATATAACTGACATATAGCACTGTATACAATTTAAGGTATACAACATTATGATTTGACTTACATGTATTGGTAAATGATTACCACAGTAGGTTTAGTTAAGCATCCTTCATCTCATATAGATACAGAAGAAGAAGAAGAAGAAGAAGAAGAAGAAGAAGAAGAAGAAGAAAAGAAAAGAAAAGAAAAGAAAAGAAATGTTTTCTTTCCCTTGTGATGAGAACTCTTAAGATTTAGTCTTCTGCTTTCAAATATACCATATGGCAGTATCTATTTTCCATCCACCACTCAGCTAAGCAGGCACTACTCTCATTGCTCAGACATCATTTGTGTGTCTCTCTTCTTCTTTTTTTTTTTCCTCTGTTGAACTTTCTTCTGGCTTTTTAGTGCATTCTTAGTTTACTTTTCTATATATTAATATTCTTGTCAATGCATTTGAGGTAATAAATAACCTCCTAATGTACTGCTAGCCTGAATTTCATAAATATCTTATAATTTTCTGTTGTATTGAAAGGTTATTTAATAGTTTATTTCCAGACATGTGAGATTTTGGGTGGGTTTTGTTGTCGTTGTTTTTTCAAAGCTATCCTACTGTAACTAGCTTCAACTTTTATTTCACCAAGGTCAGAAAACATGGCATATTTGGTGCTAATTCCTTAGAATATACTGAGGGTTTTTAAAAAGCCCAACACAAGGCCAAGTTTTGTAAACATCATCTGCATGCTCAAAAAGAGTATGGAATCTCATATTTGGGGATGTAAAGTTACATATAAAATACAAGACTATAATCCTTTATTTGCAATTTTAAAACCCAAAAGTCTCCTCAGTTAAGATCTTTTAAACTTATTTGTTGGAAAAAATCTAAGCTGACCTGAATAGATTCATTGACAAAAAACCTACCCTGAACTGATAGGCAGGCACTTAGTGTCTTTATTATTTATTTATTTATTTATTTAGCTATACAAATACTATGATTTGGTCACGGAGTCTTGTGCTAGATCCCTCCAGGGATATATAGCATATGTTTTATATCATTTTTCTTTATTACAAAAAAAAATTTAAATTGTGAAACTGATCTGGTCTTGTGGGTTCAGATAAGACTATAGCTAAATATATATTAGTTTGTTAGTCATATGTAAACCTCTTATCTATGTTTATATTTAAATTTGTTTTGTTCATCATTTTCTGAGAGAAGTATCTCAACCTCTTCACATCAATTTTTGACAAATCCATTCTCAAATTTCTATGTTATTGAGTTACATATTTAGGGGCTATTAATATTTGCTGCATATATATTAAATATTTGTATTCATTATCTATTGCTGCATTACAAAATATCACATACTTATTGGCTTAAAATAACACATTTATTAAATGGGTCAGGAATCTAAGTAAAACTTAGCTCATTTATCTACTCAGGATTTCACAAGACTAAAATCAAGGTGTCAACTATGCTTTACTCTCATCTCATGGTTTGACTAGAGAACAACCCACTTCCAAGATTCCTCAGATTGTCGGCAGAATTAATTTTCTTATGACTGTAGAATTCATGGAAACTTGTTTCCTTAAAGGCAGCAAAAGAGAACAAAATACAGAAAAATTGACGAAGATAGAGGCTGCTAGTTTGAACCTCAGAATTCATGAAAAGCATGAGACTTGATTAGGTCAGACCCACTCCGAATGACCTTTTAACTTGAAGTCAATTGGTTATTTTTGTGTGTATGTATGTGTGTCATTATTTCTCTACATTTATTTATTTATTTACTTATTTAAATTCAAGTTAGTTAACATGCAGTGCAGTATTGGTGTCAGGAGTAGAACCCAGTGTTTCATCACTTCTGTGCTCATCCCAACAAGTGCCCTTTTTAATGCCCATCACCTATTTAGCCCATCCCCTCATATATTGACCTAGATGTCCACTGAAGGATGAATGGACATGGGAAATGTGGTATATTAATACAATGGAATATTATTAAGCCTCAAAAAGAAGACAGTCTTGTCATACGCTACTACATCGGTGAACTTTGAGGATACAATGCTAAGTGATAAAAAGCCAGTTACAAAAAAATAAATACTGCATGATACCACTTATGAGATATCAAAGTAGTTAAACTCTTAAAAACAGAAAGTAGAATGGCACTAACTAGGGGCTGAGAGTAGAGGAGAGAAGTTGTTGTTCATTGGGTGTTGTTTCACTTTTGCCAGATGAAAAAGTTCTATTGGTCTGTTGCACAACAATGTTGACATAATTAACACTACTATACTGTAAAAGGATTAAGATGAAAAGAGAAATAGTTAAAGAAAATTAAGAGTATACTCACTTGGATGAGTACTCAGTAATGTATAGAATTGTTAAATGATTATATTGTATACCTAAAACTAATGTAACACTGTATGTTAATTATACTTCAGTTAAAAAAGAATAATAATAAAAGTTATAGATAGTAACACAAGGAAGCCAGAGTCAGTAGAGAGAGCTGAAACAGACAGTGAGAGAAAGAAGAAACTCTAATAAGTGTGGGAAAAGTGACAGAATTTTTTAGAAATAAATTTTACAACCTCCAATATAATAAGTGACTCATCAAAAAGGTAAGGCTGTTGAGTGAAAGGTTGTTCAAAACATAATTTTTACATGGAGTCAAGCTATTGCCCCACAAATTACTTAAAATTAGAAAGGAGAGAATATGCTTTTACAATGGAGATCTATCTGGCAGTTGGCAACTTAACCAAGTGACAGTTGGACTTCTGGTAATTATGTGATACAATAAAAATTACATAATATCATCTAGAATTCTCTCCAAAAATGTTCAACATTAATCTAACATGAAGAAATAATCAAATAAACCCAGAACATGAAACATTTTGTATGACAACTGGCCTGAATACCTCAAAAAGTCAATGTCAGGGAAAAAAAGGAGGGTGAGCAGAACACTGTTCTGGATGGAAAGATACTGAAGAGAAATAACCATTCAAATATAAGATAGGAATCTTGAATGGATCTTGAATTTTTAAAAAATTAAAAAAGAACTAGTTCTAAAAACTTTATGTCATTGGAAAAATTTGAATATGATATGATGATATTTATATTATTTAGTTATTGTCAAAATTTCTATGTTCAATAATTGCTGCATAGGAGAATCTTTATTCTTAGAAGTTATATGCTAAAGTATTTGGAGTTGAGGTGCCTCGATGTGCACAATTTAATTTCAAATGATTCACCAAACGACATTTGTGTATGGAGGGAAAAAGCAAACGTGGCAGAATCATAAAAAATAAGTGGATCTATGTAAAGGGTATATAGGTGTTCCGTTTTTTTTAATTTTCAAAATTAAAAGCAGGGAAAATTAAGAAACACAAGTTTCTACTGTATTGTTTGGGGAAATAGAGAAGGGAAATATATTGTGCATGAACAAACTTCCCAAGTATCTTCTTTATGCATCTCTGCTCTTTCACCCCATTTAAACTTCCTACTGAACGTATCACCTTTTCCCTCTCACTCTGTCTCCTTCTCTCTCCCTTCCTCCTTCATTCATTCCATCAAGCATTCACAGGCAAGAAACACAGACATACACACACACACACACACACACACACACCTAAACACACATCCCTTGTAAAATCCATTCAGATTACCCACTGTCCTCTACAAAAAACAACAAAAAACAAAAAACAAACAAAAAACAAACACCTAGGTAGTCTGCCCAGCAGCTGCATTATAACAGGGTACTGCATATTTCTCTGAGAAAAGCTAGGTTAGCAAGGTGAAGAAAATGTTAAATTCATCCTTACCAACAAAGATTGTGACATGAATTCATAGGAAAAAATGAGGTTCTTGCTTTCTCATCCAAACATGCAGCCCCAAACTTTTGGCAACTTATGGGACAATCTCTGAAAAGTATTTGAGGGCCAACTGGAAGTTGAGAAGGTTGACCTTCAAACACGGCCAAGACCCTGACCAACTGGCTTGGAAATTATTTCAGTTTAAAAGTTTGCCACAGTAGCAAAGTAGGCAAAGAGCTGATTAAAGAATTTAACAGACTCAGGGAACTCCAAACACACAAAATTAACCCTTCAAGTGGTATAAAATTCTTAAAGTCGCCTCTGTGTTAATGGTGCAGAATGATAAATGCTCAGGCATGTCTCTTATACCCTATAGACTGTGAGTGATGTCTAGATTGGGAAGGGGAAAAGCAACCTCACTGTGGGCAGAACATAATGATTAGGAAGGACTATGTAGTCTAAAGATGTTTGGTTAAGAAAATACTAGACCTTGGAGTCAAAATCTTTAATGATAAAGTAAACTAAGTTTACCACAAACTTAGTTTGCTATGCTCTTTCTTCCCTAATAACAGTCAATAGTACTAATGCATAAAAGGCCACAAGTTTTATATGATACTTATTTTTCTTGGCTTTGAGACATCCATATTTATAGACATGGGACACACAGGGTCATGTAGAGTTGGAAATTATCTTCTGTCCCTGTTGGCTTTCTTTTACTATGTGTGAGGCAATGCTAGACTTCTTTTAAGGCTACTTCACTCATCTAGGAAAAGAATGGTGTGATAATTAGCTACTTTTTTTTCAGTAAAACCCAAATCTGCCAACTCCACAAGCTAAGTCTTCATAAGAAGTACAAAGTATTCAAAGCTATGGGTGTTTCCCTACATTTCTGGTACAAACATTTCTAACAAATTACTATTGTGACACAATGCAAAAAGTATGCCCTAAAGAAGCAAACCCTGGTTGATTTAAGGACTGATTATTATTGCTCTGAACTCTCAGTGTCTATGTGGTCTTGTTTGCCACTTTATTCTGTTCCAAAGTTGCCTCTATGTGGCTGAAGAGACATTTGTAAAGCAGCTGATTCAGATACCACACAAATAGCACAGGGCAAAACTGTAAGTTTAGCAAATAGAATATAACAGCTATCTACCATAAACATAACAAAACCCCCCCAAAAAACAATGAAAATTGCCAGAGTCCAGCTCCAGCAGGTCCAGGGGTCCCTGAAGGATGGACAGTGTCAGTGAAAGGGAGTGAGAGAGCCTCAAGTTTCTTTCTTATTACCAGGCAGGCATCTCTGCTCTGTCTGATTCTGTAGCTTTATTTATAGTGAAGGTACAAGGGGTAGAAAGAGCAGCATGTGTTTAGTAAATGATTTCTCATAGATAAGTTTTACAATTTTCCAGAACACTGATTCTGCAGAAGTTACAATACTAGTAGTAATGATTGTCGTAAAAAACTTAGCTACAGGCACTCATGCTATCATATGGAAAGGGCAGGTATTTTTTAAGCGTACATTTTTTCCATAGGATGCATATGACCAAGATATACAAAACCTCAGGTGTAGCCCTAAGAAAGCGACCTTTAATCATGAGGCAAACAGCGTTGTTTAGTAAAGGTCAGTTTTTTATGTGTAAGGGTCATTAGGCTGTTTATAGCTCTAAGAGAAGGTACCCAGAAAAACAGGATCCCCAAGACACACAATATCTGCTCTCGTAGTCCCAAAGACAAATGATACATTTTTGACATTTATCACAGTAGTGACTTTTGCAACGATGTCCAGGCCTAGAAAGTAGTGAGTTATCAGTTAATTGCTCAGCTAGGAGGAAAATTATATGTTGCTTGCCTTAGTCACATTAGGGTGTATCTAGTTTACTCATCTTTTCCCTGACCAGGTGCAATCATGCCTCAGGGACAGGGCAGGAGGACAGGCCGCTCCTGACACTAGTCAGCAAAGCAATCCAAGGTTTGGTGCCCAAGCAGAAATGAAAGTTACAAGAGGGCAGATATTGGTCGCTGCCTAGTGGCAAAAGACCATGCAAACTTGCCATGCCCTCACCAGGAATTTTCACTCAACTGGTGAGTTCAGATAGCTCCCAACAGAAAATAAGACAAAAATTTAACTATCTAAAATGAGCATAAAATCAAATGATCACCAATTAAATCTAAGTGGAACTGAATGACTTCCAAGATGTTGATCAGGGAAAACTTCCTCATGTTGAACTTAAAAGGAAACATTTTTCCAAGAAGAAGTATGGTGTTTTACCCTATTGATATTCAGAATTATGATGGATAAAAAGTAGCAAGAGGTTGGTGCTATGCTGTAGATAGGAAAAGTTGATACTTGAGGTTCATCCTAAGAATATGCTTACTTTTAAAGCAGTATTTATAAAAGAATAAGTGGAGAACTGCAATTATTAAGCTTGTGTGTTCATCCTAAAGAATTTCAACTGTCCAATTTATTTACAGAAATAAATTAGACTAACCACACTTTAAGTAAAAGTTATCATGCTTTTGGAGATCCACAATATGTAATTATGTATTTTAGAACACACACGTAATACAGCATACCATTTGAAATTAGTTTTAAGATGTCTCTAGTACAGCAATTAGCAAACTGTGTTTGAGGAAAAGTATAATAAGTATCACAAAAGGTGTTAAAATTGTCCAAAATTTAAAAACTATATACATTTAAAACATATATGTATGACATCAATTGCTTTGTATTGGAGGTTTACTACTCAAGCAACAGTAACACTGGGAAAACCTGCAGTCCATTGCACTAGAGCTGCAAATGGCCAGAACACATTCCTTGAGACATGTTATAATGAGAAAGTGTTAAATGGTCATGGATGGAAGGCATTCTGTTGCTTGACTGCAGGACTCTCAAGAAACTATTTTTTTACAGTGTCTTCTAAAACTCCAGGTGTTTTCCCATAACATCCTTCTTTATGGAGCCTCTCCAGGGACAGTGTTTGGAAGCACACAGTTTGGAAATCTCTTCCCTGGAAAACTGAGGGTTTATGATGGTAGTTGAAACCCTAGGTGTAGATAAGTGGGTCTATTAGTTTTTGAGAAATGCTGTTAACAAAGTACTACAGAGTATCTTTTTTAAATGTTTATTTATTTATTTTTGACAGAGAGGGAGAGAGAGAGAGCACAAGCAGAGGAGGGGCAGAAAGAGAGGGAGACAGAGAATCCTAAGGAGGCTCTGTGCTGCCAGTGCAGAGCCTGATGCAGGGCTCCATCCCACCATGAGATCATGACCTGAGCCAAAATCAAAAGTCGGACACCTAAGTGACAGAGACACCCAGGCACCCCAACAAAATACTACAGAGTATCTTAAACAGAAATGTAATGTCTCACAATCCTGAGCATTAGAAGTCTGAGATCACGGTGTAGGCATGGGCAGCTCCCTCTGAAGGCTCTAAGGATCTGTTTCAGGCTTTCCTTCTAGCTACTGGTAGTTCCTTGGCTTGTGGTTGCAAAACTCCAATCTTCATATGAAGTTCTCCCTATGTCTATGCCTCTGTCCAAATTTTTCCTTCACATTTCACTCATCACTATCAGTTCTACTGTTAACTCATGCTTCAGTCTACCTTTTTCAAATTTTGTAAGGAAAAGAAAACACTGCCATACAAAAGAAATGTTAGCAGTATTTATTTGAGGTGGCCTTACATTCTAATGAACTGTGAGCTGGAGATCCTGATACATATTTTGTAATATCTTCAAATAAAACTAGTCTTTTCCTTCTGGCTGACAATAGAAATCTCCAGGGCAAACATTTTATCATTTAAAAATATTCCATTTAGCTTTGTAGTATTTATATTGCCTTGTGTTACATTCCATTAATTTCAATAAGATTATAAGTCTCTAGAGAGCAACAGTATGTTCCATACCAACTTTATACCCTCAGTATTGCTTATTTTAGAGCTCAATGCAAAGTTACATGCTCAATAGAAACTTCTTGAAGAAATTGAATTATTAACTACTCTCCAAGGAGTAAACTTGTTATTGTCCCTAAAAACATAAATTCTTTCTTCTGTAACCTGTTTTTGTTTTCTTCTTCTTCTCTTCTACCCTCTACATCTAAGACACTGTTAAGTCTTGATAATTCCATCTCCATAGGCCATCTAGCCTCTCTTCCCTTCCATTGTCATTAATGCTGATCTGTTTCAGACCCTTGGTAGCTTTGCCTGAACTACTACAAGAATTTCCTTTTTTACTGACTGCCCTGCTCATTCTTTTGCCATCCCAAACTATTTTCCAAATTGCAACTATACTGGATCTCTCCCATTTGTACCTTCAAATCTACTCTACACCCTTATCCACATAGATCTGTCCCCCTGAAATATGAGGTATCTGGAATCTATCAAAAAGATTTCTTGTCCTGTAGCTTCCCATTGTTTTTGACCAATGAGAAATGCTGGTAGGAGTTCAAAGGGAAAAAGCAAAGAGAATCCAAGCTATTTATTGCCCCGATGTCTTTGATTCTATCAGGTGGCCCTCTTTACATAGCTCTCTCTCCAGATTTTATTATTTATTTTTTATAGAGTTTTTTTTATTTTTTTATTTTTTTAATGTTTGTTTATTTTTGAGACAGAGAGAGACAGAGTGTGAGCAGGGGAGGGGCAGAGAGAGAGGGAAACACAGAATCTGAAGTCCTGCCTCCAGCCCATTTCAAGGCCTAGAGTCTATATTTCTTTGATTTCCATTCACTTGCAGACATCTTTTGCAGAATCCCTTTATTAAACTCATCAAATTATTTGATTGGAATATGGTATCTGTTTCATAACTGATGAACTAACCAAAATCAAAAATAAAATACGTCACTTCCTTAACAAAATCTTAAAGTTTTTTCCATTGTTTAAGTATGAAACTTGGTACAATGGCATTTCAAGCCTTTCATAATTTGTCCTGCCCTTCCTCACCCATTGTAACCACATCACTTCCTATCACTGGTCTATGCTCAGGCTCACTGTAGCTTACCCAAGTCCCTAAAAACCCATATTTATATATTTTAAAGCCATATATTTTTATGCACTATCCCCTTCTATTCCTTCTCTTTCTGGTGAAATGCTATTTATTTTTCAGTGCCCAGTTAAAAATTCTATCTTTAAATAAAGACTTCTCAATCGAAAGTATCTTTTACTTCTCTGTTCTTCTAAAGTCTGTTGAATTATTAATGCTATGGCTTAAACTATTGTATTAGTACTATGTTAAGTGATGGGCTACGTATTAACACTTTTGTGTGTTCATATGGAAATGTTCCTTTCTCTCTCTCTCTCTCTCTCTCTCTCTCACCTCTGCATTAAGCACACCAAAAGAATATATTTCTCTGTGAAGATAAAAGTTTTTAGGAGGAAACGTGGAGTGAGCCGCGGGCTGTACACAGCTGTAGTTTCTGCCAATCACACAAAGGCCACTATTCCTTCAATCAAATAGCAATTTTCATCCTATTGAGCATTATCATAAAGTAATAATATTGGGGGGAAATACAGATGGCAGAGCTAAAACAGGTAATTCTTGATGAAATAAAAATAATCTTCAACAAACATAATTTTAAAATGACATCCTAATGTCAGTGAAGAGAAAGCTGGGGATATAGGGAAGGATCACACATGGAGCCAAGTTGGAATGTTCTTCTATGCTTTGACTCATAACTCTGTGAACTAGGAAAGGAAGTCAAGAAATTCCCCTAAGAGAATCAAGGGATTTCCTTCTTGGTTATGCTGTGCTGAGAATGTTGAGTAAATGTTACTTCAATTTTTCCCATTACTAACATCCAAATTTGTCTAACTTTCTGGGTCCACAATCAAATTTGAGGCATATATATCAACAACTGAAAGATACTAACCCCTGAGGACCTAGTTTCTATCTTAGGCTAAACTTAAACCCAGGTCAAGTTCAGCAAGTGATATTAGGTTCAATATTAGAATTTTTTTTTAATCAGCACTTAGAAGGGCTTACATTACTTGGATGTGAATGATGAAATTGGAGGATATCTGTTTTACACTAAATGATTGAAGCAAAGACTTAAGAGGCAATTGTGAGTTTGAATCTATATATATAATGAACTCTGAAAAATATGAAAAGAGACAAAAATAGCCCACCATACAGGCATTTGGGTGATAACATGAAATACGTTTAGACATTTCAAAACAATAAGAGAACTGACAAAATTCTTCACTTTTTTTCAAATTTGTTATATGTCTTTATATACTAACTTGAAAAAGCATTACTTAAGCCCAGCCCTGAATAAAGCAGCATTTGCAGCCACATGCATTTAGTGCTTAGTTGGTATCTGGCTTCTTAACCACATTTGCATGCAGAGGAAATAATCAACATGAAATGAAGGATGGTGGGACAAAAAGTAATAGCAATGTACTTGGAACATCAAGGCTCATCTAGAATTTCCCTTGAGTCAGGCCTTTTCTTAAAGTAAGGGAAAGACATGTAAGGCTGTGTGGGAATGTTGAGAGGACAAAGCCCAGACCAAGGCATGATGGAAGAAAACATACATGCCAGGAGGGATCACCCCTGTTTTACTAACTCATGTCATTGCCATCTCTAATTTTGTGGAACTCTGTCTCGCCTTCCTGTGCATTTTGCTTCCCACAATCTCCACAGTTTCCATAACCCACAGCCCTTTCTTACTCCCCACCCAAGCCACTGTTGGCAGAACACATGATTAGTCTGAAAGCAAACTCAGATTCTGAAGTTAGAGGTGGCTCATTATGGAAGTGACCCCCTTTGTTTCTTTCTTTTTTTCCTTTTTTTTTTTTTTTTTTTTTTGGATAAGCGCTTTCAACTAGAGGGTAATATTTCCCTTTGAAATAATAAACTGCATAAGATGTCCAGAAATCTAGGTCATTTCTTTGCATTTAGTGGGAGCTCAGTCAATTGTTAACTGGTGGTCATATCAATTTCTATGATTTGGATTTAAAATCACATTACTCAGAAAGCTGGATCATATCTCCCCTTTGTAAATACCTAACTGAAGCTTCAAGTTGGAGGAGGAACTTTATTTTTTACTAAAGAATAGAAATGTGTTCTACTTTGAAAGTGTATTAAAAGGTCAGTTTTATGAACATCTGTTATATTATCAAGTACAGTTCTTGAAAGTTATTTTATACTGTATTTTAAATCCACACATGATTGATGTAAACAGTGTCTTTCTTCTTGGTTTCTGTAGAGTATAAGGCACTGTACAGCTAACAGAGCGAGAACCTCTACACAGTGCTAGTGCTCTTATTGAAGCAAAAAGTCACTCCATGTTCAAGTAAAAGAATATAGTAGCCAGAGATACAAACTGTTTTGTTATTTACTTTTCCACTAATCCAAAAAAGTGGCTTTGTTTTATCAGAAAGGAATTCTGTATTCAATTTTGTGGTTGATTTTCTTTGTCTTTGTTTACCTTAAAATATTACTCAGATATTGTAGTTATGAACAAACTAAAAGATATGTCCTCTTTGTTTTCAAAGTTAATACTAAAATATAAAAAGCATCACAGTATCTTTAGAAGGAAATGTGTTTTCCATGAGCAATAACTTTGTGTTAATTGTCAAAAGAAAATTGAATGACAGACACATAGTATTAAAAGTATACATGAATATCCTACTGTAACCATATAATTATATTAGAAAATCAGAAAAGCCAGTTTGAATTTCTTCTGCCACTTAACCTTGGCTCCCTATCTGTAAATGAGGAACTCCTTCAAAGTATGTCTGATTTTAATCTAAGTCAACTATTACATTATTTTAAGTCCTTTTCATATTTCTTGAACATAAGAAAGGAAGAAGCTTATTACCAAGTCAATTTATCACACAGCCAGACTAAATAAGTGTTGCATTAATATCAATTGTAAAAAAATTAATTAATTAAAAATGAAAATAAATAAATAAAAATGTCAATTGTAGGCTTGGATTTATAGAACTATCAAATATAAAATAACTTAGTTACATTGAATAAACTTACTGATATAAGAGCCACAAAACAAAGATAGTACCATCAGGGCACAGAGCAGAAAGACCAGTCATGATGTCCAACATAGAAAGGTGTAATCTACACTGGAACTATACAGATAGGAATGAAGTATCTGAAAGAATAAAGTCTTCATCTTCCAGCATATGAAGCCAATCTTTATAAACATACATCCTTTTTAACATATGGTAAAATTATTCAACACATAGGCAACTGTCAATATGTACAAGAGACCACTTCATCTGGTCTCGGTTTTAGTGCACCTCTCAATATCAGAGTTTTGCAATAAAGGTTATAACTGCAGTGTGGTACAGTATCTTTAGACATGAACACAGTTCTTTTGGATGACACTAATCTCTCCAGACTAACCCAACCAGGCCCAAATGTATAATAGAAATCAGTGCTGTGGAACAAGGACAAAAGTCAGTTCTGAGACTCATCGTAGCAGGAGAGGAAAATGAGCAAGAAAGACAACAATGGCAAGTGTTCATATGAAGAAGAAAAGAAAGAAGAAAAACTATCTCCATACTCTTGACTGTGGTGTCATACACTGGGTACACGTTCCTCATGAAGTCATCTTAATAAATATTGAGTACTTGCTTTATGCCTGGTACCGTTGTAGGAACAGAAGAAAGAATGGTGCACAAAGAAAGACCCTGCTCACATGGCTTGACATTCTACTGGGGTGACCTTCTGTATGACACCAAACAATACTGCTTGGAGAAGGACTTCACTTGTGAGTTATACAAGGCACAGTCTATGTTTACTCAGATTAATGAGATGTAGCAAAAAGAGACAGACTCCTGGGCTGCTGGGGAAGTTGTCAAAATTATAAGGAGTAATATATGGGCAATGAGACAATGTTCTGGTACAAAATTTGAGTCCTTCCCATAGGCTAAATACTTCCCAATACTAAAGATTTTATAAACTTTGAAACAGAATTGACCCATGAGACATAAAAAGTCATGGGGGAAGGGAAAGGTTATTAGCACTTAGGCACAAGGAGTGTCATATTTCTTTCTGTAGGATAATAACCATTCTTAAAATTATTGTTAGTTAATGATATTGAAAAGTCCCTAGAGTATCCCTTAAATGGAATCAGACATCATAAGTAATGTGTATGAATGAAGCCACTAGTGGTCCCAACGACAAAAAGGAGTGAATTGTGGAAGCATACTAAATGATTAAAGTCATTCAAACCTACTTTTAAACAACACTATTCTGGCTAAATTTGGCCCAAAGTCTGCCAAACTACAACCTCTGCCATAGTATTATGAAAAACTAAGCTCTTCAAAGTTAAAAACAAAAAATTATTGTCATTATTTTGGTCACCGGAGTATTATTACTGCACACATCTTATTCTCCATCCAATATCTAGTCACTTTTCCTTTCATAATCATAAGCCATTTTTCTTTATGGGAAACCAATCCATTCCCTATTTTCTGACCATGTGCTTTGAATAGGTTCCCTCCTTTCAGGAAGAGATGCAGCATTTCACCTGGCATTAGCAAATCAAAGCATTATAACTCTCCAGAAAGTTGGTTTTGTAATAAGCACATAATCCAGTAACAACTAATGACATGAAACCCCTTGTTATTTTACTTCCAGAAGGTAAATTTTTGTTTCTTATTCTGGATGTGAAAGTGAGACATTGTAAGGTCTGGAGCATGATTCCCATCATCATGGGACCCTGAAGGTAGAGACTGTCTGACAGCAAAACCAATGGAGAATGCTTTGAGCATAGTGAATAAATGCTAAATATTTATCAGACAAATGAATGAACAGCATTGCAGTTTGCAGATTTGGGTTGCCATGGCAACTTAACATGTATGGTACAATATCCTAAACTCTAAAGTGGGAGGGATGATCTAGATCAGTGACATTTAAACTATCTACAGAGGATAGTAAGTATTTATCCTCAGGGTATGAGGGAGTATAACTAGAAACAGCCTCTCACCACTGGAAATTTTAAGTGTTATGTTGTATTTTGAATATAGACATTGTTTTATTTTCATCATGTTTATCTTAATATTGTTAAAAAAATTCAACCAAGTAAATCTGAAGATCTAATTGGCTTTACCAAGCAACCTATGAATCAGGCGACATCCAATATAGCAAGTAGAGGGGAGCTGTGAAGAGTTGTGCAAAATGGAAGGTTTATAGCAAGGAGGTGGGAGCAAGATATTATTAGCAAAATAAAAGAAAGGATTATTTCAGGCAAAGTCACTTTCCCTTAGGGCAAGGGGTCTTATTAGGTGGATTACCTCCTCTTCCTTTGGGGTTGAGTGCAGACATAGAGAGAGCCTATGTGACAGATAATCTCATTGGTGCTAACTAGAAAATTCCAGATTGATTGGCTTAAAATTCCACTCCTGGAGAGGTTAAAACTACAACTAAATCTTGGTTTGCTGACCTGGGGCAAGTGACTCCACTTTGGGCCTGTGATTTTCTTTTTAACAATAAATCTTCAAGTAAAAAGTGTTGTTTCAAGAAGATGGCATATTTATTCTCTACCTTCAAGCAATCCCTAGAACATTGTTTTTACCTTAGAAGTATTGAGAAATACAGGGACTAGAGTGTTTATAAAAAAAAAATCTACCATTGAAAGTCTGATAATTTGCATTTCTGAACACTTAACCTTCATGACACTCTATTAACAATTTATAAGTAGAGAAAAAATATTGAGCTTTCCTGTATGTGATTCAAGTTAAGAAAAACTTACCAAATAGGTGTGCCTTGAGAATTCAACCAGGACTTCTTTCTATCCCCCTCCTTCTACTTCCCCTCATCACCATCTGTCATGAACTCAACTATTTTCCTCCTCTGTTTGGCCATTAAAATTATAATATGAATTTAAAGATTGCTACTTACCCAGTATGAATAAGCGGCCCTGCCTCTCTTCATGATGTAAATATATGTATAAAGTGATTTTTTTAATGTTTATTTATTTTTGAGAGAAAGAGAGAGAGAGAGAGAGAGAGTGAGTATGCCCGTGTGAGCGGGGAAGAGGCCGAGAGAGAGGGGAACAGAGAATCCCAATGGAACTGGCTCTGAGCTAATAGTAGACAGTACAATGTGGGGCTCAAACTCACAAATCATAGATCATGACTAAAGCCAGAGTCAGACGCTCAACCAACTGAGCCACCCAGGCACCCCTAAACGTGATTTTTTAAAAAAGATATATCTTTTAAGCTTTCACAAGTCAATAAACTGTTTTGACCACCTATTTCAACCAAAGAAAGTTTTTTTGTTTTTTTTTAAAGTGTGGGAGGGTAATGTTAAATAAATTCTTAACTCCCTGAAAGCATTATTTCAATGTCTCCAGCTCCGAGGAAGCAAAGCTTCCTGAGTCCTGCCAGGACACAGTAATATCCAAAATCCTGAGGACATTCTGCTAACTTGAGGAGTAATTGTGGAAACAGCATGTTACAGAATTGAAAACTAATCCTGGATTTTCCAGTGCAATGTACATTTCCTGGAACATTCAACGCTCCCCAGGCAGAAGTCAGAATGTTTATAGCTTTCAGCCTCACTGTTTGTAAATGGAAAGCTGAGCTCAGAATTCATAATCACTGATTAAGCTGCTGTTTTTTATCCAATATTGGGGGTGGGGAGGACAGCGGGTTCTCTCATACTGAACCATAAACACATGTTTTGTTATGTGTAATAAATTCCCTAACATTGCACTTCTTTTGAAGGGAAGGATGAGGGATATAATAGAATACTTGAGCTAAAGACTAAAATCTGTCTAGTTGGCATATCAGTTTAAACTTTAAAAGAAATCTTTATAGAGAGTATACTGAATGTATTCCTTGATTTTATTTTTCAGTGTTGACATAGTAGAATACTAAAGCTAGAAGAACTTTAGAGGTCACCTAATCCAATCCTTTCTTTACAAAAGAGAAAAGCAAAAGCCATCGAAGCAAAGGGACTTACTTAGAGTTGCATAGATGGTGTCAGTACAGAAAATAGACTGAATCCTCGCTGCATAAATGATTGTATAGAACATACATTGATTCTGTATGTTAAAAAAAAAATGATGTGGAAATGTTGGGGCTTGGAGCCGAAGGCCAAGAAAGAATTCTTAAGATGTCTTTGGTGCAAAAAGTGGTTTATTAAAGGACAGGGACAGGACTACCAAGGCAGAAAGAGTTGCACTGAGGTTGTGAGGGGTGACTGATTATTTATTTTCAAGTTGGGAAAGGGTTAGGGACAGTATAAGTCTCTAAGGAAGTTTGGAAGCAAGGTTTACAGGACCTTGAGGGGCTAGCTATTGTTAAGAAAAGGTCATTTATTACTGTCTAATAAAACCTTAGTCATGAGACCCTTCAAATGTATTTCAGTGGGCCAAATGCTTGGAGGGTAATTGCTAACATATATTTGGGGGGTGGAGATGAAGGAATTTTCCAAAGGAACTTTTGTATGCTAAAGTATACTTTCAGAATCCTGGAAGATGGGATAATGTAAGATTGCCTTTTGCCCTTAGCAAAGTGCCATCATCAAGGTCGTAGCAAGGAAATTTAATTTTTTTCTTTTGCCTTTGTTTACCACATCATTAACTACAAATGAGTTAATGTCACATACGGATTATGACACACCATTTAAAATATACCTGATTTGTATTTCTCACAGTCTACATCACTGTAAAGCCAAATATTTAGCCATTACATTGATCTGAGACCTTGCTCACTGGATCTATTTTACCCCACCTCCTCTTGCCCATTAAGAAATGCTTTGGACTAAGACTGAAAGCTTAAAAAGTACTTGTTCGTAAATCTGTCTTTGCTGAGTCAAGAATAGAAGGGTCAGTTATGAGTTCAGAAAAAAAGTAGTGGGTCAGAATGTAACAGCAACATTTCCTAGTTTCTATATTTGATACTTTGATATCTTGGGGTTTAAGGGGAACACAAAATGCCATCCCAAAATATACTTCTTTGATATAAAGATTATTTTAGGTTGATTATTTTTAAGAAAGAGTGGACGCAAGAAAACCTCTGAAAGCCAGCAGAAGTTACCCTTATGTAGTAAAAAGACATTTACATTTACAAGGGAAATCTCCATTTGTAAGGGTGTCTTTCTCTCTGTATCAAGAAGAGGAGAATGCCTATACCTCTAGAGACACATAAATGGAGAGGACAACTGACTTAAATCTGCATAGCAACTATACCCTTGTTTAATGTGTTTTGCCTGATAACCTCCCATAACTGGCTTCCCTCATCCCAGCATCTTTTATTTTTAGCTGGAGATGATATTTAAAGTGGTGACCTGAACCATTTGAGTATGACTCAGTTTTCCTAGGTACCTCCTATGTATACAGGAGGTATGCAAGCTATCAAACGTTTGTTTTTATCCTGTTAATCTGTCCTTTATTATAGAAGGTTCTCAAACAAGAACCTAGAAAGGTAGAGAAAGAAATAATTTTTTCTCCTCTACGGTGTCTTCCAGGCCCCTGGAGGGACTGCCCCTCCAGGGGCCAGCCAATTCCTAGGAATAGTAAAGAACTGGTCTGCAAGTATACCTTCCTTATGTTCACCAATCAATCTAGAGCCCACAGTAAAACTCTCTCATACTCCAGGCCACTATTCTCCTGCCCTAATCACCCCAGAGCCAGGAAACAGACAACTAATTGAAACCAACACATGCTAATGTTTTACATTAACAAATGTTTTACCATTCTAGCCTTATGAAACTGGCTAACTTGATTGGTTTATGAGCCTATTTTGCAGAAGTTGACTGACCACCAGTAAGACTAGCTAATACTGGAGCAAACGGGGAAGAATTCTTGCAGCTGTGCAGAAGGGACCAAGAGTGAACAAAAGTTACTTCTGTGATGTCCCACCTGGAGATCTTTCCCCCATGATCATTCCTATGCCACCATTTTCTGAACACATATCCTATGAAGAGGCATGATTCCTGAATGTTCATGTTCACTCTTCCCTTTGTCCCTGTATCTAATCATCCTACTCCGTTCATCCTTGCTCTTTACCCTTGAATACACCAACCCAACCCTTCAAGTAGGTGGATTTGAGAAATTTTCTACTGTCTTCCTGCTTGGCACCATGCAATAAAACTTTTTCTCTGCCACAAAAGATATTGGTGTCAGTGTTTGAATTGCTGCACATTGGGGAACAGGTTCTTGTCTGGTAACACTAAGAATAGCTCCTATAGCCCAGAGCCCATTGAAATTATTCAAACTAGCCAATCCTAAACCTGTTTGCCCTGCCTTGCCCATTATTTTCTGACGAAACCACAATAAAGGCTCTTTCCCACATTTTCCTCTTGGTCCTTCTGCCTCCTAACCAACCCTGGTGGATCCCCCATGTGGCCCAGTCTGGTGTGATGTGTCCCCTCCTCTTAGGGACTGTGAGTAACAAACTATCTTTCAAATGGAAAACTTCACTTGATCTGTTGGCCTCACCAAATGTGAATAAGATTACTTATGTTTTACAACACAGAGGTCAAAGGCCAGAAAACTAAAGGTGTCAAAATCCAAGATAGATTTGAAGCAAGCAAGAAGAAACAAGAGATAAGCCACAAGTAGGGAGAATATGCCAAAGACCTAGCTCACGAAGAACTCTGCAAACCCAGAATTCTGATTGTGGTATAACTCTGGTGCCTTCCTGATAATATGAAAGGGTTGCTTTAAAATGATACATTCACAATTTCTTCTTGAACACACTGCCTAATAACTAATATGTGAGAACTTTTACATTTCTAGACAAGACTCACTAACCAGTATTCCCATGATCTGTGCCCAAATTATAATCCATTCCAGTATGCTAAAAGAGCCTCTTAGTCATCTCCTGTTTTTCCTTCTCCATTCCTTAATCCATCACTTCTACTCTTTTTAAGCCATAGTTAGTATATTCATAAAAATCCTCCATATTTTTAAAATTTTCTTTCTCAATAACATATTGAATCTTCACTGTTACATTTAAAGCTCTCCAAATAGTGTTTCTGGCCTAACCACCAGTCTTGACTGTCACTACTCCACTCTATTCTCTATCATCTGGCTAACTTAAACCATCCATTATTCCCAGAACATTTTCCCCATGCACTCAACTGCTTCATTGTTAGAAAGACCATAAAATGTATTTTATAATATTAGCTTTAGAAACACGTACACCTGGGTCTGAATGCTTAGTTCCTCCAACAAACTGTGCTGTGATCTTGGAACTTGAAGTCTCTTTTTTCTCTTCCTGGAGGAATCAGATTGGGTTCCCTGGGGAATCACCAGGCTAATACCCATGTTACAGAATGCTTAAACAGGTTAAATGAAATAGTATGTATAAAGATTTCAGCATAATTTTCATGTGAATTAATACTTGTTAATAGCAGCTATTACATTATTGCTCACCTTAAAGTAGTGTTACTGAGTTTTCAAAGTATGTCATATACATTGCCAGGTAACATTCAAGAAGCTCTGACTTATTATCATTATAACAGTGGATTTCTAAATATTTTTATTTGAGAGAGAGAGAATGTGCATGAGCAGGGGAGAGGGGCAGAGGCAGGGAGAGAGAGAGAGAAAGAGAGAAAGTCCCAAGCAGGCTTGACGCTCAGGATCCCACGACGCTGGGATCATGACCTGAACCAAAATTAAGAGTCAGACACTCAACCAATTGAGCCACCCAGATGTCCTATCAAGAAGCTCTGACATATATTATAATTGATGCCATTTTTCGAGTGAAAAAACTCAGACTCAATAGAGAAGTAACTTGCTTAAGTTCATGCAATTAGGTCAGAATTACAAGTTTCTTTCCTGCTTCTTACTTTCATTCTTTCTTCTCTACACTAAGCTGACTTGATGCCCACAAAGTCATTCAGTGAAGGGACTGGGACTCATTTTTATTTTATTTTATTTTCTAGTTACTTGAGAATTTTTAAATTTAAACTAACTTCATTGAGTATTTGTTATGTGTCCAACACTGTTTTAAGAAATATATATAAATTATATCATTTAAATATGACAATGCCTCAGTAAGTTATGTTGTAATGTCCATTTTCAGGTGAGGGAATGGAGAATCACAGAGATTAAGCTGCTCATACCACACAGTGTAAGTGATAACCCTATAGCTATATATGGCAAAGGTTGATGTACACCACTAGGTAAGCTGCAGTTCAAAATAGGCATGATTTTCATTTCTATTGAAATAAATTTTAATTGACATCTGGAAAATGTATCTTCCTACTCTGCTAAAGAGTGTAAAATGGTGCATATTCTGGAAAGCTTGTGTGTGTGTGTGTGTGTGTGTGTGTGTAGTATCTGAGTGTGCCATGCATATTTTAATACACATTCTAACTTTCTTTCAACAGTAATAGAAATTCTCTGGGAGCAGGGGAAAGGATGAGGGTACAGGCATAAGTGTCAGGGGAAAAGCTTTTCCTGCCTTCTATGCAGCTAACCATGACCCTGTGGGAAGTTCTGATCAATGAAATGTTGGAAGAACTGATGTAAATAAGTTCTGAGACATACCATAAAGGCAAGTGCAGGCCACTGCTTCTCCCTTTCCCCCATCCCGCTTAAAACATGGATATGGTAGCTGGAGGTACAATTTAGACCAGGAGGGTGAAGATCTTTGCCAAGGAATGACATCGTGGAAATCTCAAAGTAGCCTGAGTCCCAGTTAGTTACTGAGACATCTTGCCTGTACTGAGCTCTAAACCCTAACTTCTCCTTAAACCACTATTATTTTGGCTCTCTATGATATTTAGCTGAATTATCACAACACTGATTTCTTAATTATTTACTGACGAGTAAGACAAAGCTAAAGAAAAAAGGAAGAAACAATTGAAATGTATTCTGAGGGACTGATAAGAATCAAGTCAGAGAAATATGGAACGTCACTGTTGAGAGGGATTTAAGTACTAACCTAATCTATCCACAGAGGCAATGCTCAAATTCACTCTCCAAACTTTGAAAAGTTAAGTCAAAGGAAAGCTAAAAAAAAAATATGCTGAATTATATGTATCTAAAATAAAGTGTGAAGTTTTGACAGTTGTGAGGGCCACATCTATGAGTTAAGTAAGTACTTATTACTTAAGTGGAATATGTACAAGGCACTGGTATGAGCCTAAAACATCCTGTCTCGGTATGAGATGCCACACAAGGGACAAAACTGCTAGGAGACACCGTGGAGGCCGAAAGGGGGATATTTGTCAAAAGAAGAAGATTATCATATGCTCACATAGATTTACCACTCAATGCTATATCTTTATTTTGTTCATCTAGTTAAGAATACTTTGACTCAAATCTTAAGGACTTGGAGAAGCCTTTTCTCCCATGCATCCCTAAGTGCACATCTTCAATGATTTGCTTCATGGGAAGCAGGACCAGATCACATGAGACTCATTTTGGTTTTTAAAATATGTGTATTGTAAGAGTTACATTTGCATGATTATACACACAAGTTGAGAGTGAGGTCACTGTTGCTGTACAAAGTGACATTGTGGTTTATTCTCATGTTTATGCCAAATGTTCAGAAGGAAAACAGAAAATTAAAGCTGCTGACATGCTGATTATGCCTTAGGTAGCAGGAAGTTCAACACCATGCTCCTCATCAGTGTGACACGGCATCTGTCTAGAGTCCTGAGAAATTGTAGTATCTGGGCATTCGGCAAAGAGATTCCGAGAATGGTTAAGCCATGTTACTCTCTTCTGTTCCTTAAGGGGCAGAGATGGGTAAGAAAAGAACCATCAGCCCCATGAGCAACCAGGATCTTCCTGATTGACTCCTGGATTAACCCAGCCCCTCACCCCAGAGTGTAGAGACTTGCATTAGCCCTGTAGCACCAAAGCAAGGCCTCACATCCATCTTCCTGAAAATATCCTCAAAAAAAATTATAAAAGGCCAACCTAAAAGATGCTGAGAATTCAATTCTCTTCATGTAACATAATTGTTTTCCCAACCATTTAACATATTTTTCTCTTTTTTTAAAGATGTGATTTTTATGTTCCACTGAAGTGGAAATAAACTGTTACAAAATGTATTTTTGTAAAAAGGAAAAAAGCAGGACTACTTGGAAAGTTTTGTTTGACTTGCATTCTCCATTGGTCATGTGCCCACAAACAATGCTGCTATGATCCATCAAATGCATTTTACTCCCTGGGAAGGGCTAGAGTGGTTATGTCACAACTAACTAAAAATACAAGTATTCAATTGTATATCTCTATATTAATTGTATTTGTCATTTATTGCTTTTGTATAGTAAGGAAAGTATTAACATTTAAGCAAGATAAAATTTTCTTATTTAATAAACACTCAATCTAATTATTTGGTTGGAGTTAAAGACCAAGTATTTTATAAAACTATAAAATATCATCTTCCTGATAATATTTGCTTATTATAAAAATGTATAAAGAAAAACTTGTTACTATGTGTAGTGATGTATGTCAGACTTATTGCAATGATCATTTCACAACATATACAAATATCAAATCATTATGCTGTATTCCTGAAACTAATATAATGTTATATGTCAATTATACCTCACTTTTAAAAAAAATTAATAATGTGTGAAATAAAAGTGTAAAGAAGAAATAAAACTCATAATCCTGTCACAGAAATTTCAACAAAAACCATATTCTGATACATTTTATAAAATATTGGTATATTCTGTATTTTATATTTAAAATCAAATCACAAGGATTTTTCCATGTTTAAGACACTTTCTGTTTTCCTTGATATTTTCTTTGCATTTTTTTTTTTTTGCTAATGGACTATATTTTATTTGGTTTTAACTCTTAAGTTTCTTGGAAATCTTCTGCTGTAGTATTTAAAGATTCTTCTAAATACATTTCATTGTAGTGTTGCTCAAAATAAAGAGCAAATGTACTTCATTTAAGTCACCCCCTAATATGATTTTTAAAATTATTATGGCTCCCTCTGTGTCTTCCTATTGTGATAGCAAGGTGTGTGTGTTTGGCTCTGTGATGAAGGGCCCTGGTTTCTGTAGGACACCCACACCATCAAGTTCAGAGGCACAAAAACTAACACATTTAAGTCCATCCTTGTGGCTCCAGCTCATGCTTGTGCATTCCAGGTTGTTCTTTTTTAAAAAAACAGCTCTACTGAAGTATAAGTTATATTCAATAAAATTCACCAATTATAAGTGTACAATTCATTTTCAGTAAACTTATAGGATTGTACATCCATCAGCATAGTCCACTTTTACAATATTTCTAAATGGGCATTTTCTGAATATGTCATATAAATGGCATCACACACTATATAGTCATTTGGACCTGACATCTTCCATCTAGCATAGTAGTTTTGAAGTTCACGCATGTTGTAGAATGCATCAGTATTTTTTTTATTATATGGATATATTACATTTTGTTTATATATTCATAAGTTTATGGACATTTGAAATCTTTCTGATTTTTGTCTATTTTGAATATGTTGCTATGAATGTTTCTGTTCAAGTTTTTGCATGGACATATGTTGTCATTAGATTCATAGAAACAGATGTTGGATTCTATGGAAGGCAAGTTTATATAGCTATTTAGGAAACTGTCAAAATGTGTTCCAAAGTGGTTGTACAATTTCACATTCCAACCAACAATGTATGAGGGTTCTTGTTTCTCCACATCTAGCCAATATTCATTATCAGTTGTCTTTTTTATTATAGCCATTCTAATGGGTATGCATTGGTATCTTGTGATTTTGATTGGCATTTCTCTAATAACATGACTATTAAGTACCTCTTCCTGTTTTTATTGGACAGTTGTATGTCTTCCCTGATGAAAGACCAGTTCAAGTCTTTTGTTCATTTTTTAAATTAGGTTGTCTGTCTTACTATGATCAAGTTGTAACAGTTATTTATATATTTCCGATGTACGTTTTTTATCACACACATAATTTGCAAATATTTTCTCCAATCTATAGCCAGAGTGTTTCTGGAAGCGTAAAAATTATTTTTATGATACATAATTTATCATTTTTTTTTGCTGCTTTTGGTCATTTCTAACTTTGTACTTAATCTAGAGCCATAAAGATTTTCTTCTATGTGCTCATCCTAGAAGTTTTAGCTCTTACATATAGCCCTATAATGCATCATGAGTTATTTATTTATGGTGTGAGGTATGAGTCTAAGTTCTTTTTTTTTTCTTCAAATAGATGTCCAATTGTCCCAGAACCACTTGAAAATTCTAACCTTTTCCCCATTTAATTTCCTTGGCACTTCTGTTCCAGCCTGTTCCGGCTCTCTTTACATCAATCTTTGTTTCCCAAATGCCTGCCCTATAACATCAAGCTCCAGCATCAGACAAGAAGACAGGTGTTGCAAAGACTGTTTAAGCACCTCCAAAAATTGCATGAGGCTAAAACCCTTAATACAGATGATAGATGGATAGATAGATAGATAGATAGATAGATAGACTGCCTCTTGCTGGCTTTGCTTCTTTGATTGAACTCATTATCAGGACTATTTCTACTGTACAATGCTTACTAATATAATCTGGAATTTTCAACTACATTTTTTTGTGTGTTAAATGCTATTCAGCCATCAAAGATTTACCATTTGTATTGAGAGCTGTGAATAATCTTTAACTGCTAGCTAGGTAAATATACTTCTGTATTCAACTGGTTTCAACATTTGCATCTTAGTCCTTTAACTTTGCAAACCTCCAATTCTTGAGATGTTGAATCTACTCATCACTTAATATGTATATAATAAGTTGTTTTATGCCATCCATGCCTGAAGATGTTCTTCTGTTGAATTTACCCATAAATGAAAATCTAATCGTGTATTAAATGCTTCACTCAAGAAATTTTTTTGTTTCCATGGAAAACCATAAGCAAAGATATATGTTTATTTCCTTATTGTTTTGTCAATACATTATTAACTCTCCTCTTTTTACTTTTCCCAGACATTACTGGTAATTTTTAATTAATACATTTTGAAAATGTTCTCTTGAGAGCATATGATTAGAATTGTTATGCTTCTGATAAATTAAAATGTTTGTCATTATGTCGTGCCTCTCTGTGTATCTTATCAGACAGGTTTCATTTACTTAGTATTTCCCAGAGAATCCTTTTTCATTTCTTACATCGCAACTTTTCAGTTATTTTTGTTTTAGATATGTTTCTTAATAATATTATATGACAAAAATTTGCACTTTATCTTATCTGTTAATTTTTGTCTTTTAATTGTGGAACTAACCTATATATGTATATTTTCATTAAATAAGTTCCACCATCTTCTCCATTTTTTCTCTCCCTTTTTGTCCTTTCTTTCTAGGATTAACCAAGTTTTTTTCTTTGTTTTCTTCTTATTCTACTTTTTTCCTTTTAAAAGATATACAATTTGTTCTTTCTTTTTTTTAAATTGGTAATCCTTGAACTTTTACCATGCATGTTTATTATTTAAAGATTTCTAAAGCTAATGTATTAATCCCACCCATGAACAACATAAACACTGTAAACCATGGTAACTCATTAAAGGAGGGATTGATGAGGCTCAAACATGGACAAAAACAATACAATCCTGAAACGCCCCTTCAAGGCACAGCATAACATCTCATTCTCTGTGAAATACTATATCAGTCTCCCCGAAAGTTGATTATTCCCTTGCTCTATTTTACACATATAATTGTTTGTGTGTGTGTGTGTGTGTGTGTGTGTGTGTGTATGTATACTTTAAAATTATTTCCTTGAGGATGAGGAATATATCACCTTTATTTTTTTTAGCAGTAGTAGTTGACATCAGACTTAGCTATGGTAGCATGCATTTAGCCTAGCGAATGAATTTTAAAAATTAACAGTTTTATGTTCCTATACATTTATGACTTTTTATTTTCTCATATTTTATGGAGATAACCAGTTTTATCACAAATTACCCAGTGTGACCACTCATAAGAGAGAAAACCTTAATAATCTTCAAATCAGAGTTCATATATTTTCTACATATGTGTTTCTACTTTTGATTTTAACTAGTATTCTGGTCTTTGCCCCTAATTAATTCATCCAAACAGCTTAAGTATAATGACTTTAGTATGAAAGAAGCAGGATTCGCCTTTTATGAATTATTTTATTAAATTAAATCTGTGTCATAAAGAGTTCCATGTGTTTAGGAAGCAAAAGAGGGAAGTTGACCTAAGTCTGGCTGAGCTAAATGGGTTGTGGTTATTCTTATAGTTATTCACAGGAAAGAAAAATTAAAAATATCATATGCTATCTTAAAACATCTTCTGCATTATTTTCAAAATTGTATTTACCTTTGTATTGTCATGATGGTTTCATGTTCAAAGTTTATCCAAGCTCCCCCAGGGTAAGAATCATGGGTTGTGCAGATCTTCATTCTCCCTGGCAGCCAGCATAGCATGCAGTGGTCACTGGGTATATTTGTGATCATTGTGTCTAGGAGTAAATGAATACATAGTTAGTGAGTGAATAAAGATATAACAGAATAATTAAATACAATGGCCAGTCATTTTTATCTAGCGCTTTTTTTACAATTTCCTATTATTTATAATTTAATTTTTATTTGAATTTATTTAAAATTATTTGAATATATTATTTTGTTTAAAAAGGACCATGTTACTTTTTTGCTTGACTATTCTGTGTGTGCGTGTTTTGTGTGTGTGTGCGCGCGCGCGTGTGTGTGTAGCCCAAACTGAAACTGGCTATAAGAAGTCTATGAGAATTTGTATTAATACATATTCTTTTTACCTATTAGAAGTTAAATGAATTACACAATCATATTTTTAATGTTTATTTATTTTGAGAGAGAGTGCAAGTGGGGGGAGGGGCAGAGAGAGAGGAGAGAAAGAATCTCAAGAGAGGAGGGACTTTGCTATTGGCTCAGAGCCCGGCACATGGCTCAATCCACCTGTGAGATCAGTCCAGAGCAGAAATCAAGAATCAGATGATTAACTAACTGAGCCACCCCGGTGCACTTACACAAGCATATTTTGAAGAGAAAACAACAAAAATGGATGAAAGAGGTAACTTGAAAAAGAGAAATAGACCCATGAGTTAAAGAGGACCCCAGAAGCTCATCTGATATGTGTACCCAAGTCCAGGTAAAATCACACATCGGTCATTTCAGACTATGGAGTGCATTTGGCTTTTAAATAAATCCACCAAAAATGACTCCAAAACCACACTTCCTAACAAGTTGACTTTTTAAAAGTCATCAGAAATAACTTCCCAATATTAAATCAAAATTCCTCTTTATGATAAAAGCTAAACATGACTGATGCTGTGATAAATGCCTCATGTGCATTGCTTCATTTACTCTTAATGATCTTTGACCTAGGAAGAAAAGATGAAACCAAGGTTTAGAGGGGCTAAGATATTGGCAAAACCAAGATTTGACCCTAGGAAATCTGATTTCAGGGTCCACTCTCATAATTATTATATTCTTTGCTTCCCTGCGGAGTAATATAAATACTTCTCTTCATAGCTGTAGGTAGTAAGAAAAAAAAATCAAAAACAAAAAACCAAAACAAATGACAAAAGACAAAAAACAAAAACAAAAACAAAACAAAAACCAGCAACAGATCTTCACTCTTAGGAATCCTCTATTTCATAGATATTCATATAATTTAAGATTATTTTTTACAGTTAATTCTTATTTTAAGGGAAAGTAATACAGGGATAAATTGTAGTTTCTGCTTCTTCTTCCTCTCTCTGTGTCCTGCCCCAAACATTCCATAACACATCCCCACCACCTCCACAGACACATACCACATTTTAATCTGTACCTAATCTATTTAGTATCACATCAGCCAGGTTTTCATACATTCGTCAACTATAGCAAACAAGAAGATAAAAATGCTACTAGTATTTGAAATTTCATGTTCCCAGAACCATCCAAGAGGTAGGTGACACAGGAAGTAAGACAGTTAAGTGACTAAGAATTCAGGCTCCAGAGTCAAAGTATCTGGCCTGTAATTACTCTTTGTGAGACATTGGGCAAGTTTTGATTAACCTCATCTGTAAAATGGGGTAATAAAATAATTTCCAGTTGCTGTAAGAATCTAATTATATAGTTTCTATAAAGTTTTTCACTTAGGCAAAGTACATAGAAAGTGCTTAATTAATGTTATATATTTATATGAACTCTGGAAAAACATCTAGTATCAAATTATGCTATAATTATGTTGTTGCTGGTGGTGGTGGTTTTTAGCAGATTCACTATGGCAGCTATATAGAAAACCATCTGTTGTTCAAATATTAACACATTAGTAACTTAGAGGACTCCTTTGCAATTCTGCAATTCTACACAGAGCAGGAAATAAATGTGTTTTAAGAGCCATATTAAGTTTTTGTTATGGTAGATATAGGCATTTCAATATTATTTATATGTAAACATTTGTGCCTCTTTTTTTTTAAACCATTTATAAGTCTCTAAACCTCAACTGGGAGAAGTACTATGTGGTTGCAGGAGTTCTTCTGGCCCACCTTCATGAAGAGATGGAATAGCTCTCTATAAAGATAAGAAAACAGGTCTAAAATTTCTACATCAGAATACCATCTCTGCCATCTACACACCCAACATGAATCTCTAGTTTACCTGCAGTAGCCTCTTACCAGAAACTTCCATCTCAAATCACTCACTCCACTTGTGGTAAATGCATGACCTAAATATCTGATCATTATAACAGCACTGTACCCTGAAAGTCTCCAAACTTTATTCCTACATTATGCCAGATATCCATAAAACCACAAATATAAAACATGCTGTGCTTGAGCTCATAGTATACCTTCAGTTTTCACATAAACTGTCTCTAATTATTGTAAAAATATTTTCAGATACATCACTCATTTTGTCCTGTATGAAAACATCCACATAAAAATTTCCTTCTAATCTCAGAGCCAGATTAAAAATCTAAATATACTTGACAAATTTCTAAGCTTCCCATTTTTGGATAATGAGAACTGTGCAACATACCAGCTACTAGAATGAATTTCTGTTAAATATGAGTTCAAATATAAAGTTTTCTATAATTACCTTAAAAATCTGTTTCAGCGTTAAAAACAAAACAAAATAAAACAAAAACAAATATAAAGCTTTCCACCAACATATTTATCTTTGATTATTTTAAATAGCTTTATAACCTTCAGATAATTTTTAAATCAGGATGGCTAAAATCAGAAACACAAGAAACAATAAGTTGTGCACTATTGGTAAAATGCAAACTGGTGACCCCACTGTGGAAAACAGTATGGAGTTTCCTCAAAAAATTAAAAATAGAATTACCATGTGATCTAGTATTGTACTTACTACTGGGTATTTACCCAAAGAACAAGAAAACACTGATTCAAAAAAATATATGCACCTCTGTGTTTATTGCAGCATTATTTACATCAGCAATATTATGGAAGCAACCCAAGTGTTCATTGATAGATTAATGGATAAAGAAGAGGTGGTTTATATACTCAATGGAAGATTACTCAGTCATAAAAAGAATGAAATCTTGCCATTCACAACAACATGGTTGGATCTAGAGAGTATAATGTTAAGTGAAATCAGAGATAGATAAATATCATATGATTTCACTCATATGTGAAATTTTAAAAACAAAACAAACAAAAAATAAAAAAGAGACAAATGAAGACATAGACACTTAACTATTGAGAAAAGGCTGATGGTTACCTTTTCTCAATAGTTAAGAGGGGAGGTAGGTGGAAGGATGGATGAAATAGGTGCAGGGGGTTAAAAGTACTCTCATCGTGATGAGCACTGAAAAATGTATAGAACTGTTGAATCACTATATTGTGCACCTGAAATTAGGAAAACACTGTATGTTAATTTTACTGGAATAAAAGTAAAAATAAAATAAAAATTAAGTACAGGGAGGAATTCAAACAAGCCAGAGAATAAATTATTGATACCTATATATAGCATTTAAAACACTTAAATATATTTTGAAATCACTGTTGCATATAATCTCCATTTATATTTATGGATCTTTAAGTTTTCTGGAGAAGAATTCTAAGGTGCAAAACTTTTCCTTCACCAATCAATTTCTTTCCAATCCATATTACTTTCTTAGCAAAAACTGTCTCAGAGAGCCTTCCCCCAGTCCCTGCTGAATATACTCTATTCCCCATAACTCCATTCCCTCCTGTTCTTTGCTTACAACTGGTGGGACAAAAGGGAGAAACATGACCTAAGTAGGCCATTTTTTCTCCGAGGAATTTGAATTGGTGTTGGAGAGACTTGCTCATTTCACTGTAGGTATGGGGTTTATAAAGATATCTGAGTGAGCATGATCATGTTTGGGGCATGTGCTAATAAAATGACTAGTGGAGCCAAGATGGAGGAAGAGAGAAGAAAAATCACACAGAAAAGAAGCAAGGATCAGACATTTGGGTATAGAGAGAGAAAAGCAGAAAGTAAATACCTTAGTTCCCACCAGTTTTAGTTCCTGGTTTTAGTTCCTCATTTCTTACTGAATTTTATTTTGGGTTCTATGAAGTACCCAGTTAGTCTTCCAATAAATATATTTTTTACCTAGATTTAAGTTATTTTCATTCATCCCTCTCCTCACTAATATATAGGGGAAATCTAAAGCACAGACAGGTCAAGTATTTGGAAGGTGCAAAAGCAAGTCATCAGAAGAACTGGGAAGAGATCCCCAACTCGAGGTCTGTGTTCAAATTCCATGCAAAGGGAGCCATGGGCAGGATTGCAGAGAGGAAAAGTAATCTCTCTGATGTCCATTTGAACATTTATATATATAAGGGCTCTATGTTTCCTGGAGAATTCTGTGAATACTTTTCATCATACATTTTCTCACATGTTAGTGTTTGATAGTCAGGTTATTCAGGTTATTGATCCTTGAAATTAATTCTCTTGTGGAGATTAAATCTGTAATCAGAGGTAGAGATGGCATTCCTCTCTTTAAGTATTTAAAATTCATACATTCCTAGAATTAGCAAATTGGGCAAAAGAACATTGAGACTCAACATCTCTAAGATAACAGAAAAATTGTAATATAAATACCATATATAGGTGCAGTAAAGGTAATTTATTTTTATATGTAAAATATTTACAATTTCTTTAATGTACATTCCTGAGATTTTCCATATTAAAATAAATATTAAAGCAAGGCAGAGTTCAGTTCTCCTATTTTCCTACTAACTGTTTAAGAAAATAAACTCTACTGAGTTTAATTCACAAAATATGGTTACCATCTGAATTCTTACTTTGGAAATTTAAGAGAAGTTTTGAAAGTAAAGTGCAATAAATATACTCTTAGATCTGACAAATAGTCTTGTAGAGAAAATTTACTCAAAAGTATTTTTAAGACCAACTAGAAACATAATTTTGAAAGTGAAAATTATTATAGTCATTCATTAAGACAATATTTATCATTCTCTTTTTCTGGAATTAGAATTTCAAAATATCATTTATTTTCATTTGTCTGCAATTGCTAATTGAGTTAGGCTGGTTCCCCATGTAGGATAACATCCTTTTTCAACTGCATTACAGACCTCTCTATTTCACTCCTGGAACTAAAGATAAACACACGTAGATACATACATAGATATATAAAAATATATTTAATGAAAATGTTTGATTTTATATTAAAATGTTTTTAAATCTGAAAGAGTTTTGGCTTCATGTTTTCCATTTTGCTTTCAAATTATTAAAAAATGTAACAGCAAATGAGTGTTTTAGTATAATTTACTGAATATTAAGAAGAATACAAAATATTTCATATAGTTCTGTGTCTCAGATAAGCCTACTGACATGAAAAAAAAAAGGCAATTCAAGTTCATGGCCAAAAATCTTAAACAGTTCAGAAAGAGTTCAATTATTAAAAACCCCAGGGAAGGTCTGGACTTAGCTGCGGTTTGCCAAAAAATGTAATTAACAAAGTTTAAAAAAGAAAGCCCACAAATGAATATAAAAGATTAAAATGATATATCCAGCTGAAGTCATTTTTGAAAAAGAATTGAAGGACTACTTAAATTACTAGATATCAAAATATCAATTTTGATTGGATCATATCCATCATCATGTTAATATATTTCCTAAAACACTAATATATTTTTTATTTCTTATTGAAACTATAGGGCAGCCATAATAAAACTTTTCTTTCCTTACAGACTCCTCCAGGAACTTACCTTCTTTCTGCCCCCTTCATGTTTCTCTCCTCCTATTGTCTCTACTTCCTGGTCATCCATTTACTTTTTACCCACTCCTGTCTGGCCTCTATGCTCATTACATCATCAAAAATGTTCTTGTCAAGGTTTACAGTGGGTTGCCCAATGAGCACTCTTTATTCCTCATCTTACTTGACTTCTCAAGTCATTCAACACAATTGATTATGTACCACCCCCCACCTTGTTTTTGAAAATCTTCTCTCTTCCCTTCAGGGACACTAAATTTTCTGGTATTTATTTTCTAACTACTAGTCTTTCTTTCATAATCTCCTTTGCCTGCACCTTCTCTTCTACCAAAGGCTAAATGCTGGACTTCCTAAGGGCTTTGCTCTGGGGTGTCTTCCTAACCCTCATCTGGGCAATCTTATCATTTCAATAGCTTTAAACATCATGTATATTCAGACTTGTCCAAAATATTATAAATGCCACTATCACTTTTGATCACAGGTCCAAAATCACATACTAAGCTGCTTGTCTGACAGCTACATGTGAGAATTTCAAGCTTAACCTGTCCAAACAGAATTTTTAACTTTCTCTCCCTCTGTCATACCTGGCCTAAATCTATCCCTCTCTATCTCAGGAAATGTCACTATTGATTAAAGTCAGAAATGGGATTTTTCCTTGATACTTCCCCTTCTCACCTATACATTTTACTGCTAAGCATTACCCATCAGCCAGAAACAAATGCTAAATCTGTCAACTTCTCTACTTTACTGCTAGTATTTTGCTCAAGCCAGAACCATTTCTAATTAGACTATTGGAATGGTCACTTGTATTCAGCCATGATGGACTAGGTTTGCTGTAAAAGGTCCTGAGAATCCTATCACAATGTATATGTATATCAAATCATCATGTTGTACACTTTAAATATCTTACAATTTTATTTGTCAATTATACCTCATTGAAGCTGGAAAAAAATAATGGTTCCAAAATCTCAGTGGTTTGTAACAATAAAGATTTACTGGGGACATGCTTTTTGTCCATTATGAATAGGCTGAGATTCTGTTGCACATCTGTGGACTCTGTGTCCCAGGCAAATGGATCAGGCATCACATCCAACATTCAGTTGCTGTATAGACAGAATGAGTGAGAACACTGGAGGCTCTCACACTGGCAATTAAATGCTTCAGCCTGGGATTTACATGGTTATTCTTTCCATGACTCAATGACTAGAATGTTACATGGTCTCTCCAAACCACAAGAGGGCCAGAAAGTGTAATTACCCCTTGTATGTGGCAGATAGAACTAACAACTGTCAGTTTCTAATGAGACTCCCTACTTCCAACTTTGCTCTCCTATCAATTCTCTAAAGAGGAGACAAAAGGACACCTTTTCTTTTTATTGTATTTAGGATTAGATCCAAATTTTCTGTGGTCTACAAGGCCCTACATATTCTAACTCTATCCTAATATCCTAAACCTCTAGCCACCCCCTGTCTCCCTTGTGGGGGTCTCAACACACTGAAATTATGCTCAGGCTTTTTCTCCTGGGACATGAAGAATAGGCTGTCCTCATCTGGCTCCTCCATTGTGGTTGCCTTTTTATACTTAGATTCTCAGCTTAAGTGTCCCATTCTCAGAAATGATCTTCCCTAAACTTTCTTAAACTAAACGTAAAAGAATGTTCTCTGTATTATCTTTGTTTTTCTTTTTAAAGATCCCTGCATCCCACTTATTTCCTCTGAAATGCTGCTCTACCTTCTGGAAGTGTTTTACTTGCTTACTTATTAGCCATTTCCATTGCTAGCATGTAATAATAAAGATATCTTCTCATTACCTTTATCACCTAACATCTGTAAGTAACTTGTATAATATTTTTAATTGAATGAACAAATGAATGAATAAAAATCTAAACCAAAAAATGAATAAAAATCTAAACCAGTGATACTGACCTAATAGATATAGTAGAAGTGTTGCAATAGATATAGGATATGTGTTAGAGGATGACCAGATCCCAAAATACATTCCAGATAGAATAAAAGATTTAAAATTTTTATCATTAAGAAATGCTCTAAACTAGGGGTAGAAAAAGAAAAACTATATTAGTAAAAGGTGCTCAATGTAAAATTATTGTATAAAATAATGTATAAAAGAAACCAAAGGGAGATATCAGATATTGTCCCGTAAAAATTTAAATCTTAGAAGTAAAAAGTCAAGAGAGAAAAGAACAAATGAAAACAAATATTTACAACCAGTATGATAAAGAGTTGATATTTTATATATATATATATATATATATATATATATATACACTTTTTTAATAATATATACATATATATCCTTTGGGAGTCCTTCCTAGTGCTGTCTAGGAGCCAAGGGAACATGGAATATGTAGTATAAGAAAGTTACAAATTATATGGCCTTGTGATCACTTGTAATAGTAAAGAGTAAGCTATTTTTTTCCTTTCCAGCCTCTCCCATATTTAGTTATATATATTAAAAATTTCCCTTCTTTCCCTCTGTTTTTACTAGCATTTTTTCATAATAATCATAGGATATATATTTATAGGATAGCAAGAGAGGAATGAGAGTAAGTTTGAAGAGAGCTGATTATTCAAAAATTGTTGCAATGTTTGATGAAATTTTGAATTTACTACGTTGAGGAGAAGGTCTGTACATTTGTAATTCTGTGAGGGAAGTTGCCTTATGGGGAGGCAAAAACATTGCTATTGTTATTTGGAGGTTTAAGTGTGGTAGTTAATGACCTTTACTGATGTTGAGAAGCCACAGTGTGGGTTATGATACATAATGTAATTGGCTTACTACACACCCACTCACACTTCCTTGGAGTATTTCTTCCTGGAAATGTCAAAGATGAAAGGCTGGAAAGATGAAAGCTACATTTATCAGATGGCCTTTCTGCTATGGCTGTGCTTAACACCTAGGTTTTGGCCAAGCGGGCATTTCCACAGTGATAGTCATGAGGAAAGAGACAAGATATTCTGGCAAGAATGGTGACAAAAGTATTTGGTTCTCCTTGGGCTCAAACAGTGTCGACAGTTTCTTTATTCGTTTGCTTTCTGATCATGGGGCAGGGTAATGGCAGCAGTTGCTATTTTAACTAGAAAATTTTACAGTGTAGTTCTGGGAATTTAAAAAAAAGTAATTCTCTACTTTTTTTTTTTTAATTACAGTTGTACAAAAGATAAAGAGAACCAGCTAATAATTTTCCTCAAGTTATCTAGAGTGGACTCTCTTGTCTTTAAGAATGCTGATCAGTATAGATATTCTTTCCATGTTCATTGAACAAATATTTACTAAGTCCCTACTATGTGCCAATAGAAAATAAGTGTAATAAGTAAATTAGAGAGTATGGCAGAAACTGCTAAACTAAATGGGAAGACATTTTAAAAAGTAAAACGGAGAAAGGAGACAGAGAAATGCAGAGGAGGTAGCAGTGTGGAAAGCAGATTATAATCTTAAATGGGGTCATCAGAGTAACTGTTATTGCAAAGGAGGGAGTGAAAAAGGACTTGAAAAAAAATGAGATTAAATTATTCCAGGCAAACAAAAGAGTCTGTGTAAAAGCCATGAGGTGGGCACATGCCTGATGTGCTAGAGAAAAACAGAGGCCAGTGTAAAGTGAACAAGATGATGAGATAAGAGAGGTAGCAGTACACCATAAAAAAAATTTGACTATTTTTCTAGTAAAATTGGAAGCCTCTGGAAACTTTGGAAGGTGTAATGTCTGTTATGTTGTAAAAGAATCCATCTGGTTGCTTTATTGAGAATAGACTGCAGTCGGAAAAGAATAGAAGCAGGAGATTAGTTAGGAGCTATTGTAGTAATCCAAATGAGATATGATGGTGGCCTAAATCAAGGTGGAATCAGTGGAGGTGTGAGAGGTGGTGGAGTCTAGATTTATTTTGAAGTTAGAGGCAATGGCATTTCCTGACAGATTGGATATAAGGTATGAGAAAAAAAAAAAAAAACAGGACATAGGAATGACTCTAAGAGTTTCAGGCTGGAGGAAATTTAAGTATAGAATTTCCCTCAGTTGAGATGTGTGGAGTAGTTTATGTCCAATGGCTCTGTCGGGAGACAGTCATTGGAAGACAGGTGGCATTTACAGTCTTAAATCTGGATGAAATCACCAAAGAAAGGAATTAAGATGCAGAAGGTATCCAAGAACTAAGCCCTGAGAGGGTCTGCCATTAGAAGTTGGAAAAGAGAAGCTAACCAAAGAGGCAGAAGGAGTGAGTGAGGTAGTGAATGTGGTGTTCAAGTGAAGAAAATGTACTTAGGAAAAGGAGGTGAGCACCTGTGTTGAATGCTACTGAAGAAAGATGAAACTTCAGAAAGTTGCATTCTCATCTACAGTGCACAAGGGTTCCTCTTCTCCACATCCTCACCAACACTTAATTTTTCTTGTGTTCTTAGTCGCTCTGACAGATGTGAGGTGATAGGTCATTATGGTTTTGATTTGCATTTCCCTGATGATGAGTAATGTTGATTATCTTTTCATGTGTCTGCTGTCCATCTAGATGACTTCTTTGTAGAAATATCAATGTCTCTGTCCATTTTTAATTGCATTATTTAGGGTTTTTTTCAGTGTTGACTTATATAAGTTCTTTATATATTTTAGATACTAACCCCTTGTTGGAAAGATCGCTTGCAAATATCTTCTCCCATTCAGTAAATTGCATTTTTGTTGATTATTTCCTTTGATGTGCAAAATCTCTTTTATTTTGATGTAATCCCAATTTTGATAGCAGATCATTCCTACAGAATCTCTCACTCCTAGAAACTTGAATACATTTACAGAGTGCCTTTTTTGTTTACTTTTAACAACGAAAAATGCATATCTACTCTACTGTACCAATGATAGAGTATACTATCCCCTAAGGTTCTGAGTGAAAGAATTCTCTGTAGTTAAGTCCTGACACCTACTATTAAGAAGTTAACATCTGAAATTATTTCTAAACCAAGTAAGCTACATTTTAGTTTGTAAAATGTAAAGCATATTGGCCAAGATCATTACCTTCTCTAGGCAAATATTTAGCAATTCTATATAGCTTAAGTTTATTTAATTTTGATAGCTTTACATTTATGTAAATATAGCTACACTGGCATATGGACAACAAGCTGTCATAGGCTAAACAGCATTAGACAAATTGTAAATGTGATTCCAATATTTTGTTCATTTAGTGCCCAAAAGACCTTATAAAATGCTTTAAAGTAATAGGAGTTGAGCTTTTATTAGTTTCCACATGCATAATCGAATACAGAAACTCACTAAAAATTACTTCTAGAAATGTGTTACCAAAACCATAATTAAAGGAAACATTAAGTGTTGATTGTTCTTTAGATTTAGAATGAAGGTCATAAACTACAACCTTAACTCATACATAACTCAGTCCATCTGTTACTTTGGAATTTAAAACTTTAGTTTTATTCCTTGCTATTTACAAGTGTCATTGTATGGGATAACTTTCAAAGGCAATTAAGACCAAAAGATTTTATTTAAAATAATTAGGTTGGTTTTTTTTTAACTTTTGGCAGATGTTGACATATATTTTGAAAAGATACTCAAAGTTCTCACAGTTAGGGAAACATACAAATATGCAAATAGACATCAGTGAAAACAATGTGATAAGTGTACTAATATAGGAGCACAAGAAGGAGGGAAACATACTGCCTAAGGAGGGCAGGGCAGACATTACAAAGAAAACAGAAATCGTCGTACACTTTAAGGAATACATAAAGTTTTGTAAGTTAAAGAGCAAGGAATGGGAATAAAGAGTAGAAAGAAAGGATATTCTAGGCAGAGATTGGTAATATTTACCACAGTAACAGTGCATACCTATGAATCCCTTCTTATTTACTTAGGTGGTTTGATTTTTCAGGCTTATCTGATTCCAGTTCTCCTCCTCCAAGAAAGGTAAGAATTTAGAAGTGGTTTGCAACTAACATACACATATAATCCAGAGAACTTTTTCAAGCGCAAGAGAAATATTTACTGTAACCAAAACAATTGGAAACATAATGATAAGGTACTATTTGGGTATGGTATCTGCATGCTGCAATTTGGGAAAAAAAAAACATGCTATAATGTCATTTGACATAATATTACTATATGCAAATCTTTTAATATAGTATGGGAATTAAGAAGAAAAATCATTACTGTTTAAACATAAAAGCTGAGAATAACTTGAGTAAAACAAATAAAATATCTATAGCAACAATTATATGTGTACTGACGTAAAATCTTATGAACTCTTCTGGAAAATTCTTCTTTCAAACACATTTTATGGCAATCATAATTAGGCACATACGGTAATGTGAAAGAAAATAGCCCATATTTTCCACATTGCCGTATTGCTTACTATCTTCTGGGGGGTTTAAATTTACTAGGTCAAATGCAAAGTTCAGATGAAGCAATACATGAGTGCTGTTTTCTTCTCAGATGCAGTAAATGATACATTTCTATTAACCTATCTCCATGTGATATTTACTTCACATAGTTGATGTAACCATTTAATTACCCAATATATTAATAATTACACTCTCACCATTATTCATGAATGTAATCATGTAGTGTCTATTTCTTAGTGAATTAATCAGAGATACAAATTCTATTGCCCTCAAAAAAATTCAGATATCCTCAGGGCTGCCAAAATTACATGGACAATTTCCAGTCCTTCTGTGATTTAAACTCTGTGGTATTTGACCTGTTGTTGATTTTTTCTCCTTTTTGAAATATTCCACCATTAGCTTCTACAATAGCACTGTATTCTGAGTTTCCCTCTACCTCTCACATCCTTCCTTCCCAGCTTTATTTGTGGACTCTTGATCCCCTTCAGCAGGTTCTTAAATCCTAGCATATCTTAAGTTTCTGTGTTCAGGTCTCTCAACGTGGTCCTGTGCCTACTCTTCTGAGAGACCACCTGGGTGGCTCAGTTGATTAGAGCATCTGACTCTTGATTTTAGCTCAGTTCATGATCTTAGGGTTCGTGAGATTGAGTCCCACGTCAACTCCCATGCTGGGCAAGGAACCTGCCTGGGATTCTCTCTCTTCCCCTCCCCTGCTCTCTCTCACATTCAGGCATGCTAGCGCATGCACACTCTCACTTGCTCTTCCTCTAAAAAAAAAAAAAAAAAAGCAGCTCATAATTGTACACAGTTGGCATTCAGAAGACATGGCGTTAAACAAAACAAAACAAAACAAAAAGTCAACTCCCCTCTTCCTTTGAAAACCTTTCCCTAAGCTTATTATTATCATCCTTCTCACTCATTTACTCTTTCTCTTAATGTCTCTTCGGGTTAATGACAGTACCAGTGCTTAGATACACAAGCCAGAAATTTTGGAGTCCCTTTGACTCTTCATTCTCTTTTACCCACCCACCCGTCCACAACCTCCAGTTGGCCACTAAACCGTGTGTACTGCTTCTCCTTAGCTCTGGTCTCTAGCATTACTTTACCAGATTATGACATCCAGTATCTCTGCCTCCATTCCTGCCTCCTTCAAACTATTCCTCACAATGCAGTCAGAATGAACTTCCTAAAATATAAAGGAGACCATGTTCTTTTGCTTGCAGTCTATGGAAAACACCTCAACATATCAGCATAACATGTAAGTCAAGCTAACTTCTGTTTCTTCTCCAACCTTACCTTCAGAGGTTTGGAAGATTTGGTTGCTGATCCAGAAAAAAAAGAAATGACTATGAGAGGCAGTGGCACACAAAGCTTTACTGATTGACACTTGTATGTAGGGGAAATCTCTCACAGTAGCAGTCTGCGATGATGCTGTGATGCAGGGAACCCTATGCAGAAGCGGAGAAAGGCAGGGAACTCCTGAGAGAGAATGGAATCATACAGGAAGAGTATGTCTAGGTGACATTTGCTCACAAGGTGGGGAGTCTCTGGATCAGAGATTTTCAAAGGGCAGTAGCAGCTCTGGGGCTGTGACTAGGAGTGGTGTGGGATGAGGTTTTGCAAGGTGGGCAAAATAAGCTGGCTCTGAACAGGTAAAAATCTGCTTCTATGGGCTATTTTTAAAATAATTGGATGTGGAAAAATTTGAGTTTGGCACCAGCAGGCTTTTGAGTTAACAGGTCTTAGCCTGCAGCAAAAAATAAACAATTTAGGGGCCAATACACAGAGGCCATCTTTGTCTCATTTATATAACACCTCTTAACACCTTCTGATAGCACAGAGCCTGCTTGGGATTCTGTCTCTCCCTGTCTCTGTCCTTCCTCACTTGCACTCTCTCTCTCCCTCTCTCAAAATAAATAAATAAACTTAAGAAAAAAACACCAGGGGTGCCTGAGTGGCTCAGTGGTTTAAGTGTCTGACTTCAGCTCAGGTCATGATCTCACAGTTTGTGAGTCCAAGCCCGGCGTCGGGCTCTGTGCTGACAGCTAGGAACCTGGAGCCTGCTTCGGAATCTGTGTCTCCCTATCTCTCTGCCCTTCTCCCGCTCATGCTCTGTCTCTCTCTGTCCCTCAAACATGAATAAAAATTTAAAAAATTTTTTTAAAAACAACAACACCAAATACCTTCATATCTTAAAGCAAAGAGTTGGGCTACCTATGCAGGGAGGCCTAAAAGATTTTCAAGCAAATTCTTCTATCCTCAGCCCATCACCCACCTCCAGGCGAAATGACTAGAACAGATGAATTTATTTGAGAGGTTTTAAAGAGTTTGAGTATGGCAGTAGTAAGAATTCTTTGCAGATATTTGTCAGGGTGTGTATTCTTTTCCCTCTTCCAAGGGAGAAGAAATGGGATGCCTCCCTCTTCTCTCAAACCTTGGAACAGAACAACTTTGGATACCCTGATATGCATTTTCTGAAATTTAAGAGACAAAGGGCTGATATTGGTTTCCTTCCTAAAATGAAAGACTTCAGTGTGGCCAGTTGCCCTGGGGCATTAGAGCAGGAAGAGGTGGCTAAATTGGAAATGGCTTGTACTTTTAAGTCTGTGTGAATTTCCCTGGTGTTGGCGGTAGACTCCAGAGAAAGAAGCTGGGCTGATTCATTCAGAACAGGACTCTGATAGAGGAGGGCCTTGAGGCACAAGAGGATGCAGCAGGCATCGTAAGAGCCATCTACCAGAATCCAGGAGTCTTGGCCAGATACTGTAAGCAATTAACAACAGGAAGTATCTACCATGTGAAAGGAACTGAGAGGGGATCCTCCAAAGAATCATAAAAGATTCCATAGCGACAACACCCAAAATCATCACTGTGAATCAGCAACATCCAGAGGGCATCATCGATACCAAATTCACTTCATCAAGTAAGACCTTTCTATATCTATGTCTCCTCCTTCTCCTGCTCTGAAGTTAGAAGAGCCACATGCCATACAGAATGATGGAGAATGAGTAGAGCAGAAGATGGAAAAATAGAAAAGACACTGATCTTACTAATCCCCTTCAAATGCAGTCTTCTAAGCCTGAAATGTGCCTGAGCTGGGGGAAGGGAAAATCTTGAAACTGAATCACAGTGCAAGATAACGTGATTACACTGAAATAAATGGACCTTTTGTTTTGTTTTGTTTAACAATAACTAGAAACATCAAAGCACTTGATCAAGACTCAGATGCAGTATAAGAGCTATTTGACAAAGTGAGTTTAGTGTGAGTGGTAAGAAACGTTGCTGTCTTCTTGCATATAGAATCCAACTTGTTCGGGGTGCCTGGGTGGCTCAGTCCATTAAGCATCCAACTTCAGCTCAGGCCATGATCTCACAGCTTGTGAATTCAAGCCCCACATCGGGCTCTGTGCTGACAACCTCAGAGCCTAGAGCCTGCTTCAGATACTATGCCTCCTTCTCTCTCTGTCCCTCCCCCCTGCTCATACTCTGTCTCTCTCTCTCTTAAAAAGTAAACATTAAACAAATTTTTACAAAATATTAAAAATGTAAAAATTAAAAAAATATCCAATTTGTTCAATAAACAATGAACTGGTAGCAAGGATCACAGGCACTCTCTGACCTCCAGAGCAAGGTAGGTGCCTAAATGACAGAGGGTCATCACTCTATGAAATGACAAGTAAGGATGAACAGAATCTGTCTTATAAATCATTTTCTCTAGGTGCACACTGCTCTCTGGTTATTTCCTTTTTGTTTGCCCTAAGCATTTAATGTTTTATTTTAATATTCTAGCCTGGTCTCACTTGGGCACGATCCAGTTAGTCCAGAGCTTCAAAGGGGTTGATCTCATGTCCCTTAAGGTCATAATGGCATTAATTAGGATAAAAGCCCCAGAAAAGTTACCTCGCAGCAGAGTAAAGATAGGAACTATAACATTCAACTGTCCCTACCAGATTTACAGATTCTACATTGCCAGACTGGGAAGATGATATTGATAATCATGTTAAAGAGCCAGAAATTTTCTAACATATTCTATGTGGAAACATACATATTATAGCTAGCTGGTCAGTTGTATCAGAGTAATTCAAAAGTATTCCTTTAAATGAACAAAAGTAATTAATGTATACTGACTTAAGAAAGTATACACCCAGGGTTCTGACAAAAGGTATGCTAGAGCATAGGAAGATGCTGGGGTTCAAGTTCTAGGAACTAGATGGTTGCTGGGAGGTAACAATCCCACTCCACCCCAGCTTAAGCAGCAGACCTTTAGATTTATTTTTGTCCCATGTTGTAAACATTTTGTGGAATAGTGATACTTTTCCATGTAACTGGTAAATAATGACAGAAAGACATACACTATGTCAAAGCAAATGTCAGGGAAGAGCCAGAATTGGGCCATAGATCAGTAAGGGATTGGTGCATTCAAAATTCCTACTTCTCTCCCTCCAAAGCCTATGTTTTCTAGATATTCCTTTATCCTCCTAAATAAAACTGGTCTTCTGCTCCTGATATAGCACTTTGAAGAGACTGATGTCAATGACCTAATTGCCAAAGCCAAGGTCCCCTTTCAGTTTTCATTGCATGTTCTTGTTTTCACTTTGTAATTAATTATTTGTGTGACCATTTGTTTAAATACCAGGCTTTTCACAGTAGATTATAAGGTCCCTTGAGGACATGACACTCTAGTTCATTGCTCTATACTCAGCTCCAAGAGCAATGCTGAGTATATAGCAAGAGCTTAAAAACTAAATTGTTAAATAAATAAAAGGTACTCAGGGGGCACTTTGTAAAGGGTTTTGAATGCCAGGGTAAAAACGTATAACTTTATTATGTAGACAATGGGGAGGCACTTAAGATTTCTTAGCTTGTGCCTCTTAGTTTTGACAACATGCTGGGATAATCGTTCAAATAGAATGGTGCAAAATCATCTGGATGAGAGAAAGGCTGGAGACCTCATTCTCACAGCAGAGCCCACATGGGCAGACATGTAACCTCCTATAGTAAACAGCTAAACTGAAAATGTACAAGCCAAAAAAATAATGTCCACGGAAGTAAATCAAATAAATAAAAAACTATCTTGACCCTTTTTGTTTGTGTATTTGAGTGTATGCCGTGTGTCTCTCCCCTCACTGAAATGACTGATTGGCTGCCTGAACTGATTAAAATCACAGATAATTAGGGATACATAGCCTATAGCTGAAATTATATGAAATGGTTTCTGACCTATTGAGTTGGACCTATTGCTGGACTTCAGTTTTGTAAATATCTGAAAAAGGCCAGAGCGTCTGTCCAATTTCTCTTTCCAGTAATTTTATAACTTTTTACACGAAGAGTCATTAATGTTTCACTTTCTGGACTGAAGTGGATAGAAGCCTGTCTGAGCCAGGAAAAGAAAAAAAAAGGTCTGGCTAGAAAGACTCTGGTCCTAAGCTTGGGTATCCTTTGGGAAACAGCCTTTGTTTCCCAAGAAAAGATCAGGCTCTGAGTTAATCTCAATCAGACCATGACAGGTTTTTATACTATAAATAAACATCATCATTATTCACATTTCTTTTCTGTTACCTCCTTCTCCATTTCTGCAACTTCATCTCTTCTAGAAACCCATGTTTATTCGACCCAGTGGATTTACTAAAGCTTACCTTGTCTCATGAGTCATGAAATCATATTTTACAAACTATATGGAAAATGTGCAGTTAACTTATTTTCAGACACTCCTGGCCTATACTACAATAAATTCATTTTCCCCCACTGAATTTTATTTCACTAAAGACAGCCAAGGATTCCAAATTCAGTGTTCTATCTGGAAGACCAACACATGTATATGCTATTTTCTAAGATTTGAAAGTACCAGGATAATTTTTTAAAAAACTAAACTCTTCTCAGAGATTTAAGATTTGAATTTTCAAAATCCTATTTCTACTCAAGATATTAGGACTACATCCATTATATAACCAAACCAAGTATTTATAGCCACATAATCAGAGAATTCTAACAACATGGTATTTATCATTATTCTTTAGGAACAAATAGGTTAATAAAAGAAATAGGAATTAGACGTGAAATATCTATTACAAGCTAATCATTGGTATCATGGTTTTGATATTTTGGAGTGTAGACAAGTTTTATAGTGTAGAATTGTCCAAGTCAAGTGTGTCACTGCTTTTACTCAATGTGTCCTTGGGATTGTGCCTGGTTGGGCACCAAATATATATTTATTAAATAAATGTTAGTGGATGAATAAACAAATGAATGAATAAGAATGGATGAATTTTTAATTTGATATAAATAACCTAAAGGTAGTGTGAGATTGTGTTCTTCCCATACTTTTATTCATAGTCTATTGCATCTAAAGGTCATGCAAAGTTCACTCTCTGGGTCCCTGCGTGGCCTAATCTAGTTCCATGGCCTAAATACTCTCTATACACTGGCAATTCCCACTCTAGGTGGACCTATTTCCTGAACTTCAAACTTATGTGTTCAACTATGTATGCAAACAATTCTACTTAAGTGTGTGTATGTGTGTAAATTGTGAGCAATGTATCTAAAACTGAGCTGTTGATTTCTAATCATCCCCCAATTGTCTACCTCTCTTCAGTCTTATTCATATTAGCAAGTGATAATTCCACATCTCAGATGAAAGTCTTAAGATCATCCTTGACATCTTCTTTCACATCCTATATAACCAACTCATCAATCAACAAATCACCTTGCTCTATCCTCAAAATATATTCTGAATCCAACCACTTCTTCCCACTCCAGCACTAATCCTAATCCAAGTTAAATTGTCCTCATTGGGACTGCTGTGACAGCTGCCAGATGTTGATCCTACATTTCCCAGACCTATCCCACCCTACGGGGATCCTTGCAGAACCTAAGTCAGATCATGTTCTGATCAAGCTCTCTCCTCCCATACCTTTCCATCTCCTCTAAATAAAAGCAAAGCCCATACCTCAGACTACAAAGCCCTACGTAAATTCACCAACTACTCTCAGATCTCCTCTTCTCCCATGCTGTGTGTGATTTCTCCTACAATCATACTGGCTTCACTGCTGCTTTTCAAATCTACCAAAAAAAAAAATGGTCCTGCCTCATGGCTGCTGTACTTGCTCTCCCCTCTGGCTAGCACACGCTTTATCCACGTGTTAATGTGGCTTTCACTAAATTCAGTCTCACCTCATCAGATCACCCTATCTAAGACAGCACTGACTCCAGCCATTCTCAATTCCTTTACATTGCTTGATTTTAATCCCTATTATGTATCACCACTTGAAATCTCTGTCATTTTTGCATAGGGATCATTTGTTTGTTTTCTGCTGCTCTACACTGGAACATAAGCTCTGTGAGAACAGCCTGATAGTACTGCGTGAACTGTACAGCATCCATGGCACTCTTTCTTACTCATCTTTAACATCCCCATGCTTAGATTTGGTGTAAATAGTTACTCAGTAAAGATCTATTAAATGAATGAATTTATTTTAGAAATAAGTCTACTAAGGGAGTAAAATAATAGAACCAGATGAGATCCCACAGAGCTAAGTCGAAGAGTCCATCTTGTGTTTTCTTATGCACATTTATAACTTAGACTCAAAGCCCATTCTAAATCCTAGTTCCAAAGGAACAACACCTCCCTTGGCAGTATATGTCAGACAGCCCAGATATATATTTTGGACAAAGGAGTGCTCTCAGTTTGTCTTCAATCTGACCACAATCATAGAAGGTTAATGATTTCTCCAGATCAGTCTGGGTTTTCAGAGTCTGGTTTACTAGCATCCTCTGACCATGGCTGAAGAATAATTTTTCATGGAAAAATATCCTGCCTTGACAAAAAGTGGTAGAAAGCTTTAGTCACTTTATTTACCTACTACTTTTCTGCATCTGAAGCTCATGCTGCACTCTTCTTACTGAGATCACCTCAAAATGTATCAAATTGCTCATTTTTAACATGAATTGAAACAAGAATTATATTGTATAAAAACTTAAGAAACTGCCAAATCCTATTTTCAAGGTACGTATTAGGGTCTAGGATACTGACCATACCTTTCTCCTCTTTTCATGCTCAGTTACATACTCTGAACAACAATTCTTAGTAAAATACTTTTATTTTTAAAAACATATTACACACCAGAAGTATGAATAATAGTAGTAATTATAATCTGAAATTACTCTCTTTTCCTCAAAAAACAAAAAATTTCAGTTTGTCCTGTTAAACTAAAAATTAAATGTCAATGGAAAAATTAGCATATGTGAAAATATCTGTATAATGACTCTATTGGATCCACAGAGTAATTTCCTTCCTACAAACTGAAGTAAAATTACCTCTCAGGAAAATTTTTGAGTTTTTATTTTTTCCTGTCAGGATCTATGCTACATCTCAAGGCACATTTGTTGGTGGAATCATTTGGTTACTCTAAAAATTCCCTTGAGCAATAAGTTACTGTTTCTAGAATTAAATACTCATTTTTATAACAAACTTATAATTATCTTTAGATACATTGTGATAGCTATCCATTATCACAAAATATGTCAAAACTATATATTTTTTTAATGTTTTATTTATTTTTGAGAGACAAAGAGAGAGAGAGTGTGTGAGCAGGGGAGGGTCAGAGAGAGAGGGAGACACAGAATCCAAAGCAGGCTCCAGGCTCCAAGCTAGTTGTCAACACAGAGCCCTACGCAGGGCTCGAACCCACAAACCGTGAGATCATGACCTGAGCTGAAGTCAGAGGCTTAACTGACTGAGCCACCCAGGCACCCCTCAAAACTATTTTTAAAGAGTCAGTGGAAAAAGTTCAAAATATTTATCTTCAGCCTTAATTTTATATACAAACATTTTGATGTAAAACAAAGCCACATACACAGATACTCATGCACACAGCCCACCAGGAGGAGCCGCTATCCTGACTCAGACCTGACCAATCACAGTATCCTATGACCCTAATTGCAGTAATAGGTCCAGAAATAGGCATGTAACCCAAGCAGGTCAATAAGAGCCCTTTCCTTGAAGTGATCTTTTTCAGACATTAAAAGAGAAATGCCCCCTCTCCTGGAGTAGATAAATTTGAAAGAGCCACCTATCCAGGCCTCATGAGTTGGAGAAGGAATAAGCAGGTGACCATTGAGGTGCTAATTGGTTGCCACCTTCTCAACTTGAAATAATCCTAGAAATTCTCACTTACACTTATCAAAGAACAATGCCAAAGCCCCTTAGAAATAAGCAGTACATTTAAATTGAAGCTCAGTTTTCTGTGTGGGTCAATGATTTGCAAGTTCTTTGATGGTAATGTTTTGTATTTGCAATTTTGTTTTCCTTTTCACTTTTAGAGCTTAGCTTTTTTATTTCAAATGGTAAAACTATCTCTCTTAACTGGCATTAGTTCCTAAAGCTACAGATAAATTAGAAATTATTAGGGGAGATATATAAAAGCAAAATGAGATTAGAAAGAAGGGTGTGAGTGGTCCCTGGGTGGGTATCTAAGAAGGAGAGGGAGAAGGTCATCTCAGCTTCAGCCTTTCAATTTACGGATGGGGCTCCTCCCGAGAGAACACAGGGCTCTCAACCAATGTCTCACATAGTTAATGGTAACCCAGCCTCCTTATCAATTGCATTTTATAAAGAAGGCCCATGTGTAGTTTTAAAAAAATGAGACCAACTCACAGAAGAAAATGTAACTGAGATATAGGCCAGGGAGGGAGAAGGAGGCAAATGGAAATAGGAGCAAGAGAAAAAACATCCATGACACTCAATCAATTTGTGCTTGTTGCAGTCCCATCTCCACTCTCCCCAGGTACAGCTGCCCCTAAACTCTCTTTTCTTTGGTTAAAGTTAATTCTGATTAGGGTTGTGGCACCCCAAATATGCTTCTTTGAGGCTGACTTTAACTCTCTCATTTTGTGTCTCTATAAAATGAATACAATAACATGCCAATCTCATTAGGTCCTATGAATAATTAAAGTTATCATCAAGATGGTGTGTTCATCAAGAGCTGGTGTAGTTTATGGCAGGTACTTATGCTTAATAAACGTGCCTTGCTTCTCCCTCATTTACTGAGCCTGATGGTAGATGTGAAAATGAAAATGGCACTTCTGATAGGACTGTTCTTTCTAGAAGACAATATATAGGAATGGTCATTTACCAACAGTGTTGCATTTTGTTCAACTGCTCAACCAAAGCCCAGACAGCCTATCCTTCAAAATGCACCATAACTCTAGAATCCAGGAAGTAACAGCCTTTAAATACAAGCCAGTGCAAGGGCACCTGGGTGGCTCAGTCAGCTAACTGTCCAACTTCAGCTCAGGTCATGATCTCAGAGTTTGTGGGTTCAAGCCCCATGTTGGGCTCTGGGCTGACAACTCTGAGCCTAGAGCGTGCTTCAGATTCTGTATCTCCCTCTCACTGCCCCTCCCCTACTCTCTCTCTTTCTCTCTCTCTCTCTCAAAAATAAACAAACATTTAAATATAAGCCAATTCACACACAAAAATATTCATTTTTCTCCTGGAATATTTTTTCTTATTACCATAAGGATGAGTACAAAAAGAAAAGTTCACCCAAACATATGAGTCAGAGACTCCAAGTAGATATAGATACCATTTGAGGTGGAAAAGATGTTTTGAAGCCATTTGGAAGAATAAGAGTACCTTTTACACGGTGTTCACAGTATCTGAATGAAACCAGGAATGCCTGGGGGTCCAGCTGTGGGCTGCCGTGTTGTCCATGTGTAGGCAGACATCCCCACAGCCAGAAGTAAGAAAATCTCTCTGCTCTTCTTTTACAATAGCTGTCAAGCCATGAGAGAAAGAACTCACAGGGCATGTGTCCTCTACAAAGTCTGTTAAAAATATAGCACTTATTATTTTACAGCATTTTACCAAATGTTTTTTTAGTCAACCTTTGTTTCAGTTGGGATTAGATAATACAAGCAAACAATTTGGAGAATATATATATATTCATATTCAAAAAAGTCTTCATGAATATCATTGATCTAATCCAATTTGGATGACAAAACAACTCACTTCTGACATTATTTGTTGATTTTGCCAACTTGAGGGAACTTGATGTTAGTCAATGAATAAATGTTTACTCAAGCTTTGCCATGGCCATGGGGCAAATATCTTAGGGAAGGTTTGCATCTGAAATTTAGATCTGTAGTTTGACTTTTTAAAGTTTGAGGGAAATGCTACCTGTTTAAATGATCATTTATTTAAGGGGTGCCTGGGTGGTTCAGTCAGTTAAGTGTCCAACTCCTGATTTCGGCTCAGGTCATGATCTCATGGTTCGAGCCCCATGTCGGGCTCCATGCTGATGATGCAGAGCCTGCTTGGGATCCTCGCTCTCTTTCTCCCTCTCTCTCTGCCCCTCCCCCACTCATTCTGTCTCTCAAAAATAAATAAAATTTTTTAAAAAATAAATTCCCATAGGGACACCTGGGTGCCTTAGTTGGTTAAGCACCCAACTTTGGCTCAGGTCATGATCTCCCGGTTTGTGAGTTTGAACCCTGCACTGGGGTCTGTGCTGACAGCTCAGAGCCTGGAGCCTGCTTCAGATTGTGTCTCCATCTCTCTTTGCCCCTCCTCCCCACTCTCTCTCTCTCTCTCTCTCTCTAAAATAAACATTAAAAATAATAAAAATAAAAATCATTTATTTAAAATATTCAAAAGAATGAATAAAGTCCTGAATCCAAATCTTATATAATAAATAATAAAACATTTATGTATGTTACTCATTGTCTTACTTAGCTATTCATGGATAGAAATAAGAATAAACTGATACAACATACTATTCCTATCATCTTGAGGACAAGGATTAGGTCTTCTTTGAGGAACAGGGCAGTGTTGTGCTTAGGAGCCAGTGTTCCTAAATTAAATCCAGTGCTGCTCATTACTATGTATTGTTGAATAAGTCCTTTAACTTCTTTATACCTGTTTCTTCATGTATAAAAAGAACAATGCTATAACATTCCTCGTGGAATCATTGACAAGAAGAAATTAGATATAATATATAGATTATTTAGAACAGTGTCTGGCACATAACTACTATAAATATATTAACAACTACTACCACTATCATCATCATCATCATCATCGTCATCATCATCTGAATACCCCACAAAGCTTATACAACAGTGTCTACCACATAATAGGTGCCCACTAAATATGTATTGGCCAATGAATGACGAGTGGAAATTTCAGATGAAAGACATGGTCCCTATCCTTCACGTAACTATATTTTGAGTGATTGGCTAAGATGGTATATAAAAAGAATTTGAATTTTGATGTCAGATGACTTGATTTCAAACCCTGAACGAACCACTTCACTAAATGTTTATGTATAAATCACTTGACCTCCTGAACCTCTGTCCACAGGTGGTGACAATTAGCTGACCATATAGTCTCCACCATAGTGCTTCATGACAGATGCTCAAGAGAGGTTTGTTCTCCCTCTGCCAGCTTTCCTCTCCAAAGCTAGTTACCAATCTAGTGACAGACACAATAAAATTTCTGGTACTTAGAAACAGGGAACAGGGAAGATAAATCGTGGGGAAGTCTAGGAAGTTTTCTAGGAAGAGATAACCTTAAACTGGGTCTAGAATGGTGGGAGGATGTCAACGTCCTGAGAGACAGCACGGGGAATGGTGTCATGGGAGCGAGGCACAGAGCAAGAACTGGAGCACAGGTAACCACTTCAGCAGGAGCAGGGGGCTGGGTAAGCATCATTAAAGGAGAAGACAAGTACACGTGGTAATATTTGTGAGTCCGAATATGAAAGTTTTCGGCAGGATATAGGAAGTCCGCAGGACCCTTGAGCACTGGTAGGCGTGCACTGGTGCATGGGAAGTTTAGTCAGCTAGCTGTGGGCACGACGTGGAGGCAAAATTGACAGAAAGTGATTGCGTCAGATGATAAGACATTCACATACTGTTTAGTGAAAGAAAAGCACAGAAATAAGATGAATCATCTCTCAACAGACTCAGGTTCCTGAGTATAAGGGGAGAGGGAGGAATGGTAAGACCATCCCATTGTTTTGAGTCTGAATAAAGGACAGGCAAGGAAAAGGGAGAAATAACAACTTTCACTGGAGATTTGACCCTAGTTAAAGATAGAAAATAAAAATTTTCCAAATTGGTCACAGAGACTTATAAACTATGAAACTATGGGTTTATCATTTGTTTCACAGAACATTCAATATGTGGAGTAAGTAAAATGCTAACTGATAATCACAGTTCTGAAAATATGTATTTCTTTGTAAACCAAATTACAACCTAAATAAATCCTATCTACCCAATGTATTATATTATCCATTAAAGGAAATAATTTTCCTGCTGTCAAAAGGAAAAGCAGAATATTAAGTTAAAGTATTTTTGAAAGGATTATGAATTACACTAGAAAGAATTTACATCTTAATTGCAATAACAATTTGGATAAATAAGCACTATTTACCAAAATTCACTCATTTTGCAATCATTTATTCATTACAGATTTAATAGTCAATTTCCTGAGAAATGCTGGAAGGATTGGCTTATCACATAAATCACAGATGGTCAGTGTATATCCTAATCTCTGTTTGCCTCAAATTATCTCAACCAATTTTACCAAATCAGTTCAATAATTAATTTTCTTTAGAAAATCTAGACCCCACTTACTAATTCATTCAACCAAAACCAAATGTCCGGCACATAGTGAAAGGTGGCAGGCTCATGGACAGACTTTCTCCTTCCAAGGGTCTCTGATTCAAATCTTAAATAGGATCTTAGTTGTTTAATCAAGGCTCTTCGACACAGGAAAGTGGAGATATGTGCTTTCCTGCTTGGCAGAAGCAAATGGAATTTTTACTTCTTTAGAGCTGCCAGAGTAGCTAACGCAATTTGGGAATTTGAACAAGCCAAGCTGATTCTGTTTTCAAGGGTAATTATTTCATTCTTCCCCTTCTCTTTACTTCTTTAAATTGAACCTGTTAACTAAGTATGTTTAATTTTGTAAAATATATATATATATGTTTATTTAAATATATAAATATATATATATTCATTTAAGTCTTAACATGATTTCTTGACATTTTAACTTCCTAAAACTTTTAACTTCCTCTATACTGACAGAGGAATGATGTATGCCACTTACTAAATTTTGAATATTAAAAGTTATACATAAAAGCTTGGATTTGAACCTTTATTATAAATATAAAAATATGAAAAAATAATAATGATATTTAGTGTGTGTCACCTTGTTTAAAATCATTCACTATTACCATTCTAAGTCAATTCTATGTCTTGAAAGAACAGAAAATGCAGTGACCTACGGCTCCCACAAACTTGAAAATAGTCTACAATGTTAATATATTAATTATATATATATATTTAATTATATATATATATATAATTATATATATATTAATCATCATCCTCACCACTATGATCATTTACTGAATTAATATGTTCCAGTTACTACATGCTTTACATGCAATATCTCATTTATTTCTCACAAAAATTCTGGGAGGTACAAAATATTATTACCTCTATTTTGCAGATGAACAAACTGAGCTCAGCAAGATCAAATAAATTGCTCATGGTGGTACAGCTTATCAGAGACAGAGCTGGGGTTCAGTCTTAGGCTGCCTGACTCCAAAGGCCATGAACCACAGTTATGCTGCCTCTTGATATCATTGCTAAGATTCTATTAATCAGAAAACATAACTAAGATAAGATGGAGCACTTGACCCTGATTAGGGGAAGGAAAGGATTCTATGATTTCTACTGGGAGTTATGTGTAAAGGTATAATTTTAGAGCATCCCAGATGGACTACGTAGCAATTATCTAACTCAGTGAACAGAACTATAATAGGAAGATTTTGTAAACAAACCTTTCAACAAAAACACAAGTTTCTTAAGTAAGCCCACATCTGCCTGATCCAAAGCAAGGTTTCACAATCATTGCCATTGGTCTTGGCTTTCCAATCCATTGTGTATTTTCCCATCACATAACAGGAATATGTGTAATATGCATACAAGTTCCTGGTAGAACTTTTGCAAAAAAATATTTTTGTAAACATTTTTGGAAAAAAATGGTAACTTGTGTATTTTTCAATAGATAACTGTCATCTAAAATCTTATTTTATATGTTCTTGAGTCCTTAGAGTGTATTCTGGTTTCTGGATTTGTTTTCTTTCATAAAATGACCATTGCATTCAATGTTTGGATGAGATAAAGATAGTTTATTTGCAGCCCTAGAATCCAAGTATATACCAAACTCTTAAATTCCACTCTGTAGCTATGAACCACTAACCTCCTCTTCAAGAACAGTAAGCCATGTCATCAAATACACAAAGGACACCAAATGTTTGTAGAGAAAAGTGAAAAAAACTCGAAGGATTTTTCAACATCCACTAACAGCCTGTATGTTACACAGAGCTTTGCATCCAAAATAAATTCTGACATTTGAGAGTAACAGCCTACTATTCATCAGAAATGTAGCCCTGGCAAACCCATTGGCCAGCAAGCCTCACAGAGAACACCAACATTCAAAGATAGGGAAGAGATCTAGCTTATTTTTCTCATTCTATATTCTTATAAGGTTTGGAAAGCTGGTGAATTGTATATCCAAACTATTTTCTAAGAATATAGCTCTTAAAGAAGTAACTCCTATATAGCTGCTATTTGTGGGCATTGATTTAGTCAACTTGAAAGGTAATTTAAGCTTCTAGTTTCCTTAAATTAAAGCTATAGTGCTATTAACTCACAGTTTTCTCAATCAGAATCATTATACTCCAAGCACAAGTGACTTGTAAACTCGTGGATGACTTAGTTGCCAGTTTAGTGTTATTTGGAAAATATTAAAAAGGAAAAACTGGCCTATTAGTTTCCTTCATCTTCCTGGTTCCTGGTATTCCACCATTACCAATTGTTTTTTTTTAATGCAAATATTCTTGAAAGCACAAAAAAATTACACCCTAAAACAGTCCCTTGAGGATCAATTGATTTCTCTTTGCCTTAGCAAGAGAAATTCAGGCTCCATAAGGAGAAATGAGTTTCTGGAAAGGACCCTAGGATGGAAACCAGTGGTAGAAGGAGGCAAAATAAGGTGCTAGATTCAACAATTTTACAAACTCTGTCTAAAATTTTCACAAAAGCTTTGGAAGGTTCATTTTATTTGCATTTACCAGAGTAAATAATGTTTGAGAGATTCCAAACCAAAATGTGTCTTCCTTCAAAACCCATGTTCTTTCCCCCTCCATGGTAAGCTACTATTAGAAGGAGATCAGTACACAGAGAGTGACTGGAATGGATGCTTTATTTGTCTAGAGTCATATAAGCAACATCATGAGTATTAACTGAATACTTGATTGCTCATAAAATTCTTGAGAGCTCCATGGAAATAGAAAAGAATACATCATTTTGATTCAGAAATAAAGGGATAAAGTCTCAGACTGTCAGTGTGTAACTTAAGTATACTAATCTCTCTGAGTCTCAGTTTGCTTTAGAATAATCTCATAAAAGCATTATTTTTTATATAACTTAATTTTACTCTCTTTGAAAACCTCTCAAAATCCATGTAAAACTTGTATTTACAAACTCTTTGTCACATTGAAGAGCCAAGTACAAGCAATATCAAACAATTTGAAGAAATATCTAAATAACTGACAGATAAAAAAATTTTTTTTCCTGGCAGAAAAGTTAACTTGTGCAAGGTTTTATAACTATTTAACTGCATAATATGTATTAACTGTCAGTATATTTTCCACTGTAACATATACTAAATAATATGAATATATAAAGTTTGCATATGTATATTTATATACAAGACTAGATTTCAAACTCTACTGGAGAAAAGCCATGGGATAAAAAAAATCTAATATGCCACATACCCCATGTTATTTGGAATATCCTTCAGTATTTACCTTTGCACACATGTTTAACGTTTTGTAATTTGCACTAATTTGAAACAGTAAATCGCACTATGAAAATGATTAAAATAGAGTTGAAAAATTATGTAACTTCCCAATTCCCAAATAAGATCACCTTATTTTTATGAAAATGCAGCCTAAAATTAATTGCAATAATCTAGCATTTATTAGATGCTAGATCTTTCCCAGACCTAAAAAGTAATCAGAAGTAATCTGCCATACAATTATCTAAAGGATGCAAAGCTTCCCTTAAAGTAAAAATAAGGAGACAACCAGGCTAACAATGATATTGTGGGAGAGTAGTTAATGCGTACAGACTTATTATGTCATTTTCACTGACTCCCTGAAAGCAAGTAATATGCTCAACTGGGGAGCTTAAAGCAGGGGCAGTAATGGACTTATGCTCATTGGCTAATGGCTCTTAGAACCAGATACTGGGAATAGAGGAGAGAAGATTGGAGTTCACTATGTCTAAGATCCATGACATTCCATGTTAAGTAGTGTGAACTTATCAATTAAATAGTAAGAGATTGACTACTCAATAATGCTAATTTATTAAATATCCTTTACTTAGAAACATATTGCGTTGAATTTTAGTTGAGACTGTGTATTATTGGTTCATGCTGTAATCATCTCCAGATTATCTACATAAAGTGTGTTCCTAAATGTCAGATGTGGTCATCCAGAGATCACTAGGTTACAGACAACCATGCCAACAGAAGCAGGCCACAGCCCTTCCTACAATAGCTCCCATGTTCTCCTGTAGTCCCTGGAATAGTCTGCCAATGAGAATAAAGCCCACTATATTTGAAAGTAATACAACAATTTTCATCAAAATGAAGTTAATCCGTTTTTAAACATTTGCTGTCTCTTTTGACTTCCCTCTTTTAGACTGGTAGAATTGCTATTATTGTTTTACTGGTTCTCTCATTTCCTGGATACATTTATCCAGATGTTTGGACATTTTTCTCTATCACTCACACTCACTCACTAACCAAACTTTGTCCATCAGGTCATTGGGTTCTCTCTAGAGGCACTTCAAAATGAAGAGTTTTTCAGAACTAGAAATAGATTTTTTTCTTCTCTGTAAGGAAATTATTTCCTTAATGATGACATAATCATTTGTATTTAATAAACAGAGTTATGTTTTTTCCAGGGAATTTTAAATGATAACATTTGAAACCACATTTAGTCTGAAATTTCTCATCCTATCATTTTCCAATCTGAGTGAATCATGAGAGAAAAAAATATTTCTTCCATCAACATGTGGAGACAATTCCTTCAGAATGAGCCTGACCTAGATTTCAGGTGGTAAAGTAACTAATTAACTTACTGGAGAAGAAAATCAAATATACAATTGTTAAACTACTTTGTGACTTCATCAACTTTATGTCTTAGTAACATAGCTATGTCTGAATGAGGCTTCTCAAAATGTTTGAATATTTAAAATAATATTTTTAACAATAAATATTGAATATTAAAGATAATAATCAGAAACATCACAAATTATGCTCTTTTAACAGACACAATAATGGAAGTCACCAAATGTGGAATGCCAAATTCATTTAATGCTAACATTCAAAAACACCCAAAATCAGACGTTGATTTAATCCCACATCTGTATAATATAGTAACAACTGAAAATAATGATAGAATCATTTAAAATAAAGGTCTAGCAGCAGTTTACACAGGTGCAAGTAAGCAGTTGTATTAAATCCAGTGTCTTTTAATTATATTTAATTTACAACAAATGTTCTGGGGCACCTGGGTGGCTCAGTTGGTTTAGCGTTTGATTTCAGCTGAGGCCATGATCTCACAGTTTGTGGGTTCAAGCCCCACATCGGGCTCTGTGCTGACAGCTCAGAGCCTGCTTCAGATTCTGTATCTCTCTCTCTCTCTCTCTTCCCCACTCCCACTTGCACTCTGTCTTTCAAAAATAAATAAACATTAAAAAACATTAAAAAATATTCTGCTTCGGGCCACATGAAATGCTGGAAAGATTTTATTGCCACATAGTATTGAAATTATTTAAGTCCTTTGAGATTGAGGAGCATTTCTTATTTATATGTGCACCACCAGACATAGCATAGTGCTTGCCTCACAGAACTATTCATACCACCTGTCCTTGTGTCAACTGCACAAGTGCAGATCCGTAGACCTCACTTCTCATACCCCAAAACGGAAACTTTTGGGTGGATCATGGAAACCTACACTTTTAATAAGTTCTCCAGATGTTTCTTATGCACACTGATGTTGATAGCTACTAACATAAAGACCTACTCAATAAATGATTAGTGACTTTGGAACACCAGTGTGTGGAATATAGAAGTACACTCAAATTTACCATTGGAAAAATGTTACCCGGGTGCTAAGCCCAGTATCTTTCTTCAGAGAGACTGATGATACTAAATCACCATGTTTTTCATTCTTGTTTTCATTGACTAACATCCAAAATTCAAATTGTATCTGCTCCACCTTGCGAATCCTGTCACTGGGCCCTCAGAAATTTCCTTTGTATAATCAGAAAATTCCTTTGAATACTCAATCTCTTTTCCTAGCTTTCCCTTCTCCACACTAGGCTTAACTTGCCTGAAGTTACCCATTTCTCTGTTACTCTGTCAAGTGATGGCTCATATCAAGTACCTCAGGGTGCAAAGGGAATGCTGGTATTATGGACTGAATAACAAAGTTCATATGTCAAAGCCTAATATGATACTATTTGGAGGTAGATTTGGGAGATAGTTAGGTCATTAGGATGGAGCCATCATGAATGGCATCAGTGCCCTTATGAAAAGATACACAAGAAAGATTTCATCCTCTCTCTCTGCCATATGAGGATAGAGCAAGAAGGTGTCCATCTGATTAAAGTCCTCAGCAGGAACTTAATCAGCCAGTACCTTGATCTTGGACTTCTCAGCCTTCCAAACTGTGAGGAAAAAAATATTTGTTCTTTAAGCCACTCAGTCTAAGACAATTGGTATCCTACTCGTTCTCCACTGCCACTTCCAGACCAATAAAGAGGCTGAGGCTGTAAGCCAGGTGAGAGATTATGGCAATTTAGACTAGAATTTACAGTGTTGAGGTTAGTGAAAAGTGCCTGGCTTTGAAATATCAGTGCTAAGACTCAGTGCTAAATTTTCTTTGAACTCTGTACCTTCTCTTTAGGCAAGCTCACCCATTTCCATTACTTCAAGCACCACCTGGATGATTTACATTTACATTTCCCACCACCATCTCTCCTTTGAAATTCAGACTTTTAAAACCAGTTGACTATTTGGCATCTCCATTCACTTTTCTCAAAATCACCTCAAAGTCACCATTTCAAAGGTCAAAGTCATAATTTTCTCCCCCAAAGTTTAATCTATTCTAGCATTTCCCATCTCAGAAATGGCACCACTGTCTATGCAGTTGCACAGTGGTCATGGATGTCTTCTGTTCTCTTATCCTCTCACATACAGTCTATTAGCGAGTCTATTTCACCTCCTAAATATCAGATCAATAGACTTTTCTGTATCTGTATCACCAATCCCCTGGTGCAAGTTACAATTTTCTCTTACAATAGTTTAAGAGCTAGTTTCCTTATGAATCACTTTTATTCCTCCTCTAGTTTCTTTTCCACAGTGCAATGAGTGATACTAACAAATACCAATGGCTTTCCACCACTTTTTTGATGAAAAGCAAAACTTTGGATGTGGTTACAGCAAGGTCTGATCTTACATACCTCTTCAGTCATATTTTCTGTCAGTTTACCCTTAGACCCAGAAGTGGGACCTCTGCTGAGCCCCTCACTTTAGACATTTTCCCATATCACAAATGCACATACAAACATACAGACACACACACACACATGTGCATGCACATATAATACATATGTTTTGGGTGCCTGGGTGGTGGCTCAGTCAGTTAAGGAACAAACTCTTGATTTTGGCTCAGGTCATGATTTCATGGTTCATGAGTTCGAGTCCCACATTGGATTTTGCACTGACAGCACACCAAGCCTGCTTCGAATTCTCTCTCTCCTCTCTGCCTCTCCCCCATTCATGCTCAGTTATCTCCTCTCTCTCTCTCTCTCTCTCTCTCTCAATAAATAAATAAATAAATAAACTTAATATTTTTAAAAAACACAAAACAAGTTAAGAAACACACAGGAGCTTCTGTCACTAGAATAGGAACATAATCCTGACACAGTGCAACTCACTTCCTTAAAAATCTATTTCACGATTGATACTCATGATTGATACTCAAATGTGGAATATTTCTCCACATCTCTTCCACTATGTCCTCAAAACAGAAAACAATGGCCTCCAAATGGCATGAAGATTTATAGACAGTTTACACCACTGCTAATAGCAGTGCTTTCGAATGCAGAGAGGATTTTATCAATACAAACTCTTAGATAAGAACTAAGTAAATCAATTAATTTGTCAAATCCTCTTCTCTGATAGCATGAATGTAATAGATTGGTATATCATTTTATAATATCTGAATGTTTCATAAATATTTTTTCCTGACAGACTATAACTTACACAAGGGCAGGGGCTGTGTCTTTTTTTGCCCTCTCTAGTGTGTAGCATAGCCATATACTGACTACTGAATACTTGATGATTAAATAAGGGAATAAATTTAGAAACAGACAGAAGTGGTGGAGAACCTTGAGCAAGTCGCTTTAACCTATCTCTTAATTTATTACCTGAAATGAAGGCATATATCTATAAGGTTGTTTATGACAGTAACAACATAATGCCATGAAAAATACACAGCCCTTGAACATGGTGATTCAGTGAATTATAAAGGATGATGTTTCTCTTCACCATGGTCATGTTTTCCCAGATCCCACCACATTTATTAATGCTATGCTTATTTTTCCAAATTTTCAGAACAAATTGCCTGGAAACTAAATCATAAAGTGAAGTTACACTGGAAAACAAAACCCAATTACTCTTTTGTTTCTTCTGCCAGATTTTTTACAAAAGATAACAATAATGAACGAGTACAGCTGAATTTTAATTACAGAGAAGGTATTTTACTGAGTAATTCTATTGTGCTGACACAAATATTGATTCTGTATGATAACTGCCTCCTTTGACCCTTCATTTGTAACTCAAGACTCTTCAATTTTATTCTATTTATTTGCAGATATCATTTGACTAGTATATCAGAAAACCACATCTGAAATTATAATCTACATTGGAAGGCATTTATTGTAAATTACCATTACTCTTACCATACTAATCCTCTAACATGATTCTAATTACTTTTTTCTGAATATAGACGCACTTTCCAAAACTCTGGCTCTCAGCTTGATCTCCTTTCTCCTCCAATAACCTCATCCTTCACATGGCTTCACCCACTCACTCTCACGATCATAGTTTAGAATTTGTCACTACCAATGTTTACTGTCATACAAAATCTCAATTTCCTGCCACTCCTCTCCTTTTTCCTCAAACCTTCAAAATTTTGTTGTCTATCCTCACACTTATTTGATGGCTTTGCTTCCTTTTTCTCTGAAAAAAAAAAAGTATGCCTTTATTCTCTTTACAACACAGCAGCCAGATTGATCCTGTTAAAATATAAATCAAATAAGGTCATTCTTCTGATGAGAAACCACCCTTTCATGTCTTCTCATGGTGTCTTACATGGCTTAAAATAAAGTTTTTTTTAAATGTTTGTGTATTTTTTTTTTTGAGAGACAGAGAGACAGAACACTAGCAGGGGAGGGGCAGAGACAGAGAGGGAGATACAGAATTCGAAGCAGGCTCCAGGCTCTGAGCTGTCAGCACAGAGCCCTACGTGGGACTTGAGCCCACAAACTGTGAGATGGTGACCTGAGCTGAAGCTGGACGCTTAACCAACTGAGCCACTCAGAAGCCCCTAAAGTTTTTAAAAGGTACTACTTATAACTGCACTAGGACAGCAGACATGAACTGGGAATCTTCTAAGCAAACTGAGAAGTGTATTTCACCCACATGGATCTGGCATCAAATAACACTCTGACCTTATCCTCTGCTGGCTTCCCTCTTGCTCACTCTGTTACAGCTGCATGGTGCTCCTTACTGTTCCATGGACCCATTAGGCACACTTCAGTCGGGGGTGTTTTCACCACTATTCTCTTTGCTTTAAACATTCTCCAAGATATCCTCTCCATTTGCTTCCTCACTTCCTTCAAATCTAGAACTTCTATTGGTCCACCACCTAAAACCACCAAATACTTAGTCTCTATCTTCTTTTTCCTGCTTTATTCTTCTCTTTAGACATTATCACCATCCACTATTCAGCACATTTTACTTATTTAGTTGGGTATTGTATGTATTCTATCCAGAGATAGAAAACAATAAGCAAATTAAATTCAAATTAAGCAGAAGGAAGAAAGGAATCAATTAAACAGAAAACAGACAATCTATGGGAAACATTCACAAAGATGAATGTTGATTCCAAAAAGATAGGAGTGCTCTGAAGGACTAATAAAGAAAAAAGAGAAATACACATTACCAGTATCAGGAAAGAAAGAGGTTATCTCTACAGCTCTATAGATACCACAAATGTAGTAAGCGAGTATTATGAAAGACACTATGCCTACAAACTTAAAGCCATAAAGATTGGGAAGAAAGAAGTAAAATTGTCTCAATTTTAAGCTGACATGACAATACAAGTACAAGTTTAAAAAGCAACCACTAAAACTAATATGTGCATTTAAAAGATTGCAAGATACATTGTTACATATAAATATAATTCTATTCTTATATACCAACAACACATATTTGAAATACAGAATTTTTTTAAAGAATTAATTACCACATGATCAAAAATATAATACCTTTGGGAATAAATTTAACAAAATACACACAAGACCTCCAAAAATTACAAGCATTTCTGAAAGAAACTGAAGATCTAAGAAAAAGAAGACGTATACCTTGTTTATTGATAAAAGTGCATAACATTGTTAGAATGTCAATTCTTCTCAAATTGATTTATATATTCAATACCCAAACAAGATTTTTTATAAAAAGAGAAGCTGCTCCTAAAATTTGTATAAAAACACATTGGTTGTAAAAGACCACTTTGGAAGACTTGACCTCCCTGACTTCAAGACTTACTACAAACCTACAATAATGAAATTACTTTGGTATTGTTACAAAGATAGACAAATTGAGGATAAAGTCCAGAAAAAGACCCATATTTATATAGTCAGCAGATTTTTGACAAAGGAGCTGAAGCAATTAAATGGAGAAATGGAAAAGGAAAATCTTTTTGATCAATGAGACAGAAAACCCCTACTTACACCACATATAACAATCAATTTGTGATAAATCACAGATTGAAGTGAAAACTCTACTGTTCATAAAGCTTTTAGAAGGAAATATGGGATAATAACTTTACTACTTTGGAGTAGGGAAAGATTTAGAACTGGACTCAGAAAACGATAACAAAGGACGATATTGACACATTGGTCTTCCTCAATGTTAAGATATCTATTCATTAAAAGACATTGTTAAGAACTGAGCAGCCGACCACACATTGAGAGAAAATATCTACAGGACATATATCTTACAAAGAACCTGAGTCCAGAATATATTTTAAAAAAGTCCTAACACCCAAAAATAAAAAACACAAACAACTGAATTTTTACGTGAACAAATATGAACACTTTACAAAGAAAGATGTAAAATAGCCAAAAAGCACATTAAAAGTGCTCAACATCATTCATCAATGGGATATTCAAATTAAAGCCACAATAAGATATCATTTTAGGGGCACCTGGGTGGCTCAATTGGTTAAGCATCTGGCTTTTGAATTTGGCTCAGGTCATGATCTCACCATTTGTGGGTTTGAGCCCCACGTCAGGTTCTGCACTGGCAGTACAGAGCCTGCTTGGGATTCTCTCTCTCTCACTCCCTTTCTGCCCATTCCCTGATTGTGTGCTCTGTCTCTCTCTCAGAATAAATAGGTAAACATTTTTTTAAAAAAAGATATAATTTTATATCTATTATAATGGCTAAAACTAAATAAACTGAAAAGAGCAAGTGATGCTTAGCAGATTAATTGGAGCTCTCCTGCATTTCTGATAAAAACATAAGTGCTTCAGCTCTCTGTAGAAGTGTTTCTCAGTGTCCCGCAAAGTTAAATATTTACCCCTAGAGTTAAATATCTTACCATGTCCACTCCTAGATATTTATTCAAGAGAAATGAAAACATCTGTCTACATGAAGACTGTACACAAATATTTATAGTTTCATCATTATAGTCTGAAAGTGAAAAAAAAAACTCAAATGTCCATTTACAGGAGAATAGATAAGCAAATTATACTACGTTCACAGGATAGAATACACTTCAGCAATAAAACAGAATTAATTATTGATTACAAAACATGAATAAATAAGTACAAAACTTACAGATATTATACTGTGCTAAAGAAGTTGAATATAAAAGAACACATACATATTTAATTCTAGAGCAGATAAAATTAATCTTTGGGGAATAAAATCCGGGGAGGAAAGTTGCATGAGAGGTAAGGGTATTGACTGAAAAGGAGCTTGAGGGAAATTTCTGAGTGACAGAAATATTCTGTATTTTAGCAGGTGGGTTGTTTCGCTTTGGTGTGTGCATTTGCCTAAATTTGTAGTATGGTGCACTCAAGACATATATTGTACGTAAGAAAGAAGGTATAACTCTTGATATCTTTTATGTAAGAGAGTAGGAAAAGCTCTCTTACCTAAGATTTATACCTGTTATGTATTTATACTTTTTACTGTATGTGATTTTACCTTCAAAAATATAGGTAAAAATTCTGAACTCTTGTTAGGAGAGAAATCTTTCACAGTAGTGTGGTTTAGCAATTCAGGAACTGTTTTCTAGGCATTCTAGGCTAGAAGGGGAGAAACAGAATCAATAGTGTGTATGTGGCATGTGTGGGTGCATGTGTGTGTGTGGAGAGAGAGAGAGATTGTAAGGAATTGACTCCTAATTCTGGGACTGGCAAGTCTGAAATCTGCAGGGCAGCCTGACAGGCTAAGCCCCAGGGAAGAACTGATGCTGCAGTCTGGAGTCTGAAGGCATTCTGCAGGCGGAACTCCCTCTTCCTTGGCGAGCCTCAATCTTTTTTCCGAAGGCCTTCAATTGATCGGATGAAGCCTACATACATTACAGAGGGTATCTGCTTTACTCAAAGTCTCCTAATTTTTAAATGTTAATCACATCTGAAAAACAACTTCACAGCATCATCTAGACTGGGTTTTGACCAAACATCTGGGTACCATAGCCTAGTCAAGTTGACACATAAAGTTAACCACCATAAAGGGAGTTACAACTAAGAAAATGGTGAAATTTAAAATGTATCCTGCGATACTGGATTGAAGTTAAAGGTATCACTATAAACACATAGTTTTTAATAAATAGATATAGACATGGGCAGACATTAATACAGGTATAGCTGCATTTACACACACACACACACACACACACACACACCCCAATTCTGTCTGCTGAGAGGCAAGAAGCAATGATAGGATAGTAGCAATGAACATGACTAGCATTCTACACTAAAACACAAAAGGGCTTCTTGGAGAAAATGCTGCTTCAAGGGCTGGGGCAAGAAGAGCCCGAATAGAGCCTAGAATATCTCATGGTACAAAAAAGTACTCAAATATGCAAACAAAGCAAAAGAACACAGCTGCCAGCTTGAAGGGCTCCTACTAACCACAAATAAAGTCCAGGACAATGAATAGACAAAGAGGGAGAAGGAAAAGCTCTCCCTTGGAGTAGGATGGTACTCCAATAAATAAATGTAAACGAAACAAAATCATCAATAGATACTAAAACTAGTAGATGAAGTTTTTAAGAACAGCATTGACATGGTTTAAATCTCCCCGCAAATACTTATTAAACCAAAAAGAAAATTATAACTTCACAATACAGAGACATGGCCGACACCACCTTAATGATCAGTAGTATTAGAACAAATTCACATCACATAATTCCTGATACAATGCACTGATCGGGACATAGTATCATTACTGTGATATTTCTGCCATAAAAAGCTAACTTTTAAATCATGAGAAACTATCAGACAAACCCAAACTGAGAGTCATTCTACAAAAAATTGATCCATACTCTTCAAAACATTAGTAAAGATAGTCAAAGAAGGCTAATAAATTGTTCTAGATAAAAATTCACTAAAGACTCAATGCAGCACCTGATTGGATAGATCCATTACTAACCAATTATTGGTTGGATCCTATATGAAGGGAAAAAATACTACAAAAGAAATTATTGGGACAATTGATGGAATTTGAATAGAAACTGTGAACTGGATAATAGCATAACATCAATACTAAATTAGCTGATTTCAATAATGTTATATAGATAACATAAGAAAATCTGTTTAGCGAGTACACACTGAAAAGTTATTGTAAAAGGGCACAATATCAGTATATGTCTCCAACTTATACTTAAGTGGTTCAGAAAACAAAATACAAACATATATAAATATGCATGGATGTGCTTATAAACATATATGTAAATATAAATATAATATAAATAATATTTATCTAATAAAATGCCATGTGTATAAATTTAATGATAAATTTAATAAATATATCACAATATATAAAATTTGCACTTATATAGATGTAAATATAAAGTCAAATTATAGTAAAGCTAAATGAGGCAAATGTGAACGATGGTGAACATGAATTTAAAAATACCCATAGTTCTCTCTCTTGTTCTAATAGCTTATCTCTAAGTTTGCATATCAAACTATAAAATAAATCAAATTTAAAATTACCAAAAACCAGGGCAACTGCTGGTTCAGTCAGTGGAGTGTGTGACACTTGATGTTGGGGTGGTGAGTTCAGGCCCCCTGTTGGGCATAGAGCTTACTTAAAGAAATTACCAAAAAGTACAGAATATTTTTACATGTGCATGATTTTTCTCATGCACAGAACAATGCCTACCACATAACAGGCATTCAGTTTATTAAGTTTATAAAAGGATAGATGAATAAACTTATTTTCTTATGAATATAAAGGCTCTTTGTAAGTTTGGAAAACACTGTGAAAACAGTGAACGTTTTATTAAAAATTGGAAAGCCAGTCTTTATAATTTATAGCATGTTCTTCAGTACCCAGATAATCACATTATAATAAACACCATGCAAAGATTTTTATCTGATTGAACAAAATTGAGCACAGAGATAAACAAGTGAAGTTATCCCCCAAATCTTTAAGACCCTTCACCCCAGGGGATTTAACCTTAGGTCACAAGACGAAACAGGCAGTCACTCTCTCCTTCAACCTAAACATGATAAATTAGTTCTTAACTCTCTCTCACAAGCTGCACAACCTTATGTTAAATATTTGACATCTTCACACAAAGGTTTAAGGATGCCTTGTAGAATAATTTAACAAAATGTATTCTCTATTTCCTATATGATGATTCTCTCATTTGTACTACCTGGTGCCACATGTAACTATATTAGTAAAAAGAAAACCCAGTTCATGGCCACACCATCCAAACCACTTGGGCCAGGGTACATGTTTGACTTCATGAGAGTTTGAGAATTGTTAAAAACAAATATCTCAGCATTTGAATAACAAAAACATAATAATGTTATTACTATTTTGAGGACTATTTCACAAACACTAGAACACATTTATTAAAAGCAGCTTCCTTGTATTTTGAAAGAATAATAACAGAAAAGCAAAACTATTATTTCGTGAAAAAAACTATTCTTTCAATGTCTGAAATCTACCAAGATTTTTATAAACAATCTGCTTGCTTCTTTCTATCAAAATCAATGCAGTTCTTATTGTAATGTATAGTTGACAGTTTAACAAATTCAAAACCATGACTTTGTTTAAGGAAGGAAACAGTGTGAGAGATGCTGGCAATATTTATTGATTGCTGTCTTTGTGCCAGACACTGCATTCAGTATGAATATGCAGATATGAAAGACTCACCTTGAGAGTCGATGTGACTCAATATTTCAGAAAAGGTGTCCGATAAAAGGTAGTTACACCTAACTGAGTTTTGAAGACTCAGTAAGATCTATGCAGGTAAAGAAAGTCGGGGAAGGTGTATCTGGGAAAGGAAGCAGCAAAAGTAAAGGCAAAGAAGTAGGAAAAATATGGATGTTTGAGGAACTTCAAAGAGTTTGATAAGCTTGAGGCAAAAGTTGACCCAGACAGTGTGATAAAAAATGATACTGAATAGTTTATCAAGGACCTGATCGTACGAAGCCTAGAATAGCATGGTAAGACAGCAAAGATTTGTGATTCTATCCAAGCAACTATGGAAAACCAGTCAGGAAATTTTAACTGAGAGGTGACATGATCAAGTTTATAAGAGAACATCTATTCTCATGGGTAATATTTAGTGCATTCAGGACGGTCATAAATTCAATGTAAGTATTTTGAAAGCCTGCTAAGTCGATGATTAAGGAGAATAACATAGAAGTATACTTTCTTTCCTCCTCTCTCCACATTTTCCACCAATAAGCCATAAAACTAAAACACCGCGCACACACACACACGCACGGAAGCTGGCTTCAAATAGGTGACGTTGAAGAAAAGCAGTGAGTCTGGGGAACAGGCTTACACATGGAAGAGTTCATTGTCCTCTTCCCACCTGAGTCCTCCACACACTGAACAAACCATGTCAGAACCTTGAGTCTTTTTTGTTTTCTACTGAGATATAAAGAGATACAATATCTCTTTAACTTTAATTTGTATAGGATGTTGGTCTGATACACACAGTGCAATATGATTACCGTCTTAGTAGCTCTAGCTAATATGTGCACTGTATCACATAATTATCGTTTCCTTTTGGGGATGAGAACATTTAACATCTAGTCTTTTCACAACCATAAAGTATATAATACCACATTATTGACTACAATCACGATGCTGCACTTAGATCTCCAGAACTTACCTTTTGGTTGCAGGTTTGGACCCTCTAACAACATCTCCCCAGTTCTCTCACCTGCCAGTCCCTGATAATCATCATGCTACATATTCTCTGTTTTTAGATTCCACACCTAAGCGCAATCAGACGGTATTTGCCTTTCTCCATCTGACTCATCTTTCTTAGCATAATGCCCTTGAGGTTCATCCATGTTGTTGCAAATGGCAGGATTTCCTTCCTTTGTGAGGTAGGTCAGTAGGTTCCTACCTTTTTATATATCTTTGTTCCCAGGTGTCTTTTTGGGGTGTGAGCAGGCTACCATTTCCTATGCATCCTGCTGCAGTGGTTTCCCAGGTGAGCTCTGAGATCCAGACTTGGGGTAACGTGGCAGGAACCCTCATTTTGACCACAGATTTAAGCTTCATTTTCTAATCTAGCTTTAGCAGTAATAATGCCAATATTTCATTTTTATCCGAATGTCATGTATAATTTTGTTTGATTCTCAGAGAGGTAAATAGATTTCATAGGACTAGATACCAAAGGTGAAGATAAAGGTGGGAAGAAGAGTCAAAGGCAACCCCTCCATACAGTCCGCTCTCAGCAGCTACTCTACCACAGTCACAGAGAGCTGAAATTCAGTCAAAAGGTCAATGATTAATCTAGTTTGGAAAACAAATTTCTCTCTAACATAGTATCTTTGGTCTGAGAGGATTCAGGCAGAAATGCCTTGGCAGGACATTCAGGGAAAGAAGTGGGGCCAGAACATATATCCTCATCCTGATGTACTAACACAAGGCAAACAGACCTCTGTCCACACTCTACCCATCACTCTTCCAAACGTCAGCCAATGGCACAACTAGGGGAAATGGTTTTATTAACACCACATGGTCACTGACTTCCCTGCAGGCAGGCTGAGAATTGGAAGCCCCCCACCGCCACCCCAACTCACATTAGGGAAATACCAGCAATGATCCACATTTCTGAGAAAAGCACTGGTAAGACATTAGTATGCAAAAGGAATTTGCTATTTAAAATAAAATTACATAAGTGTCACTGACATCTTACATTAATATATATGAAGTGCATCTCATTTTTTCCTTTTTCACCATGAGGATTTGAAATCAACATAGAGCCAAAATACAATGTCCCATCATCTGTTGGCAAATATCTTTCCTAGCTCCCTCTGGACCTATGTTCCCGGGTTGTGAAATTCAAAACTGTCCAAAAAAATTGTGTGCTGTGAATTGCAAACTTTTCAGATAGCTTGCTGACTTCACTGTTTTTTGTTTTTAGTAATACTGAGAATTAGGACAAATGTTACATATCATATCAACTCAAATCAATACAGCATTTCAGCAGAGCATGGGAATTCATGACATCTTAACACATCTTGAGGGATAAAGCTTTTAAAAAATATTAAGTCAGAGAGACAAAGACAAGTACTGTATGATATCATTTATATGTGGAATCTTAAAAAAGTTAAACACCATAGAAAAACCAAGATTAAAATGGTGGTTCCCAGAGGATGGGAATGGGGGAGGTAAGAGTGCTGAGATGGTGATTAAAGATACAAACTTGTAACTAGTAGTAAACAAGCCATAGAGAACTAATGCACAGTCTAATGAATATAGACATTAATATTGTACTATAATTATGTAATCTGATAAATATCACTACATTGGCAATCATATAACAATATATGAATGTACCAAAGTAACATGCTGTATACCTTAAATTTATACAATATTACATTTGAAATTTATTGAATAAATTAAGAAAAATATTAATGCTTAAAGAACTGGGTAAAAACAAACACATGTCCTTTATATATTTTAATATTAATAAACAGTTTCAGACACAAAACTTTGCAATATTGACTGAGAGACATTGATGTATTATACATCCTACTGTTTTTATAGTCTGAAATGCCATTAACTTAAGAAGAGTTTATTTGAACTACTTCTTGCTGCTACTGATATAAAATGAAGACATTTTTCACATAAGCAATTTCTTGACTATTTTTCACATAAAAGAATCCTTTGTTTTCTCTCCTCCCCAGGAAAGTAGGCATTGAAAATGGTCTTTCTATGGGCGTCTGGGTGACTCAGTCAGTTAAGCATCCGCCTTCAGTTCAGGTCATGATCTCACTGTTTGTGGGTTCGAGCCCTGCTTTGGCCTCTGTGCTGACAGCTTAGAGCCTGGAGCTTGCTTCAGATTCTGTGTCTCCCTCGCTCTCTGCCCCTCCCCTGCTCGCACTCTGTCTCTCTTTCTCTCAAAAATAAATAAAACTGTTTTAAAAAAATGGTCTTTCTACCTGTCTGCTTTTCCTTTTCCTCTAAGAAATCAGAATTTCAAAGAAAGTATTGAATCACCTGGCAAACAGCACTCAATATTTGTTGAATGAATGAATGAATGAATGAATATGGTCCTGATTCATCAATGCAAAGGGGAGAGATAATTGGAGTGAAAAAGATAAACGAATAACTTACTTTTAATGACCAATGCTCTTATTTTTAAAAAAGAAAGAAAATAGTAGAACACTAGAGAAAAGTATCACCTCAGAGTCACTTTAATTCAGCTACACACACACTCACACACACACACACATACACACACACTAACCCCATCTACATCACCTCTCAAATAGAAGCTAAAGTTGGTTTACAAAGAAAGATGTATAACTAGAAAAGGCAGAATTTTCACAAATGCTTTTTTGTCCTGGTTATTTCTCTTTATTTCAAAGAAAAACAGTGGTCAATCAAGAGTCTCTAATATTTAGGAAAGAGGTGTTTGGAGAAAACAGTCATCTAGTGCTGACATCTATACAGTAATCATATGTTACTTAGAGTAAAACATAAGTTAGAAGTCTAGAAAGCACACATCTTTTAAGTTCTTAATAATATATTCACATGTAAAATTTATATTCAAATTAAAAATAGTATTACTCAATTGACTCCACTAAAGAGTAGAGACTACTTTATCAGGTTTATGATTTGGATAAACAATAAGCTATTTGTATCATATTTACATAAATTAAATATCATAAATGCTTCAGAAAATTTCCCACATTTAAAATGATAGATTAGGGATACCTGGGTGGCTCAGTCAGTTGAGTGTCTGACTTTAGATTTCAGCTCAGGTCATGATCCCAGCATCGTGGGAGCAAGTCCCACATCAGGCTCTGCACTGACATGGAACCTGCTTAAGATTCTCTCTCTCAAGGACACCTGGGTGGCTCAGTTGGTTAAGTGTCTGACTTTGGCTCAGGTCATGATCTCATGGTTTGTGAGTTTGAGCCTCACATCGGGCTCTGTGCTGACGGCTCATAGCCTGGAGCCTGCTTTGGATTCTGCCCTCTCTCTATGCCCCTCCTCTGCTCATGCTCTGTCTTTCTCTGTCTCAAAAATAAATAAACATTAAAAAAAAAATAAGATTCTCTCTCTTCTTCTGCCCCTCTCCCCTGCTTGCACACTCTTTCTCTTTCTAAAATAAAAAAATAAAATAAAATAATAGATTAAAAAGTTATGCTTATCCTAGCTTAGCTTGTCCTAGCTTACAAACCACAAAGAAATTCTGTATTCTGTATTCTATGTTCCCTTCTAAAAAGTAGTTTAAAACAATGAAAAATCCCTCTGAAGCTTGCAAGGCAAATAACCTCATAAATATACTGATGATTCTAGGCATGTGTCTCATTTACAGTTCTTTAGGTTTGTTCTTAAAGAACAGAATTGACAACCAGAAGTGAAAAAAGTAGGTAAAAATGGATAAATACCATATAATCATGTATATATCTTGACAAAAGTTGGTTTATGAGTAGAAAATATCTGAAAAGACATATTTTGTTAGTGATTTTCTTCTCTTTTGTTTATATGCATTTCTTCAAATATACTTTTATAATACAAAAAGTTATATTCAGGTTCAAATAAAATATTAGTCATTTTCATTTTTTGATTTCAATAAAAAAGTCTCACAGTTGTGTGCTCCTGTATCCACAAACCAGAAAACTGAACTCTGGAAAGCCCTCCATTCCCTTATCTGAAGCTAGTTTTGCAGCTATGTCTTTTGCTCATTTGGACCATTCAGTTGCCTCTTTGTTCCCTACAGATGAGTGATGAAGCTCAGCTATATGAATTATAGTTATTTTCCACATTTTCTGATTTGACCTAACTTCCATTTCTTAGCTGTGGGTCTCATTCAACTTTTAATTTTCTGTACGTGGCAAAAATAGCACCTCATTGAGAATGTCCACTCTGACATTCCTGGTAGTGAATTTGGAAAATCCAATGTTGCTGAGGAAAGTGGCAATTTGACAATTTGATTGAACATGCTGGTCCATCTAACCTAGAAGAGACTTCAGGCCTGAACTCCAGATAAGAGTTATGTAGTGGTAATTTAATCAGTGTTTACGCTTACACAAGTAGGACAGTATTTTCTTAATAATTGAAAACAATTTTCATGCATTGAGTTCAATGGGCTCCTCAAATTTTATAGCAGGATGTGGAAGGGAGATCAGTTTCCTTTACCCCTTTTTGTCCTCCTCCTCCATATAATACCCACCACTGACCCAGAACATTTGGACTTCTGCTACTCCAAGGAAAGTCTTCAAAGCTGGTCTCACCACACTTCATAACTGGATGGAGCTAGCCATATAGAAAATAGTGTCTTTTTATTCCCATTTAAACAACCATGTTCTGTGGAAGTGTCTGAGGTGGGTTTTCCAGACCATCTCTGTGAAGTGAAAAGATGCTGAAACTGAGGCCCTGGAAAATGAAGCAGTTTGACAAGGTGTATCCCCATGGGGGGCAGCCAGCTGAGGGTTCTCTGTGTGCAGTGCTACCAGCAACAGGGGGAGTAAACACTGAAATCCTGAGTATCTGTCACAGCGTAGAGAAAGGACATCACAATGCCACAATTAACTTCACACTTCACATTACCTCCTTGCATTTCATTGGCAGAGTGCTAAACCAACACTAGCCAATAATCAACTGCCTCACAAACTCCACAACCAGAGACACAGCAAAACCAAGAAAAAACTCAGGGGTTAACCACATACTCTTTAATTATCTCTTAAACTATATTTTCAATTTTATCAAGAAAGTTGATTGTAAAAGTAATACTACAATGTTTCTACTGAAAAAAGGTAGCCTCTTGGCACACCCTTTCAAACTGCCCCTGATCTCTCCAAAGGAAACCAATTTCAGTTGTCTTTAGCTGTTTTTTCTGGTCTTTGTCTCTATATTTCTAAACAACAGACATATATCTTTTTCTTCACTTGACAGTTTCAGGTATTATCTCTCAAGTTCCTGTAATGAAAGATGAACTGTTTTATATTCCCACATTCTTTCTCTTTCTCTCTTTCTGTCTTTCACTGTGTGTGTGTGTGTGTGTGTCTGTCTGTCTGTCTGTCTGTCTCTCAGTCTCTCGTGTCCTCTGCCACTACCTCTCTCAGTATCACAAATATTAAGTCAATTGTCATAGCTTACATAAATAGAACTGAAATATTATCTATAGATGATCTACATATGAAGTAAATTTTTGCTTTTCCTAGCATTGCCATTTTTTTCATTTGTCTTGTTTCTATAACTATCACTAATTCTTTTCCAAATTCCCTGACAGAACTGTAAAACTCCTCTCAATATAATCAAACACACATCTTGATCCATCAGTTCCATTTTATTTTTGTTGGCCGCATTGCTCTAGGAGCACTTCCTCCTCCTGCTCTAACCTGGTTTGTTCTCAGAATATGCCTGTTGCTCAGCTGTTGCTATGATATTTCTCCTTACCATCATCCTGACATTCCCAGAACCTCTCTCTTGTTGGTTTTCTGTTTCCTGGATCCAAGATCTTCCTCTTTCACAGCCTTTCCCTACTTTTGTTGTAAAGATCATCTGTTCATGAGAAAAAGTGCTTGGCAGAATAATTCTTGTAGAATTTCCATATATCAAATTGTTGTATTCTAACTGCATGTACAATGTTTAGTTTAGCTGGATATTGAATTCTAGGTTGCAAAGTTATTGTCCACAGCAGACTTGATCCTTTCTCCAAGTTACCATTATTGCTGTAAAAAAGTCTGAGTCATTTTAATTACTATTTTTTAGATATGTATCCTGTTTTATTTCTCTCTGGATGTTTTTAGAACTTTCTATTTCTCCTTTGTATTTTGGACTTTTACAGTGATGGGAATCAGCATGAGTCATTTCTCATTTATAATGTTGAATATTGGTACAACCTTTCAATCTAGAAACTCATACCGTGAGTTATATGAAATTTTCTTGTATTATGTCTCTATTTTTCTCCCTCTATAAACTCTGTCCTTTTTTTGAAACTGCAATAATTTGTATATTAGATCTCCTAGCTTGATCATCAACTTCTTTTATGCTGTATCTTTTCTCCTATAGTCCATCTCTTTATTCTTTTGTTTCAGTTTTACAAAATTTCACTAACACCTTCCAAACTTTTCTTATTTTTCTTTGTTGCTCTAATTTTAAATTCTCAGAATCTGTTTCTTTTAGTCTGTACTACTTTATTTCTAGTTTAGACATTTTTTGGGCTATTTCCTGTATCTCTCTAGGAATATCAATTTTGGGGTTTTTTAATTAAAAAAACCCTTTTAATACTGCATTTTTTCATTTTATTCTAAAGTCTTGAAAGTGTTAAAAGCTAGGATTCAATAGTCAACTTATTTTTCTCTAAGAAAAATGTATAAATGATCATATAGCTGAAGAAACATGGGTTATTAAATGTTTTATACTGAAGATTACTCTGATAATTTAATAGCAAAATAACCTTTAATTTATATCCTTATCAAGCACATAAATATGAATAACTGGTAGTACATAAAATCAAAAGGCCTTGCCCTAATTATCTGATTTATAGTTATTTGCCCAACATCAGAGTGAAAGTGTCACATTAGCCACTCCTCAGTCAGAGGGAAAAAGAGTCCCTAGCACTCTAAAGAAGACTCCTTTCCTTTACAATTAGTCCTGTCATTAACAAACAACAAACCAACATTGGCTCTATTTATATAGCTTTCAGTAACCTAAAGGAAAACCAAATTTGAATGATAGAATAGGATTCTTTTTCCTTTATGTATGTAAAGATTAGAGAGTGTGGAATAGATTTTTTCCAAATAAGATAAAACTAAACATGCTAATAAATTCTCAGGAATTCAGGAACTAGGTATGGTATTTTCCAATAAGTATACTGAATGTATTCCCACTTATAAAAATCTCCCCATCTGGTAATTTTGCCTGCCAGCTAAGGGAGATATTGTAGTTCATTTTTCTGTTTCCAAGAACTTTTTTTTTTTTTTTTGCACAGGATTTGGCATAGATTGGAGGACGAATGCACCCCAGTAGTAATTCCGTTTTCTCAGGGAATACGATCTCTTCACTGAGAACAGTTACATACAAGAAAAAAAGCAGGGGGATAGGTTTAACAAAACAAACAATAAACTATATAAAAGATAAAACTTAGGGCACAAAATGGAGAATATTTCTTTTTCTTTAGTTTATGTACTAGCTTACTTGTATTTAATCATGTGAACATGGTCAGGAATATTTCATTTTTACAAATATAATCCTCTGCCTAGCTTATCTTATATGTTACAATGCCTTGCTTTTACTATTACATAGCCTAAGGAAAATTTTTAAAAATATTATGCTACTTATCTGAGTCAGAATACTGAATCTGAAATGAAAAAGTTATTTCTTAAAATATAAAAAACTAAAGAGTGGAAAAGTAAACAACTACTAGTTAAATCCTATGATATGTACTTGTAGGAAACAGTGTAAGCCAAAATTATAATTTAAAAAAATCCCATTTCACGATGTTTCTTCATTCTATAGTCAATTATTTAAGAACTCACACTAGTATGAAAACAGGGAAGGTGGTAAAGTAGGAGGATCCTGAGCTCACCTTGTCCCACAGACACACTAAGGCAGCTGGTACAGATAGCAACTAACACTGACAATGACCTGAAGACTGGCAGAACAGATAGATATTCCACATCTAGTCATAGAGATAAGGCCACATTAGAAAGAACAGAAGTAGAAACACTACTGGAAACCAAACCACAAGGATAACTAACCACAAACAGGAGAGACATCACAAGCATGCAGGAGCAAAGGGATCAGATTCCACACCAGGCACACCCAACCCTGGGGATTCACATTGGAAAGACAAATCCCCATAATATCTGGCTTAGAAAAGCAGTGGGGCTTATCTCCATGAGCTTTAAAAATCAGCAGTACTTATTTAAAAAAAAAAAAAGCAGATGTTGGTAAAGACACAGAGTAAAAGAAACTCTCATGCACTGTTGGTGGCAATGCAAACTGGTGCAGCCACTCTGGAAAACAGTATGGAGGTTCCTCAAAAAGATAAAAAGAGAACTACCCTATGACCCAGAAATTGCACTACTAGGAAATTTACCCAAGAATACAAAAACACTTAGTAAAAGGGACACATGCATCCCTATGTTTATAGCAGCATTATTTACAATAGCCAAGATATGGAAGCAGCCCAAGTGTCCATCAATTGGTGAATGGATAAAGAAGATAAGTCATATATGTATGAATATCTATCTCTATATATATATCTATATATATAGATATATATCTATATACATATGTATATGTATTAATATCTATCTATATATATCTATATATAGATAGATATAATTCAGTCATAAAAAGGAATGAAATCTTGCCATTTGTGACAACATGGATGGAGCTAGAGACTGTAATGATAGGTTAAATAAATTAGTCAGATAAAGACAAATACCATATGATTTCACTCATATATGGAATTTAAGAAACGAAACAAATGAACAAAGGGGAAAAAAGGAGAGAGACACAAACCAAGAAAAAGACTCTTAACTATAGAAATATAACAAATATAAAGAATAACCAAAGTAAGGGCTACCAGAGGGGAGGGGGTGGTAGGATGGGTGAAATAGGTGATGTGGATTAGGCGTGCACCTGTTATGGTGAGTACTGGGTGATGTAGGAATTCGTTGAATCACTATATTTTACACCTGAAACTAATATAACATTATATGTAACTAACTGGATTTAAAATAAACACTTAAAAAAAAAAAACTGTGGTGCTTAATTCCCAGAGAGCCAGAGGGCTATAGAAAATCAAGTCTTCACACTTAAAGTTCCAGCATGCTACATAACTGGGGCAGAGACACAGTACAGAAGCAGCAATTTGAATAGCTAAAGGAGATTTCCTGACTAATTTTAGGATGTGTGCTGGAGGGGCAAGGATCTGCAGATTTCTCCAGAAACAAAAGTGCTTTCAGGTGCCATTTTTCTTCCCCTCCCCCAGCCTACATAGCCAGATACTTCAAGGAGCCATTCTAATACTCTCCATCTATCTTGCCAGCCATGCCCTGGTGTTCCACTGTGATCCTAGTCCACTCAACCTGCCCACCTCACCGGGTGTCCCTCCAAAGCTGAACACCACACCTGGCAGACAGCCCAGGCAGGAACTAATGGCACTCTAAAGTAATTTCTGCCCTGGGGCAGGGGAGACATACCTCACATGCCAGCACACCTACATTTCCTGCAGCCAGGTCTTGCAACAGCACAGGGAGTAAAACCTTCTCAGTGCACCTCCAACAGGAAAAGCAGGTCATTACAGCCAGATGAACCAAAGGCCAGCCTCACCCACCAACATGACCACACAATCCTGATTCGGGCACAACAGCAGGGAGGGCACATGTAGGCCATACCAGGGACACCTCTGGAATTTACGGTTCTGGTAAGCAGGAAGAGATTGCACTACAGGGCACCATAGGATCTGTTCTGCAGAAAACTACTAATTTTAAGACCAGGAGATTTAAATCTACATAATAATTAGAAACAAAAACAGAGTCAGATAAAATGAGAAGAGAGGAGAATATGTCCCAAATGAAAGAAAAGAACAAAATCACAGAAAATGAGCTAAACAAAGCAGAGGTAAGCAATAGCCTGATAAGGAGTTCAAAGTAATGATCATAAGGGTACTCATGAGGCATGAGAGAAGAGTGGATGAACTCAGTAAGAATTTCAAAAAAGAGATAAAAATATTAAAAAATGACAAAAATAACCACTTACAATTGAAGAACACAATATCTGAAATAAAAAATACACTGGAGGAAAACACCACTAAATCAGTCTTATGAGAAATGTTAAAGGGAATTATCTAAGTTGAAAGAAAAGGCCATAACTAGAAATAAGAAAATTATGAAAGGAAAAAAATTCACTGGTAAAAGCAAATATACAGTAAAAGGGGAAATGAATCCCTTATAAAGCCAGTATGGAGGTTAAAACACAAAAGTAAGAAAACCAATTATATCTACAAATATTAGTCAAGGGGTATGTAAAAGAAGTTGTAAAATATGACACTATATACATAAAATGTGGAGGAGGGAATAAAAATTTTAGTGCTTTTAGAATGTGTTTGAACTGAAGCAAATATCAACTTAATATAAACTACTATCCACATAGGTATTAATATTAACCCCATGGAAACTAAAAATTAAAAACCAATAATAGACACACACACACAGACACAAAAACACACACATACACACAAAAGGATGGTATGGGTGGCTCAGTAGGTTGAGTGTCCGACTCTTGAATTTAGCTCAAGTCATGATCTCATGATTCATGAGATTGTGCCCCGCATCAGGATCCATACTGAAGGTGCAAATCCTGCTTGAGATTCTCTCCTACTCTCTCTGCCCCTCCCGTGCCCATGTGCTCTCTCTCTCTCTCTCTCTCTCTCTCTCAAAAATTTAAAAAAAAAATCTTTTTAGAAAGAGGGAAGAAATTCAAGCATAACACCAAATAAACTCATCAAACTACAAGGAAAGAAATCAAGAGAAGAGGAAAGGAACAGAAAAGAACTACAGAAACAACCAGAAAACAATGAACAAAATGGCCATATATAATATATATATATAATATACTATATGTATTATATATAGTACATATTATATATATAATCACTTTATATGTAAATGGACTAAATGCTTCAATCAAAACACAAAGTGTGAATGAATGAATGAATGAATGAATAAAAAAAACAAGACACAACCATATGCTACCTACAAGAGACTCACTTCAGACCTAAAGACACATACAGAGTAAAAGTGAAGGGCTAGAAAAAGATATTCCATGCAAATTGAAAAGACAAGAAACTAGGGTAGCAATACTTATATCAGATATAAGTCTTTAAAACAGACTGTAGCACGAGACAAAGAAGGGCATTGCACTATGATAAATGGATCAATCTAACAAGAAGATGGAATTTTAAATATCCATGCACCCAACATAGAAACACCTAAGTACAAAAAGCAAATATTAACAGACATAAAAGGAGAAACTGACAGTAATATAATAGTAGAGGACCTGAACACTCCATTTACATCAATGGATAGAGCTCCAGGCAGAAAATCAATAAGAAAACAATGGCTTTTTGTGATACATTAGACCAGATGTACTTAGCAGATATATATACAGAACATTACATCCACGTACAGCAAAATGCATATTCTTTTCGAGTGCACATGGAACATTCTCCAGGATAGATCACATGGTAAGTCACAAAACAAGTCTCAATAAATTTAAGAAAATTGAAATTATAACCATCTTTTCTGACCACAATGGTATAAAACTAGATACCAATTATAACTGTGAAAAACACAAATACCTAGAGGCTAAACAACATGCTACAATATGCTACTAACAACAAATGAGTCAACAAAGAAATCAAAGAAATATTTCAAAATACATGAAGACAAATGAAATGGAAACACAACAGTCCAAAATCTTCAGGACACAGCAAAAGCATTGTTGTAAGAGGAAAGTCTGCAATGATGCATGCCTATATCAAGAAAAGAGAAAAATCTCAAACAGTCTAACTTTATAACTAAAGGAACAAGAATAAGATAAATAAACAAAACCCAGAGTTAGTGGAAGGAAGGAAATAAAAAGAGTAGAATGAAAACAAATAAAATAGAGACTAAAAAAAATAGAAGAAAAACAATGAAACCAAGAGCTGGTACCTTAAAAAGATAAATAAAATTAATAAACCTTTAGCCAGACTCATCAAGAAAAAAAAGAGAAATCAAATACATAAGATCAGAAATGGAAGAAGAGAAATAACAACAGAGACCACAGAAATACAAACAAATATAAGAGAATATTATAACAAATTATATACCAACAAACTAGACAAACAGGAAGAAACAGATAAATTCCTAAAAACATACAACCTTCAACAACTGAATCAGAAAGAAATAGACAATCTGAACAAGCTGATCACTAGTAACAAAATTGAATTAGTAATCAAAAAAATACCAATAAACAAAAGTTCAGGACCAGATGGCTTCACAGATGAATTCTATGGAATATTTAAACTTAATACCTATTCTTGTCAAATTACTCCAGAAAATAAAAGAGGAAGAAAAACTACCAAATTAAGTCTGGAAGGTCAGTATTGCTCTAATACCAAAATCAAAGACATTACAAAAGATGAAAACTACAGGCCAATACCCCTGATGAATACAGATGCAAAATCCTCAATAAAATATTAGCAAATCACATTTAACAATACATTACAAGAATCATTCACCATCATCAAAAGAGATTTATTCTGGGGATGTAAGAATGGTTTGATATTCGCAAATCAATGTGATATACCACATCAAAAAAATGAAGGCTAAAAATCATGTGATCATCTCAAAAGATGTAAAAAAAATCACTTCACAAAGTAAAACATCCATTCATGATAAGAACTCTCAACAAAGTGGGTTCAGAGGGAACATATCTCAACATAATAAAGGCCAATATAAAAAATATACAGCAAACATCAAGGCCAATATAAAAAATATACAGCAAACATCATACTCAATAGTGAAAAACTAAAAGATTTTCTCTCTAAAATCAGAAAAGAGACACGATTGCTCACTCTCATCACTTTTATTCAACACAGTACTGAAAGTCCTAGACAAAGCAATCAGACTAGAAATAGAAATAAAAAGCATCCAAATTGGTAAAAAAAAAAGTCAAAGCTATCATTTTTTGCACATGACATAATACTATATGTAGAAAACCATCAGGAGTCAGAAAAAACAAAAAACAAATAGAACTGATGAATTAAAAGGGGCATCTTGGTGGCTCAGTCGGTTAAGTGTTCGACTTTGGCTCAGGTCATAATCTCATGGTTCCTGAGTTTGAGCCCAACATCAGGCTTGCTGCTGTCAGTGCAGAGCCCTCTTCAGATCCTCTGCCTCCCTCTCTCTCTGCCCCTCCCCAACTCATGTGCACACACTCTCTTTCTCTCTCTTTCTTCCTCTCTCTCTCAAAAATAAACAAATATTTTTAAAAAAGAACTGATAAATTAATTCAGTGAAGTTCCAGGATACAAAATAAATATACAGAAATCTATTGTGTTACTGCACACTAATAATAAAGCAGAGAGAAAAATTAAGAAAACATTTACAATTGCATTTATAATTGCACCAAAAATCATAAAATACCTAGCAATAAATATAACCAAGGAGGAGAGAGACATCCTCTAAAAATTATAAGATATTAGTGAAAGAGATTGAATGCAACACAAACAAATGGAAAGATATGTCAAACAATTAATATTGTTTAAATGTGTATATTACCCACAGCAATCTATAGATTCAAGGAAATTCCTTTCAAAATTCCAGTATTATTTTTCACAGACTAGAACAAAGCATCCTAAAATTCATATGGAACCACAAGAAACCCTGAATAGCCAAAGCAATCTTGAAAAAGAACAAAGCTGGAGGTATTATAATACCAGATTTTAAGATTTGGTTACTACAAAACTACAGAAACCAAAACAGTATGATACTGACACCAATAAGACACATAGATCAATAGAACAAGACAGATTCCAGAAATAAGCTCACACTTACAGTCAATTAGTCTATGACAAAGGAGGCAAGAATATATAATTGGGAAAAAGTCTCTTCAACAAATGGTTTTGGAAAAATTGGAAAGCTACATGGAAAAGAATAAACCTGGACCACTTTCATACACTATACACAAAAATTAACTCAAAATGGGCTAAAGACCTAACTGTATGAGACCTGAAACCATTAAATTACTCAAAGAAAACAGGCAGAAATCTCTTTGACATCGGCTCAGCAACATATTTATGGATAGATGTCCCCAGGCAAGAAAAAGAAAAGCAAACTGTTGGGAATATATCAAAATAAAATGCTTTTACCCAGCAAAAAAAAAAAAAAACAAAAACAAAAACAAAAACAAAATAAAACAAAAAACAAAACCAACAAAGTGAAAAGTAATCTACTAAATGGGAGAAGATATTTGTAAATCATATGCTCAATAAGGGGTTAATATTCAAAATATATGAAAAACTTACACAACTCAACTCCAAAAACCCTAAATAAACTGATTTAAAAATTGGCAGAGAATCTGAATAGACATTTTTCTAAAGAAAACATACAGATGGCCAACAGACACTGACTAGATGCTCGACATCACTAATCACCAGGGAAATGTAAGTCAAAGCTACAATGAGATATCATTTCACACCAGTCAGAATGGCTCATATCAAAGGAATAAGGAATAACAAGAGTTGGCAAGGATGTGAAGAAAAGGGAACGCTCATGCACTGTTGGTGGGAATGTAAATTGGTGTAACCACTGTAGAAAATAGCATGGAGATTCCTCAAAAAATTAAAAAAATGAAATATCATATGATCCAGTAATTCCACTACTGGGTATTTACCCAAATAAAATAAAAGTACTAATTTGAAATGCTCCTATGTTTATTGCAGCATTGTTTACAATAGCCAACATTAATTTAGAAGCAACCCAAGTATCCAGCAATACATGAATGGATAAGGAAGATGTGGTACACACACACACACACACACACACACACACACACACGAATATTATTCAGTCATAAAAAATAAGATCTCACCATTTTCAACAACATGGAAGTATAGAGGGTATTGTGTTAAGTGAAATAAGTCAGAGAAAGACAAATACCATATGATTTCACTTATATGTGGAATCTAAAAAAAAACAAAATAAATGGACATACAAATAAACAAAACAGAAACAGACTCATAAGTTTAGAGATAAATAGGTGGTTGCCAGAGGAGAAGCAGTTGGGGGCAAAGGGATGGGCAAAATAGGTGAAGAGGATTGAGCGGTACAAGCTTATAAGTAAATCATGGAGATGAGAAGTGCAGCATATGGAAATATAGTTAATAACGTTGTAATAACATTGTATGGTGACAGATGGGCACTACTTATCCTGGTGAGTAAGGTATAGAATTGTTGAATCACTATGTTGCACACCTGAAACTAATGCTGTTTGTCAACAACACTTAAAAATATTTTTTTAAAAAAAAGAACCCACACTAAATTCCAAATGTTTACCTATAAAATAAATTCATGAAATATTGAGGGGGGGTTACTGTATATAATATACAGCAGAAAAAGTATAGCTATAGATTATTCTTCACAGTAATCTTTGCTATTTCAAATTATAAGACTTATTTACACATATAATATTTGTACTGTGCCATGAAAATACAAACTCCATGAGGTCAGGAGCTTTGTTATATTTTTCACTTAAGTATCCTCAGCACAAAATAAGTGACTTAATGAATATTTGTTTAAGAAATTAATTTTTAAAACTCCATTTACACTTAAATGACATTTTGGGGGCGCTTGGGTGGCTCAGTCGGTTAGGCAGCCGACTTCGGCTCAGGTCATGATCTCACGGTCCGTGGGTTCGGGCCCCGCGTCGGTCTCTGTGCTGACAGCTCGGAGCCTGGAGCCTGTCTTTGGATTCTGTGTCTCCCTCTCTCTCTGCCCCTCCCCTGCTCGCGCTCTGTCTGTCTCTCAAAAATAAATAAAAAGGTTAAAAAAAATTTAAATGACATTTTGCTTTTATTTAATCCTTACAAATATTCTGTGCTGTGATACATTTTTTAAATGTTTATTTACTTTTGAGAAAGAGAGAGAAAGAGAGAGCAGGGGAGGGGACAGGGGATCTGAAGCAGGCTCTATGCTGACAGCAGCAAGCCCGATGTGAAGCTCGAACTCATGAACCATGAGATTATGACGTGAGCAGAAATCGGATGCTCAACCCACTGAGCCACCCAGGTGCCCCTGTGCTGTGGTATTTTTAATCTCAAGTTTACTGCTAAAGAATCAAAACCAGAATTTAACAGAACATATTTACTTCTCTTATACTTCTATTCATAAAAAAAATAACCTAATATAAAGAATTCATTAATCTAATCCTGTTGCCTCTATGACATTAATTAATTTCACTGTATTTCAAATAAATTTGTGGGACAGAGAGTTGTTTTAGACAATAATAATATGTAAATTTCAAAGAAAGTGCAACTCTATTTTTAATTTTTATGATTACTTATGAATGTTAAAGTATATAATCACAGTGAGTATATAAATCACTTTACCACAAGTGCATCAGTTTTCTTTCAATTCTTGCAAATTCAATAACTATGTCAACAAACATATTGATATATTTAACATATACATTTATATATCTGTTGATTTATATATTTATAGTATTCATAGAGTTATTATTATTTTAAAGGCACCATGCTAAGTCCTGGACATATACAGCCATAAAAAAGGAGTCTCATTACGTAAATTCATACTGATGTTTTTCACGCCTAATCATCTTATTTTTAGAACATGAATGTCATCCACTGTACACTCTGTAAAATTATGTGCTCTTTATATTCCTGGAAAATGCAGACAATAGGGCACAAAATATATGTGCCACCCTTGTCTTCTCTAATTATTTTTCCTAAAACTCATCTACCAAATGAAATAGTCTAAATGGACTACCAAAACAGTACAATTATTTGATCTATAATTAATTGCACAAATTGTATGCACAGTAAAATTTAAGGAAGTTATTCTTTATGTCATTCAATGACCTTAGAAAGTAAATAATAGTGACAAATGTTTCAAAAAAATAGTTAATACCCATTCCCACTACATCACCACACAAAAACAATAATAACATTGTAAAAAACATGTTAAAGATCAGTTATTGGCTATGTTTTAAATCTAACCAAGTCTCCTGACATATTGCTACATAAAGTTAAAACTTTTTAAATGTTTTGTCTATAATATAGGGGGGAGGGAAGCTTGTATCCAGGCAAAAGCAATGTAACTCAGGATTGTTTTATATGATAAAGTCAGACACTGGCATTGCAAGAATTAGATTTCCTTCGCAATTGTAGCAGGACATTCTAGAAATTTTCAGCAGTTAGGAATCAAATACCAAGACATTTGGCTGTGTTTGCTCCTGCTCAATGTAGTCATTTCATTTCTATTAAATTCAGCGTTCTCAGCTAAGACAAACTGGGAATTTGTAGAAGCTATATGTGTTGGTCTTTTACAATTAATTCATACCTTCATTTGCAGTAATACCAGAATATAATATTGTATTTGGAAGTGATTAAATACTTTTGGTCTTATAATACTAACTATAATACTAACTATATTTGGAATTAAAGCCAAATCTTTGCTCCTGAGAAAAATACTAAAAGCTGAGAGAGCTTGCACCTTCTACATTTATTCATAGGAAGCATTAATTCAAGAAGGTTGAGAAGCACTGAGCTGGAGAATATGGATTATATTATTAGCTGCCCAGATTAGCTTGCAGTGATGTTGTAAGAGACCAAAAGAATAGAAGATCAGTATGGATGATGCAGAGGAAACAAAGGACAAAACAGGTTGGGAATTTGGATGGAGGCCAGATCACTGAGAGTTTATTGGTCATGGTAAAGAATTTTAATTTCATTCTGAGTACAGAGAGAAGCCATTAAAGTGTTAACAGCACAATGCAATAGTGACTTAAAACGAGATAGAAATTTGTCTCTTTACCCATTTAAAAGAAGTCCAGTGGTAAGCAGATTGGTTTCTGGCTTCAGTAAGCTTTAGGGACTCAGAATCCTTTCAGCTAACTACTTTTTCATACCTAACATATGGCCCTTAACCTCACAGACCAAAGTGGCTGTTCAAGTTCTAACCATCACTGATGTATTTCAAGAAGCAAGATAGAGGAAGGAACAAAGAAAACAGAAACAAAGGTGTGTGCCAGCTATCCTTTAAAAAGTTTGGGGAAACTTCCTTTCAACATTTTAGTTTGCATTCTATTGGTAAGAATTTCAGGGTCATTATAGACTCTGGCCAGAACAAACCAGATAAGCAATTCCTAGGTTTATGACCCAAAGAAACTGTGAGATGAAAAATATTTGCTATGTAAGTTCTGGGATAATTTGTTACCCAGCAGTAAATAATAATATACACTGTCTCTAAGTTTCCATTTACATATTGCAAATCATTGGCAAGTCACATGACTATATCTAAGGTGAACTGCTGGAAAAAGCTCTGTACTATTCCATGTGTCCAGAAGGAGAGAATTGAAATATTTCATTTTTATATGGTTAAAAGATCATTCTTTCATATGGAAAATGGATTGGAGTGGGCTATGTTGTAAACGAAGAGACCAGTTATATTAATTTTAATAGTCTAGATCAGAGAGGATGGAGGCTTGGACTAGAGAGGAACAAATAAAAGGGATGGAGATGACAATTAGAACTTTATTAGTCACCTCATTAAAAGGCACATCACTAGATGGTGAGGGAAAAATCTGGACATCTAAGAGTTGAGAAATGGGAAGTAAAATATAGAACACTTTTTCAATAAGCATAGGTATTTAAAGAAGGGAAGAACAAATCAGCATGTAAGGAGCATGGAATTCATCACTCCCATCCTTACAACAACAACAGCAATAAAAAAAGTTGAACAAACAGCAAAATCAAGAGCTCTTCTTAGATATGTCAAAGAAGTGATGTCATGAGGCAAGCCACTGCCCCAAAAATTGGAAAGGCAGAAAGGCAGACACAGAGAAGCATAACATCAGAGTAGAAACCTAGAAACAGCAATCTCAGCAGGAACCAGTACTAGGTAGGATGAGCAAATTTAAAGAATAATTGACTAATTGCTGAAAGTTCAATGGGGACAAGGCTGAGAGTTAAAAACTCCAGGGGTTCCCATAATTGAGGTGAGGGGCCACACAATTTCACAAATTTGCCCTAGTAGGTACCCTATCAGATACTCTTAGTAGAGATTATAGAAAAATCCCCACATGCTTCCAGCAAGGGAAGAAAAAATATAACTATTGTGAAGTAAGTCCAGAACATTCCATTCCTAGGAAGGCCAGTCCTTAAACAGAACTATTTTACCAAAGCCTAACAGACTGGGATTTTATCAGAGCCCAATTGGCCTAGAGGAAGGGAATTACTCAACTTCAGTCCTATCTAGCCTTTTTACTTCACTTAAGGGTAGGAAAAACAACAACAACAACAACAAAAACTGAGAAGCACTTGTTTAGGTTATAGCCTGAAGACAAGGACCTAGTCATAAGTACAAAAACAATCCCCTCATACCTCACTACCATATGTTAGGGCTCCTGTATAATAACAGGGGATTACAATGGAAAACAGCACCTTATTGAAGAAGGGGAACCCAAAGGTAATGAGGAAGACACAAACAAGAATATTAGAGGAAATTTTAGCTCCTGACACCTACAGCTATAGTAAGCAATAAACACAGCTTAACTCCTAGTCAGATAAGCATAAAACTTCACACTAAAGGCCTATTTACCTCAGCTCCTTTTACCTGGTACATTGCATCCAGTTTTCACAAAAACTACAAGGCATACTAAAAGACAAAAGTTTGAAGTGACAAAGCAAGCATCAGAATCAGATTCAGAAACGATAGAGATGTTGAGATTATCAGAGTAGAGATTTAAAACAATTATAATTGACATGCTAGGGACTCTACTGTAAAAGGTAAATAACATGCAACACTAGATAGGTAATGTAAGCAGAGAGATGAAAACACCAAAAAAGAATTAAAGGGAAATGTTAGAAATTAAAAACACCATAATGCGAATGAAGAATGACTCTGATAAGCTCATCAGTAGACAACATCCAACCAAGAAAAGAACAAGTGTCCTTAAAAAAAATGTTAATAGCAACTTCTAAAACTGAAAATCCAAGAGAAAAAAGAATTTTAAAAATGAAACATACTATCAAAGAAGTGTGGGACAATTGCTAATGGTATAATATATACAAAACTGGAATACCAGAAGGAGGAAAAAAAAGAAAGGAAGAGAGGGAATGTTTCAAGTAATAATGGCCGAAAATTAAAAAAAAAAAATAATGGCAGACACCAAACCGCAAATTCGGGAAACTCAGAGAACACAAAGAAAGATAAATACCAACCAAAATACAAACACAAAACAAAACAAAAATCCCAAACCAAAACCAACCAAACAAAAACCCTACATTTTGGTATATCACATTCAAACTGCAGAAAATCAAAGACAAAGAGAAACTGTTGAAATCAGCTGAGAGATAAAATTACATCATATTTTTCCTCATACAAATAAGAAAAGAGTGAAGTGAAATATTTAAAGTGTTAAAAGGAAAACCACTAACATAAATTTTCTGTTCAGTGAAACTTCTTTAAAAGTGAAGGAGGAATAAAGACTTTCTCAAATAAAAATGGAAAGAGTTTTTTTCACCAATAGATCTATCTTGCAAAAGACGTTCTTCAAAAAGAAAAAAAATAAAAGTGAGATAAGTCAGAAACTTGGACCTATGTAAAAGAAAAGTAGGATCTTCGAAAAGGAATAAATGAAGGCAAAATAAAATCTTTTTTTAAATTCTTAATTGATTCAATAGTACTTTTTTTCAAAATAATAGCAACAATGTATTCAATGCTTACAACTTTTAGATAATTGAAATCAGGGACAGTAATATTATAAGGGATGGAAAGGAGGAATTGAAAATGTTTCATCACAAGTTACTTGCACTACCCATGAAGGAATACAGTATTATTTGGAAGTGAACCTAGATTAGTTGTAATGTGTATTGAAAACTTGAGGGCAACCACTAAAAATTTTTTTAAAGTAAACTTGATATGCTAATAGAGGAGATTAAATAGATCATATAAAATGCTCAATTAAAACTGGAGAAGGAGGAAAAAGAGTGAAAGAAAAAAAGGAATCAAAAAACAAATGCAATAAATAGAACACAGTAAAAGAAATATGACAGAGATTAATCCAACTATATCAATACTCACTTTAAATGTCAATGATCTAAATACACCAATTAAAAGACAGATTATCAGAGTGCATAAGAAAAAAAAGATTCAGTTATATGTTTTCTATAAGAAGCCTACTTTATTTTTTAAATGTTTATTTGTTTATTTAGAGATAAAAAGAGAGAGGGAGAGAGAGAAAGAGCAGGGAAGGGGCAGAGAGAGAGAATCCTTCTGTCAGCACAGAGTCCAATGCAGGGCTCAATTTCATGAACCATGAGGTCATGACCTGGGCCGAAATCAAGAGTCAGACACTCAGCTGACTGAGCCACCCAGGCACCCCAGCCTACTTTATTTTTTTAATGTTTATTTATTTATTTATTTTGAGAGAGAGAGAGAGAGAGAGAGAGAGAGAGAGAGAGAGAGAAAGCATGAGTTGGGGAGGGGCAGAAAGGGGGAGGAGAATCCCAAGCAGGCTCCCTACTGTCAGCACAGAGACTGATGCAGGACTGGATCTCACAAATTATGAGATCCTGACCTAAGCCGGAATCAAGAATTGAGATGTTTAACCGACTGGCCTACCTAGGCACCCCAGAAGCCTACTTTAAATTTTAAGAAACAGATAAATTAAAAGTAAAGGAATGAGGAGATATATACCATGATAAGATTAATCAAAGAAAGCTGGAGTATCTATATAAACGGTAGACAAAAAGACTCAGCTCAAGGCAAATTATAATGGATACAGAGAGAAATTACATAATGATAACAGGGTCAATTCTCTAAGAAAATTAACAATCTTCAATGTATATGGTCTAACAAAACAGTATCAATAAAAACTGATAAAACTTCAAGGAGAAAGATTAATCTTTCTATTTGGATACTTCAACACTCTCAGTAACTGACAGATCCAGCAGGCAGAAGTTCTGTAAAGACAGCTGAACTAAAAAGTACCATCAATCACCTGGATGTAACTGACACCTAACTGACACCCAACAATAGCAGAATAACCATTCTTTTTAAGCTCATGGGGAACCAAGACAAGCCACATTCTGGGTCACAAACACAATGAGTTTTAATGAAACAAATTTAAAAGAATAGGAGTTATCCAAAGTTTGCTTCCAGACCACATTGTAATTAGACTAGCTGTCAATATAGATAGTTGGAAAATCCCCAAATACTTGGAGATTAAACAACACACTTATAAATAACACATGGGTTGCATCTCCTGAGTGGCTCAGTTGGTTGAGCATCCAACTCTTGATTTTGTCTCAGGTCTTGATCCTAAGTTTGTGGGATCAAGCCCCACATCAGGATGCATGCTGAATGTGGAGTCTGCTTAAGTTTCTCTCTCTCTCTCCCTCATGGTCTCTCTCTATCTCTGTTTAAAATAAATTTTAAAAAAAACTATACAGGGTCAAATAAGCACTCTAAAGAGGCATTTAACAAAATTTTGAATTACATTTAAATGAAAATACAACTTATCAATATTTGTGAGATGCAGCAAAAACAGAGATTGGAAGGATATTTATAGCATTTTATGCATATATTAAAAAGAAGGAAAGTCCAAAATCAATAATATAAACTTCTACATTAATGAGCTAGGAAAAGAGGACCTAATTAAATACAAGGTATGCAGAAGAAAATATATAATAAAAATTAGAGCAGAAATAAATGAGATTGAAAACAGAAAACCAAGGAAGAACATCAACAAAACCAAAAGTGGCTTAGTTGGAAAATTGATAAACCTCTAGCCAGGTTAATTAATATAAACAGAGAGAAGACACAAATAACTAATATCAGAAAGAGGAGACATAATGGCAGATCTTATGGACATTAAAACAATAATAAAGGAACAGTATGCACAACTTTATGCCCACAAATTTAATAACCGAGATGAAGAGACTAAATCCTGAAAAACAAAATTCTACCAAAACTCACACAGAGATAAATAGACAATCTGAATAGGTCCATATCTATTAAAGAAATTGAATCAATAATTAATAACATTTCAAAACAGAAAGCATTAGCCCCTGATGGGCTCCAGATGAATTATACCAAACTTTAATAAGAAAGTTACACCAATTCTCTACAATCCCTTCCAAAAAATAGAAGTAGAGGGAATACTCCTTAACTCATTCTATGAGGCCAGCACTACCCCAATACCAAGAGTGAAAACATTACAAGAAAGGTAAACTACTAACCAATATATCTCCCGAACATAAATGCAAAAAGCCTCAACAAAATATCAGCAAATCAAATCCAACAACATATATTAAAAAAAAAAAATTACACCATGACCAAGTGGGATTTATCCCAAGTATAGTATAGAAGGCTGTTTCAACATTTGAAAATCAATTGATATAATCCATCACATCAACAGGCTAAAGAAGAAAAAAATGATGTGATTCTATCAATAGATCCAGAAAAATCATTTGACAAATCCAACACTCTTGATAAAAACTCGTTAGAGGGAAATTTTCTCAATTTGATAAAGAATATTTATAAAAAACCTACAGCTGACATCATACTTAATGATGAGATGTTTTCCTGCTATGATCAGAAACAAGGCAAGAATGTCTCCTCTCACCACTCCAACATCATACTGGAAATCTTAGCTAATGCAATAGGACAAGAAAAATAAATAAAATATACATGGAGCTGGAAGAAAGAAATGAAAGAGCTAGATTGAAGGTAAAAAAGAGCAGGAAAAACAGAGTAGAATTTGGAGATATGGAATTTTTGTTTTTAGAAAGGAGCACTTTGAGAAGAACTTATAGACACAAAGATGTTTAAGAAACAGAAACAATGATCCACAAAGCAACGACCCTCTGAAATAGCAGGGAGCAGGATTCAGAGTGTTGGTAAAGAAAGATACAACAATTTATGCTGAAGTTAAATATCCCCCAAATTGTCTTCACAAAATCACAAACAAAAGCAGTGGAAGGAAATACATGGGTTAATTACTCTCTAGTATTCTGGGGATTTCCATTTAAAAAAATCACCGTAGGCTACCTATTTTCATGTCCTAAAGAAATTACTTTCTTCTCTCAGCATCTGTAGAAATAGCCATTCAAAATTTCCATTCTCCCTCCTCATTCTACCTTTATTCCCACTTCTGATGCATAGAACTGTTACAATGTTTCAACTATATGCACAGTTTGCAAGATTTTATATCCAATGATTACTAGTGCTAGACTTTAGCTAAATGAAATCTTTAGAAACTTTTCAATACTCACAGTCAACTAGAAGACAATCTCATTTAAAAAAATGAGTAATGGTAATTTACAATGATAATGATAACTACTACTTAGCACTATTTTGTGTCAGACAAAATGTATCTACATTTGTTGCTTTACTTCACCTAGCTAAAAATTGAGTACCAGCAGATGTTTGATATCTAGTCGATTTTTTAAATGCAAAGCTTGTTTTGAAATTATTCTTAAACTAGTTTAAAAAATTAGGGAAATTTATTAGGTCTGATTAAATGGAGGAGATGTAATTTAATAATATTTTATGCTTTTAAAATAGTTGTTGGTAAAATATTACCTAAGCTAAAGAAAAATAGGCTCACTTATCATTGTAACTCATTAGAAGTTAGACAGTGAAATCTGTTTCCTGGAAAATGTTTCCTTATGAAAACTAGAAGGAACCATTTTAGCTAAAGCCAAGGTAAAAAATAACTCCAGTATACAATATTTGACAATGTCCAGTAAGCAGAACTCTAGTTGAACTAAACTGTTCATTAGTATAAATAAGTACCAGACCAGTTGATCATCATCATCACTGAAATTAAATTTTGCTTTGATTTGGTACACAGTTGGTTAATGAAGTTTTTCTCACAAATTTGGTGTGATTTTAGTATCTTTCTAATGGTTAAGTCATCCTTTTGGATAATCCTCCTTATTTGGTTGCTAAAATTTCATCTATAGAATAATTTTGGTAATATTTTATTATTCCAATTTCAAAGATAAGCATGATTCATTTTGTGAAACTACTTTTAAACAGGGATTGTTTATTACTTACACTTTTAAAAACTGTAATTTTCTAACCAATCCTATATAAGTAACAATTAAGAAACTATTATTTCTATAAAAGTAGATTTTTTCAATACTTTTTTTTCTTCTCAAAATTTGTTGCCATCTTGGGAAACGGGGAACTGACTGACTGGGTCCAGAGCTTGAATATCATGAAAAAAAGGAAAAGTAACATACATACATAAGACTTGTATCCAGGTCCAAAATGTAGTTCAACAGATGAGCAAGCACATGTATTCGGAGAAACAAGAGAGGAAACCAGTAAGCCAAAGGCACAAGGAAAGAGGCAAGAATCATTCAGAGATAATCTTCAGGTGATAGAGGAACAATATCAAATTCAGAACATTTGTAGATTCAAAATTGCAGAATATTTACTATAATTGACTTGCTTGATAATCTAAAGTGTTTCACTGTACCTAAGTTAGGACATTCTGGAGTCATTAAAGCTGTCAGTGTAATTTTAAAAAGTAATTATAGAAATTAAAACTTGAATTCCATAGAAGTATAATTTTTTCCCATCAACAACACTCTCTTATCTATCTTTATTAGGAATAGTTAAACTACGAAGTCAGAAAAATAGACATTGTTCAGATAATATTTCTAAACTTCTCCAGGATTCCTAGATAAAAGATACTGCAAATGAAATATAGCAATCTGCTCTCTAGAGGTTAGTTTTCAAATACTAATATTATTCTGTAAGATAGATAACAGACAGAAATGAAAATAAAAGAGCCTCTGGGAATTGAAATCAGATTTAGTCATTCATTTACTCTTTTGTTAATTCATCAAACACTTGTTGAGTAATTATATCACGAGCACGATACAGAGCTACATGCCGCAAATACCGTGGGGAAAAATCAGCCTCTGCCACATGGGGTTTATAGTCCAGAAGAAGAGATAAAGATATAACAGAGTATCCAGAGACACAGAGCAGTGACTCCCATTCCCATCACTCCATGACGAAGATAGCAGGATAGAGATTCTGGAAAGCTTTCTGAGGAATGAAACTAAACTAATATTTAGATGATAATGTTTCTAGGCAAAGGTGGGAAAGATTGTGAGGGAAAAAACAGAGAAAGATGTTGTTTTAGCCAAAGAGAAATAATGAGATGAGCTAAAAAGAACCCAATGCATTTGAGGAATCAAAAAGGAATGCAGTCATTTATTTTTTCTTTTTTCTTTTTTTTTTTTTTTTTGCAGAAGTTTTATTTATTTTTTTTTAAACTTTATAGTTTATTGTCAGGTTGGTTTCCATATAACAC
>CM053574.1:61676542-61771848 GCA_028646485.1 Cryptoprocta ferox
TCCCACCAACAGTGTAGGAGGGTACCTGTTTCTCCACATCCTCGCCAGCATCTATAGTCTCTTGAGTTGTTCATTTTAGCCACTCTGACTGGCGTGAGGTGGTATCTCAGTGTGGTTTTCATTTGTATTTCCCTGATGATGAGTGCAGTCATTTATTTTTTCAAAAATATTTATTGAACCCTTAGATGGCTAGGAATAGAGCCATGGGCAAGACAGAAAAGGTCTCTGCTCTCCTATTGTTTACAGTTTGGGGGGCCAAAATACATTTGAGGCAGAAAAAAACAGTAAAAAACTACAAGGGCTTGATTTGTTTGAGGAACAAAGAATGGGTCAGTGCTGGAATGTATGACCAAGGAGAGATCTGTAATAATGTGGGCATGTAGTCAGAAATCACATCTTATAGAGCTATGTTAGGTAGAGAAACTTCTTTTTTTTAATTTTATTTCTATTAGAGGGTTTTAAGCAGAGGAGATATATAATCTGATTCATATCTTTCAAACAATACTCTGCTGATTATGTAGGAAATGGATTATAGGGAGGTGACAGCGAAAATAAGAAAATCAATTAAAGGATATTATAATCAGCCAAGGCAGATATAATGTTTGTTGGTTTAGAATGGAAGCAGTGGAAATGACAAAATGTGATTAGATCTGCAATACAAAGTTTCGGATATAGAGTTGACAGTAGTCGTCAGTGATTCAGTAGACATGAGGAACTAAGAAAAAAAATGTATGTGGCTGGAATTTAAAGGAAATGATAAGACTGGCATGAAAGATGAGGATAAGAAGAAAAACGAGAGCCAAGTTACGAGAAACATGTATGTCTTATTAGAGTCAAAATATTAATCCTAAGAATGACAAGACTCCATTGAAAGACTTTAGGCAGCTATCTTGCTTTGAGCAGATATATAGTTTTGAAAGGTCTTTCTGGTAGGAAAATTCTTATTTTAAAGATCCCTCAAACCCATAGGACACTCAAGAAAAATCCTTAAAATATAAAAAAGCTTGTGTGGAGAAAAACATAAAGCGTTATTAGAGGAGATTTAAAAAAAAAAAAGACCTAACTAAATTGAGAGATATACCATATTTACAGACTAGAAGATTCAATATTATAAATATTTCAGTTCTCTCCAAAGTTAATATAGAAATTCAGTGCTCTTCCAATAAAAATTCCGAAAAGTTAATTTTAGGTAACCAAGCAATATGATTCTAAAATTTACATCAAAGAATGCTGCAAAGAATGCTGCAATGAATGCTCTTCATTCTGAAGAACAGTGTAGAGGCTCAGGCCTTTCCAGATATCAAGACTCACCAAAAAAGCTGTAATAAATAAACTATGTGATAATGAATACCATGAGAAAAAAAAAGACTGATTAACCAAATAGAGAACTTAGAAACAAATCAGGCCTAAAAGGAAAAAAATATACACTAATGACATTAAAAGAAAGGAAGGAAAGAAGGGAAGGAAAGAGGGAGAGATGGAGGAAGGAAGGGAGGAAGGAAGGAAGGAAGGAAGGAAGGAAGGAAGGAAGGAAGGAAAGAAGGAAGGAAGGGAGATTATAAGGAAAATGATTTAATTGATATAAGGTAGTGGAATAATTATTTATTCACATGGAAATTTTAAAATAAAATTAGATCCCTAGCTCACACTAGGCACTGTAACCAAAGGGGAAAAGGAAACAAGGGGTGCAAATGCTACTAGATTTTGGGATCGGTGGTAGGAAATGAAAGGTGCCCTTAGTTGAAGCCTTCTTTTTTCTGTGAGGCAAGACTACCCACTGAGAATAAGAGCCAAAGTAAGAGAAAAACATGTTTAAAAGGGGGAGAATTTTGAAAGCTGTAGAAAATAAGAGAAAGAGTAGTCTAGGTAAATATAGAAGAATTCTAGGTAGTATTAAAATGCCATATGAGTTTGGAGACTTTGAATCTAAGGCAGCACCAATCTTAGAGCTATTCAGCTTTCCAATAACTTTCTCATAGAGACTTAAAAGAGACAGATGGACTAATTAAGAGTTGCTTATTACAGAAAAAGAAAGGGAAATGGGTTAAGATTGTTGAGGATAATGTCAAGAAAGTGGTCAAAGTAATGGAGCATACACTAGTAGCAATGGGAATCCAGAGTTTGGAGCCATCATCAGTGTGGCTAATAAAGTTACCCAGGATGAAGGTACAAGTTGGAATGGAGAGGAAAACAGGAAGCCACATGCCCAAACTTCCCCCTAAATCTGTGGAATAAAATGTACCATCTTTGTTCATAGTACTTAATAGTTTTATTTTGGAGACATCTAGAAGCCATTTCCCCATTTAAAGCAGGCATATTACAGTTCTAAAGTGTTACTGCTATTGGGCTGATGGTGGTGAAAAATGTAATAAAAAAACAAATAACGAAGAGAAAAAAATTTAAAAACATAACAGTCTAGAATCACTTACCGTGGGGAAAAATTAGTCCTACATACATTAGAGACCCCAGAAGATAATATCAAAAGTACAATATAATACAATAATAAAATCCCAAGAGTTGGCAAAGCTTCGATTCTAACCAATTTTCTCTCTTGGAACATTCTCTGAGATTCAGTTTCCACAACTATCTAATGAAGGGATTAGACCAGATTGTCTCTAAATTTATTTCTAGCTCAAAGAACCTATGTTCTTAATGATAATCCTGATATATGGAAAGATTTTTATTTAGAAAGAGATTATGTTTATTAACACCACCCTGGGGTGCCTGGGTGGCTCAGTTTGGTTGAGTGTCTGACTGTTGATTTCAGCTCAGGTCATGTTCTCAAATTTTCTAAGATAGAGCTCCATGTCAGGCTCTGTGCTAACAGTGAGAAGCCTGCTTGGGATTCTCTCTCCCCCCTCTCTCTGACCCTCCCCTGTTTGCATATGTGCTCTCTCTAAATAAATAAATAAACTTAAAAAGACTTCATCAATATAATTTAAATTAAAATATCAAAGTGGTAAGTTTCAATTATTTAAAAAATTTAGCTCTATGAGATACTGCATGTTCCAACAATGGAAATAAATTAAAAGGAAATCATAGTAGAGACCTCTTTGTGTTTTCCTATTCTAGAATTCCTCTAGTCCATAATTTAACACTATTTTCTAGAGTTGACTCTTTGCTTAATCTGTGTTAATATTGCCCCCCAATTGGACTATGAGTTCCTTCAAGGCAACTTCACTCAACAGTTCACTTTTCTTCTTCATGACTGCTCTCACAGCTCTGAGTAAAAATTATACATTTAATATTTCCAGTGTCTAAAATGAATAAAAACCGTATCTGGAAAGCATTCTCTAAAACGTTTCAAAAGATAAAGGACATGTTTGTATTCACACACAAACTAGCCTGAGAACCAGAGCCCTGAGCCTATAATTGTCTTATCTATTTCAACAGAAAACATTTAGTGAGACTCCCTGATATCCTACATCAAAGAGTGGGGTTTTTTTTCATGTAACGTTAAAATAGAATTTTGCACATCAAACAAACCTATCCCTAGCCTTACTCATTTCTGACTCATATATCAAGAACTGCAAATGAAGCATTGTTTTCTCTTGATCTTCTTTTTAATTAAGTAATTTTTTAAAAGTTATCAAACATAAAACACCTACAAATTTACAACTGTGCCCAAAAATCTAGAATTCAGATTATTCTTATTATCTTCCCCAGTGTTTTCCAACACAGATGACAGTCATAAAATATGATTGTAAAAATGATTAAGAACAGTTTGTATTTTTAAAGAACACAAAATGAAGTAATAGCTAAAATGACAGCAATTCTTTAGTGTAGACTTAATGTTCCCATGAACAGATGCACTCTGGGCTCTACCTCCCAGCAACTAAAGCTTCACCAGTCTTTTGCAAGAAATTTTAGTATAAGTGCTGCCGAAGCGAGCACTGTCTTTTGCAAGAAATGACAAACAGCACTAGCAGCCTTAGCGTGTGTGCCACATTCCTCTTACTAAATTTGCTTGCCCTGGCTTGTCTCTCCATACAGCATTAGAGTTTCTTCCAAGAAACTTCAAAAGGCCCCTCAGCAGCAAAAACAAAACACATGTCAGGAGAATTGGACTGTTGGTGGAACAAAATTTACATTCCCTGCCACAGGAATTGACCATCTTTTATTCCATGAGGGTTCTTTGGAATTAAAAGAAAAGTAAAATCTCTTATTCATCCTTCTTAAAAACCTGAAGCAATTTAAACTGACTATCCAAATGTACACATAATCCAAATTTGGACATGTGTTTCCTTTTCATTCAATCAATATAACTCATAATCATAAGACACTACAGATAGAGAGGAATACGAAAAATCCTATAAATAGAGACCCAGATATTGTGAATTGTAAAACACATAATAAATGATAGAACAGAGGTTAGAATCTAGGAATCCTAACTGAGTGTATAACTCTTTCCACTGTAACAAGATGCTGATTGTGTCAAATTTCACATTAAAATATCCATAATCAAAAAAATATCTCTTTCATGACAATAAATTAAATCAGTAAAATACATATCAGATGATGGTAAATGCTGTGGTGAAAATAATGCAGAGAGTGAAAATAATAGTACTTATCTAAGTATTAAAAACATGAATAAAGTCCAGTGAAATAAGTTCTCTTTGCAACAAACTTTGAAACCGCGCATGTATGTCTATTGAGCCTCATTCAATAAGGACAACACGTATCTTTCACTTCACATTAGCCCAAAAAGATCAAAATTGCTTTTATTCTAAAGTCCTCAGAGCTTCTCCAGATCAGGAGTTCAAAGCATAACTTATGTCCAATGTCAGAAAATTCTTCCTACTGGTAAACTAGTAAATTTAATTTTTTTCTGTCCTCTGTGGAAAAAAAAATCACTGGTCACAGTCTTGTATCCCAGTAATGTCATAGTGACAAACTGCTCAGGGCAGTATGAGTTCAGAGACAATGGACCAAGTCCTTAATCAGTATTTCTAGTAATGCATCTCATGACCTAATGATTCTGATAAACATCAATAGGTGATACAGAAATGAACATATAATATTTGGCTTTCATGGTCAAATACAATTGTCAAATGCTGTGTTAAACAGAATTAAGGAATTTTTTCACAAATCTTCTCATAGTCTTTATTCTAAGGTGAATTCTGAATTTCTAATAAAGGGATAATCTTCCCAAACATTTTACCATGGAATGCTCTTTAAAAAATTGCTTAGGACTTAAGTTTCATGGACAGTCTTTTAGAGTTGCTGGATTTAACTACTCCTTATTCTGTAGCTTGTAGAAGAAACCCACAAAAAAGTTTGACTACACTTATTAACATGGGATTATTCTGGAAAGAAGCAAACTTCATACTGTTATGAATGTGTCACACTGTAAGTGTACAATTGAGTACAGATTTTGATGATGGTGACTATCCAAATAATAAGAAAGAATTGATTCATTGAAATGGGTAGAGGGAGAGAAAGGAGCCCTAAAGGGAGAATAAAGGCAATAGGGTTTTTCTCTAAGAACAAATTTTCCCTACTCACAACTTTGCTAAGTAAATAATTCCATAGACTAAATAAATGTTTAAATCTTCCTTCAAGCTTTCCTTCATATTTAAAAATTCCAACCCCCTTGACAATACTTACCAATTATTTAATAACATTAACAGTTGTCATCTGGCTGAGCAAAAACCAAAAGTGTGAGTTAGGTATCCACTATTTATAACCTATCATAATGGCTCCTCAACACAAAAAAAGGAAAAAGCTATTGAATCAGAATTGAGTTGCCTATGTGTACAGTACACATAGAGAGAAAAAACTGGAGTTGATTCTGTCTGCCTCTTCTATATCTTTTTTGGTATAATGACTCTTCACATATAGGAGATTTATGTATATTAATTTCACATAAATAAGTTGAGAAGCAAGTGATCTATTCCAAATTAACCATTCTAATACCTGTGCATGTCTCTATATGTAATCAAATCAACAGATGTTTTTCCATCTAATACCTGAAGGAGTTATAAATCATGTTAATATGCTCCTGTAGTAAATGTTAGCTATATGGAAGGAAGCAGGGATCTCTGTCAGTCAGATTATAGTCTGTAACTTCATTAGCTACAAGTCGTGGAAAATTGGCATAACTAACCCTAAAGGCTATTTCAACTGCAGCCAGCCACTTCCCTCACAGCCTTCCATAATCTCAGGGTTTTGTAGATCTACACAATGTAAAAGGTAAAAACCTGTAGGCAATTATGCACCTAAGAAGGTTGCTGATTTATCAACTAGGTTCAAATCTACTGCCCACATCCTTCACTGAAAATTACCTTTTGTACTACAGTGGAATCACTTTGATATACTCCCTACAAATAATACAATAATAATACTGTAATTTGTATAATTCATTTAGAAACATTTATGAAGGTTAAATGTATATCAGAAAAATTATAAGCCAAGGAAAAATCATGGTAAGAATTTCTTCATGAGTAAATGATGGCTCAAGAAATCACTCTCAGGGTAGATCTTAAATGTTCTCACCATAAAAAGAAATGGTAATTATATGACATTATGGAGGTGTTAGCTAATGCTATGATGACAATCATTTTGTAATATATGTATATGAAATCAAAGTAACACCTTATACATCTTAAGTTTATACAATACTATATGTTAATTATATCTCAAGAAATGTGGGGGGGGGGCTAAAGAAGCCCTCCCAGTCAAGAACTGTCCTCTATACTTTGAACCCAATGCTTTGTCTTGTGTTATAATTCTTCCCCACATCTCACTTCTAATGAAGACAGCTAATTCTCATTCATAACTCCACTCTTCCTTCTTCATCTTCATCATCATCATCGTCTTCTTCTTCTTCTTCTTCTTCTTCTTCTACTACTATTAGTACTACTATAACCAATTATGAATGTATTTATATATTTGCCAATGTACCTTGCCTCCATGCAACATGTTCCAGGGACATAAGGATTTGTCTAGCAATGCTACAACTCAGTTCAGAAAAACCTAGGTTTTCCTAAACCTTGTTGTGTTGTGTCCTATCTGAAAAATTATAAACCAAATTTTTCTGTATCAAGTGGGTTCTCTGAAGTACAATATCTATTAATATTTTCCTTGCAATTTAGAAATATACACCTTTCAATATACACACACAAAACTATTTTCACCACTCTTCTTGGATTGTAGTAAGGTTTTTATGAAAAGAATTCCACATTTGGGTGCTTTTTTCCTTCATGTTATGCATCAAAGTCAAATTGGAAGACCTTATTGAAGATTAGTCATGTTGTTAAATAGAATATTTCACAAAATAGGGAAAGTTGCCATACATTTCTAATCAAAGAGCCAACATTATTGATTACTTATGCATACTTTAATTTAATTCTTTCAGGAAATGTTTACACTCAAAATGCTGAAAGTGTTGCCCAGGCACCCACATGTACACACACCCACAAACAAACACACCCTACTGGAATTATCTAGATCCTGAAGATTTCAGAGCAGTGGTGCGGTTAATGAAAAACAATGAAAAAATTGCACATATAAATCAAAGTAGACTTGAGATCTCTTTTAATATTTTAATATTAAATTGGCAGAGCACATGAAATATAGGGATCTTGTTGAATTTCATTAGCAAATACAGCTTATAAATATTTGACATTATAGCCACCCTATATATTTATTTACAAAATTTACAATAATTAGAAATATATATATTAAGTTGCTTATTCTTTTATTTCTGATACTGTCCCAGTGGTTTATTATGTAACTTCTAATGGCTTCTACTATTGCTGCTTATCCTTCCAATGCATCCTCTATTTCTACTTGGGTATCAAAGGATATGTCTTCCGTAATATTTTAAGTATAGTGACTAAATGTATACCTCTTGAGTGGGAGTTCAAGTTGGAAGGAATGTTATCTAAGGGAGTCACTACTCTCTCCTATGTCATAATATAGGGAATAATTTTGACACTACACTTATAAATTAGGCTCAGCCTAGATTCAGGAACATCATACCTTCTTATTTACTTTAGTTCTATAGTTTGTAGTTAGACTTCATATGCTACCAATAATTCATTGAAGATCATTTCCCTTTTTTTCTTATCATATACAAATAAGTGTGTATTATTTATCACAACAGTTTTTATTTAGTGTGTATTCATATCTTTATTCTTTCATTTTCCTGTACTTCTATACAGATGCACCTGTGATCTCATTTATCCTAAACATATCCATTTTAATATCAGAAACATCAATATTTCATTATCGCTTCTTGTGTAGTTATGCCCAAACATTTTATTTTTTTTAATTTCTTAATGTCTGTTTTATTTTTGAGAGAGAGAGAGAGAATGGGGGAAGGGCAGAGAAAGAGGGAGACACAGAATCCGAAGCAGGCTCCAGGCTCTGAGCTGTCAGCACAGAGCCCGGAGCGGGGGTCGAACTCACAAACCGTGAGACCATGACCTGAGCCAAAGTCGAATGCTTAACCGACTGAGCCACCCAGGTGCCCCACCAAACATTTTCAATTAAAATGCATATTATTTTATTATAAATTAGATTCTTTCTGCTTTTCTTTATATTAAAGTTAAACTCAGAGAATTTTATTGATAACTTTTAAATTATGTAAGTAGGCTGGCTATATTACCTAGTTATTTTATTGTGCATTTTAGTATGCTAAAAGGAAAATTACAAATATTTTATAAAGAGAGGATACTGGTTAATGTATATTGAGAACAATTGTTTTCTACTTCAAGAACTCTCAAACAAAAAAGCTAAAATATTCCTTTTTATAACAATATTATCCATCAAATGACATTGGGGAAGAGATAAGGTAAACAAGATTATTCCAGGAAGAAATTCATGAAGATTAACATTGTCACAAATTCTTATTATATATTCATAAAAAGTACATGAAGAAATTGAACTACACACCATAAGATTCCAACTATATGACCTTCTGAAAAAGGCAAAACTATGCATACAGTAAAAGATCAGTGGTTTCCAGGGAGAAAATGTGGGGAAGAATGAATAGTAAGAGCATGGAGGATTTTAGGGCAGTGAAAATACTCTGTATGGTACTGTAATGATGGATATATGTCATACATTTATTTATCCAAAGCCATAGAATCTACAACACCAAGAATAAACAGTAATGTAAACTATGAACTTTGGGCAATTTTGATGTGTCAGTGTTCATGATGTGGGTTCATCAGTTGTAGCAAACGTACAACTGAGATGGAGATGTTGATAATGGAGGAGGCTACTATGCTTATTTGAGGGCAGGGACTTTTGTAACTTCCCTTACAAAAGAGGAAATTTGTAGCTTCCTCTTATTTTCACTGTGAACCTAAAAATGCTCTAACAATTACAGTTTTTAAAAATAATAATAATTGTCAGGGGATGGTAAGTGCTAAGATGAAAAAAGAAAGTCTGAAAAGAAGACAGGCAGTGCTCATTTATATAGATCACTGGGGGAGAAAAGAGAGAAAAACTTAAAATAGAAATAAACCACATTTTATTTTACTAGTTTTACATTCACTGGATTTAGATCTCAAATTTTAGGGTCTTTTTAATTGTATATATTTTAATTCTAAATAATTTAATTTTTTTTTACAAAATAAACAGTATTTCATGAAAAGCAGTTACTTCAAACTCAAAGAGAGCAACAAAGACTGTATTTATGTACGCCCTTCAGGTCTTTTAAAAATATGCATATGTGTTAATCTAAATCATCATAAAATTTATACCTCATCTTTTTCCTTTATCATTTTTCTGCTACTATTCCACAATGTTCACAATCATCATTTTTGTCAATATGTGATATATTAATGAAGAACCTTTATATTGCTTACAGTATTTTACCATTTTAAATAACAGTGACATAAACATATTCAAACATTTGTATTTTCTCCATATGTCAGGTAAATTTATTAGGAGAAAAAGTGAAATTATGGGTTAGAGAGATTTAAAAAATCTTTATATCTCTTGGTAAATATTGGTGACAATCTCAGCACTACTTTCCAACGTTAGAAGTTCATTATTTTAATTGAAAGATCCTACAAAAATAAAAAAATATATATAGTATTTTCCCTCAGGGAATTTATAACATAATAAGAGAAAGAGAAGCATAAATAATCTAATGAGAGTTATTGATTTATAATAAGATTATACACATGTATTTTCCCCTTCTACATTTTATTCCGCATAGTCTATTTAAAGATAGGCTTCAATAGATCTTTTAAAGTATTCAAAAAATGTTTGCTTTCCAAGTGGTGGGATTTCAAGTTAGGGTATATGTCATCTGATGTAGTGTCTTCCAGTGATGATCACTTTCCTGTTTTGATTATGAAATTCCTATGTAATATAGGCATTAGTAAAACATATATCAAAGTTAGCAAATATAGATCTATTTTGTTCATTTATTTATGAAGCATTGGCACCTATAGCCTAACATCAGGATGGCCAAAAGTTAAAAAACTATATAAAATTGCCAATATTTGATATTATATAGACCTATAAAAATGCAATTTCATTAGTTTAATATAACCTATATACACATATATCAATGCGTAAGTGTATTTTTTTCATTTGTTCTGAACTTTAATGATAGATACACATTGTGCCAGAGGAGAGTGACGATGCAGTGTGCCAAAGAAAATTGTTTATACTGGTCTCCAAGAGATGTGCAGGAGTTCAGCAAATGGACCAGCTCTAAACAAAGAATTCAGAAAGAACAAACTGATGAAAGCATAAAAGAATATGGCATGGCCAGGAAATAACAAGCATCCAGCTTGTCTAGTGTACAGTTCTTATATGGAAGAATGGACAGTGACTAGAGATTAAAAAAAAAAAAGACAATATTCTTTTGACCCTATGGACTCTAGCTAACTCATGGCAATGCCCTAATAATTATCAGTTCTCATTCAAGCATGAATTAACACTCTATTTTTCTAAAAAGACATGCAACAACAGTTTAGGTATACAGATATGCTTACTCATTCATTTTGTGGCCCCAAACTTCTTTACACTTATAATTTTTCTGCTAATTTACATGATTTTTTTTCTCCTTTCACTAACAAACTATTAGCCATCACTTAACCACTTCAACCTCTGAAAGTTTTTCTACCACTTCACACCTCTCATCTCATTAACTATCAGGAAGTTGAAACACTGTACAACAAAACATACTAAGGTCATGTCTAAAGTAAATTGATTGATATAATCCCTGAATGAGAGCTTTTAAAATAAAAATGTGAGATTTGGTACTTTGAGAATGTAATTTTGACTTCTTAGTGGCCTTTTACTTAGCTTATATTTAGGATTGTGTTCCACAGTCAAGACTACCAACAGATTGAATATTGATAATCTGAGGTAATCCAGAAACATAATCTCCCAGAGTCCAGCATAATACCCTGTCAGGAACTATTTTGTTTCTGGGCACTGAAGTCTATGATTGGTATGATGAATATAAATGCCCACTCAGATCTAAATATATAAAAAATGGAAAGGTCCCTTTCCAGAGAACAACCACAAGGGCGTGAATGTCTAGCATTGCCATTCAAAGAGTAAAGTTTTCTATTATTCCTGTCTTTTATCCTTTGAGTAGGATGAGTTTGCAATATGAATACATCTAAAAATAAATCGAATTCTGCTAAGCTGAATTTAATATCATTTACCAATACCTATGGTAAATGTGAATTTCAGAATTAAAACAGTTAATATCATCAGTAGCTTTGCCAAAAGGAATACTAAAAAGGCAAAATTACTGACACAATGTTAATGTATTTTGAACTGGTCAAAGTTGAACTTTGAACTTTCTCAAACTGGGTAAAATCTGATCCTACAACTATGGAAGCAAATTTAAGTGAATTGGGAAGTCTGTGTTGGTTTGTTATGCTGATTACTTTTTTTAACTTGCTCTTTGCAGTTCAATTGACTTATATGGAGAGATACAGAAGAATAATGAAAGCAAGTATGCCAGAATGAGAAAACATTCTTCCATGCTAAATCAACCATGGTGCAGTGCCAAACTGATCTTTGAAGTTCTCAAATATGCAGTCTTTTGGACTGGTTTAATACATAACATATTCCATTCATTTCCCTTGGTAAAAACTGTAGTTTTTCAACTGCACATTTTGTTAAACCTAACAAATAAGGATTTGTTTTTAATTCTTGAAAGCACTTTTGCAACATTTTCTTCAGCCAAATCCATAGTTAATTTTTATTTAACTGATATTATTATTTAACCATTTAATATCCCACTGAAAATAAGGTGTATTCAGTCCATTTACCAGGAAGTCAAATCTTATGGTTTTAAAAGTTTTTGCCTTGGGGCACCTGGGTGGCTTAGTCAGTTAAGCCTCTGACTTTGACTCAGGTCAAGATCTCATGTTTTGTGAGTTGGAGCCTTGCATCAGGCTCTTGGCTGACAGCTAAGAGCCTCAGCCCAGAGCCTGCAGCTCACTTCAGATTCTGTGTCTCCCTCTCTCTCTCTGCTCCTTCCCCACTCGTTTTCTCTCTCTCTCTCTCTCTCTCTCTCTCAAAAATAAATAAAACATTGAAAAAAAAGTTTTTGCCCTGATAGTAAATGTGTGTCAAGAGCACTCTTTTCTAGTATCAATGGGAATTAAACTGAAAAAGCTTTTATACCTATAAAAATACATTGACATACAAAGAAAACTAAGCTCATCCTCATCCATTAAATATATAAAAGGTTCATAAGGATGTTCAGTTCTCATAGTGTCTAAATTACTTCTAGTAACAATTCTGCATAGTGATGAGGTTTTGGAGTGATGGTGGAGTTTGGGGCCAATGGCCAAGAAAGAATTCTTGAAGACACCTTTGGTGGAAAAAGGTAATTTTATTAAAGCATGGGGACAGGCCCCGTGAGCAGGAAGAGCTACAGTGGGGTTGTGAAGATTGTATACCTTCAGGTTGGGAGGGGATTAGGGACAGTGTTAAACTCTAAGGAATTTTTTTTTTTCTTGTCTCTAAGGAATTTTGAAAGCAAGGTTTCCAGGAACTTGAGGGGCTAGCTGTTGGTAGGAAAATGTCATTTTATTACTGAGTAAAACCTCAGTCATGAGACCCTTCAGATATATATCAGAGGCCATATGCTTAGAGTATAATTGCCAACATATACTTGGGGGTTAAAGATAAAAGAGGTTTTCAAAGGAATTTTTATGTGTTTAAGGAGACTAATTGGATCCTGGGAGGGCAAGATAATGTTAAGATTCCTTTTTGCCCCTAGCAAAGTGTCATCATTGAAGCAGCTGAGCTCCTAGAGGAAGGTCACTCCTCCTGTTTCAAGGACCTGTTGATGGGCTGTAGGCAGTAAGGGAATTTAATTTTTCATTTGCCTATGTCTCCCACATCACCGTGGCAAGTACTTAAATCCCCTTACATCTTGATGAGGGTGATATTAGGGTGCCAGGCAATGGAGTCTATTTGTTTATGGAGATTAGGCTATGGAAAAGATTGGCTTTTTCTTACAGTTTGCTAAGTTATCCATAAACTGAAGGAGACTCCTGTCCTGCATTACTGTGATCTCTATCAGTCAAACATTTGTTTTCTGGCAGCCTTTGTTCTTTGTTCTTTCCTTTATTCTTAGGCAGCCAGGAGTGTCTGAGGAATATCACATCTACGCCACTTGGAAGTGGGGAGGGGGTGCTGCTGTTGGCCTATACTTTGCCCTCAGCTTGCCTTATACTCCCTCATCAATAGTAGGTGATTGGATGTAGCAGGGAATTATATAGTTCACAATCATATTCCAGTTTACTGGAAAGAGAAGCTGTAATAATTTCAGGCTGTTACGTTAATAGGCTACAGAAATAAAATATGAAATTCATCCCTGAGTTCAAAACCTTATGGGAGAAGTTTAAAATAAATTTTTAAAAAGGAAACAAATTCCAGGTAAGCATGGCAGATTAAACATGCATGTTTATCTCTGCTTCATAGCAAAATCAAACTAAACAGAGAATTAAGAAATTTTTTAAAAGGATAAGACCACAAGGTTAAAAACAAGAATTGGAGATAAGAAAATAGCAAATAAGTGATAGAAACAAGTTTGGAGTTGAAAACTAACTGGGGAGCGCTACTTAATACAGCTAATCTGAGAAAGGCTAAGGAAGAATGATAATTTATGTTGCAGCAACCTCTGAAAACATCAGGTGTTTTGGAGTGTGTGGGTTCAGCATAACCCAGAAAAACTGGGTTTAAAATCAAATAGATTCCCAAACCCTTTCACAATCCTGCACAACCAGGCATTCCTCTGCTGCCCTCTGAGCTAAAGAAAACAGGGCTAAATTCAAAGAAGAAATAACCAAAGCAAAAACAGGGAGATTAATTAAAAGTTAAGGCACTACATAGTAAGAGCATGAGGGTCCTTATACTCCCATGGCAGGAAAATTGAAGAGTCTAAAGAAAGTGATCAACACAAGGGAAAAGAATCACAGACACAAACATTTGAGGGTTCGTCAATGAAAGAACTAGGTATCTGCCTGACAGCCCTACAATGAAGCTCACCAGTAGATGCGCCAGTCCACATAGCTTCCAATAATCTTTTTAATGTCTCATTCTTAAATATAAATGGACAGCCTACAATAACTCAGTATTTAAGGACAACATTTGACTTGAAGAAGATTCACCAAAATAAGGAAGTAAAGATGTTGCAGAGACCAGAAGAAAAATTTTTTTCAAAACTTAATTAAAATTCTCAGATAAAAGAAGATATTGTATCTATGAAACAAGGATGAGATGCCACAAAAATGTTTTAAAATAATTATATAAGAGGAAGGAATTATTTTAAAATTGTTATTAAAAATTTTTTTAATGTTTTTATCTTTGAGAGAGTGAGAGAGACAGAGCATGAGCAGCGGAGGGGCAGAAAGAGAGGGAGACACAGAATCTGAAGCAGGCTCCAGGCTCCAAACTGTCAGCACAGAGTCCACCTTGGGGCTTGAACCTGTGAACTGTGAGATCATGACCTAAACCAAATTCAGATGCTTAACTGATTGAGCCGCCCAGGTGAAGCTAAAAATTTTAAACGGGGTAGTATAATTGTAAAAATTCAATGAAAGTTTTTAAAGTATAGTATAGGAAATCTCCCAGACCCTAGAACAAAAGACAGAAAGAAAGCAAATTGGACAGGGAAGATTTCTTCTAACAGCTATTCCATTAAGGATATCCAGAACTAAACAAATTAATGTTCCAGAAAAAGGAACAGAGACAGCACAGGGTAGTGGAAAAATTGAAGGAAATGAGTTTTCAAGTTGAAATTTTCAGGAATCAAAAAGGCATTTGAAATCTTAAATGCAATAGTAGAAACTAGAAAAATATATTTTGAAGGAAAAATAATATCCATCTTAGAATTACATGTCCAGCTAAATTATTAATTAAGTGGAAGAATACATATAAAAATATTTTCAGATACACAAGATCTGAAATGCATTCTCTCTATACAGCTTTTCTCAGAAAGCTAATACAGGATATGCTTCACCATAAGGAAGGAGGAAAACAAGAAAAAAAACAACAACAAAACAAAACATGGGTCTCATAAACAAGGAATCCAACATAAGGGAGAAAAAATAAATTCCAAGGTTTATGGTAAAGATATATAAGGCCTGAAGAGCAGCTAGTCCAATTTGAAGCAAGAGCTAGAAGGCTTGATTAGGTAACAGGAGGAAGTGGATTATATACCAAAGAAAACAAATGAAAAAGATGTATCATATACTCTATCAGAGTAGAGTCTAGAGAGATGAGAAACAGACACACCTATTTCAAAGTTTGATTTATAGCAACTAGCATTGTAAATGAGTAGGGAAATAGTGTTATGCAATGAATGATGCTGGTACAATTGCTTTTTTATGTAAAAGAGAAATTAATCCTTATTTAATATGAAACCAAAATGTCAATTCCATATGAGTTATAGACTTAAAAGTAAACAGCAAAATTTTAAAAATGTTAATAAAAACTATAGGACATTATCTTTATGATATGGAGGTAGGGGTAGGGTAGGATGCGTTTTTAAAAACATCAAGGTGCTTTTAGAGGAAGAAACTACAAATTTGCACTAAAATTTAAACATTAGTTTATTAAAAGATTCTTTAAAGACAATGAGTAAATATCCTGCTGTCTTTGGTTCTACTGAGAGGAGTTTGTAATTTGGAAAGTAATAGAGAAACAAACAAAACTGAAAGCAAACAAAAAACTGAAGTAATTATTAAGTTCAGGAAAAATAAAATGATATACAGAAAAAAAAGAATCATCATGATATAATATGTGGTTTATATACATATATTTAGAGTTGTACTAATCATAATACTAAATATGGATTTGCTTCAAAACACAATATAAAACATTGAAAAGATGGAGAGAAGAGATGTGGGTAGGGAAAATGTCAACACCAAGTCCTCTTCCTCCATAACAGTAAATTAAAAATAAAAAGTAACAATAACAACCGATGCATGTAGTTTAGTCTTTCCAACATCTCTAGGAGATAGATACTATAATTATTCACATCACATTCAATATTTAGAAATAGAAAGGCCAGATAAAAAGGTGAAAATAATTGCCTTTCAGAGCAAGCTTAAGTCATACAAAGTAGTAGAGAAGGGGGAGTCTCATTTATGTTATCATATAGTAGTATTTTATTTTTTTACCACATATGTACTTTGATTAAAAAATCTTAAATAAAATAAAACACAAAATAAACTTGAGAATTCTTGTTCCAAATACGCTGTTCTTATTTATCTTACTGTAATTATTTATAGTAATATAAGTAACTTAAAAGACAATTTTTATTCTAGATTTAATTTCACCATGTGCTAATCCTAGATAATGTGGTACTCTGTCTCAGATCTCTTTCACAATCATCCTTATTTCTTTTTTATAAATTTATTCTCAATCCCTAAACTTTGTAGCCAGAGTTCAGTTCTTGGTCTCCTGATTTCTTTTCATTTTTATATATACACACTCCCAGTGTGATCTCATCTGGTCCCATTGCTAGCCACTCTATAACTTGATGACTTCCACACTTATGTCTTTAGGCTTAATCTTTCCATTGAACTCTAGATTCTCATATGTAGGGTGACCATGCACCACTGGAACAGTTCAAGTTTACATCTATTGTCTTAGCACCCAACCAATTAGTAGTCTCTTTCACTCTCTAAATGGTCATGGCTGAAATGATCAATTATGTGCTCACCCTAATTGTATCCAACTTACTAGTTAATGAATTTAAATAGCTCTCTGAAACTAACTGATCAAGACAGAACTTTGATTTCCTCAAAAAGTTCCATCTGCCCCTGTGTTCCTCAGCTGAGAAATGTGACATCATTCACTGTTATTCAAATAACAATATCCTTGGCTTCTCTCAGACCTCAGAATCAACAGTTATAACTTCAAAGTGTGTATAGAATCTGACCACTTCTCAATGAGTCCTGTGTTCTTCACCAAGTCACTATCATAACTGACCGGGGCTATTACGATAGCTACTGCTTTTACCCTTACCCCATACTTTAATATGTTTACCATACAAAAGCCAGAGTGTATGGCAACTCAGGTCACTTGCTTCATCAAAATCCCTCAATAAATTTCCAATTTTCCAAGAATAAAGCCAAAGCCTTACCCAACTTAGCACCTACTTTCCTCTCTAATATCATCCCCTGACTATTCTGTTCACTCATTTTGTTCCATTCATACTGACTTTCTTGCCATTTCTCAAAAAGCCAAGGATGGTTGAAGCCTTCACAACCGTTTTTCCTCTAGCTGATATGCATTTCTCTCAGATAGTTCATTTCTTGCTTTCATTTAGTCTCTACTCAGACTTAATAATATCTACCTAGAGGCATTTCTGACCATCTAAAATAGCAGCCTTCATCACTATCTGACCCTTGTCTATGTCATATGCCTTATGTCATAGCACTTATTGTTATGTGGCATTATATTTTTACTTAGTTTTTTACATGTTTTATGTTTTTACACTGGAATGCATATTCCATGGAGACAAGGAGTTTGCCTATTTTGTTTACTGCTATATCTTCAGTACTTAGAATGATGCATAACTAAAAGAAAAAGCTCAATAAATATCTAAGGGATAGGTAAGAATTTTGTGAAAATGTTTCTGTGACCTAAAATATATTGTAACAGCACTTCTCAAGTACCACGTCATCAACAGGCACTTTATTGATAATAATGGTGAGCATTTATTGCATGTTTATAACACACCTGTCATTGTGTTAAGTGCCCTACTTTCATTAGCTTAGTAAAATTCGCTCCAGACAGTAGTTTATCATGTTTAGATATGATGAAATATGCTATAAAAAGGTAAGGACAGAGCAGACTCCAGGGAAGATATGTTATTATGGATAAAGAAGGACACTATAAAATGATAAAAGGGTGAATCCTCCAAGAAAACATAACAATCCTTAACATGTATGAGTCTAACAACAGAGCAGCAAATAACATGAGGCAAAAAAACCGGTAAAACTGCAAGGAGAAATAGGTAAATCCACTATAATAGTTGGACATTTCAACACCCCACTATCAGAAATGGACAGACTGAACAGACAGAAAATGAGTAAGGACATAGTTGAACTCAACAACACTATCAGCCAGCTGGATGTAATGGACATATATAAATTCATTGAAAAACAGCAGAAAAGACATTCTTCTCAAGTTCACATAGAACACTGACCAAGCGATTAAGCAGCCAACTTCAGCTCAGGTCATTATCTCGCGGTTTGTGAGTTCAAGCCCTATGTCAGGCTCTGTGCTGACAGATCAGAGACTGGAGCCTGCTTTGGATTCGGTGTCTCTCCCTCTCTCTGCCCCTCTCCCACTCCCACGCTCTCTCTCTCTTCAAAAATAAATAAACATCAAAAAAATTAAAAATAACAGTGACTAAAATGGACTACTTTATGGGCCATAAACCAAACAAACCTTAACAAATACAAAAGAATAGAAATCAGACATTGTGTGCTCATAGACAACAACAGTATTAACTTAGAAACTGATAACAGAAAGAAGAGTGAGAAATCCCAAAATACACGCAGATTAAACAACACAATTTGAAATAACACATAGGTCAAGGAAGAAATCATAAGAAAAATTAAAAATTTTGAACTACATAAAAATGAAAACACAACTTATCAAAATTTATAGGATGCTGCAAAAGTAGCGCTAAGTGGGACATTAAAGCATATACTAGAAGTTGAATGCATATACTGGAAATAAATTTCAAAAATCAATTTCTAAGTTTCTACCTTAGGAAAAAGGAGAGCAAATTAAATCCAAAATAAACAGCAGAAAAGAAAGAGTAAGAATGAAAGCATAAATCAATAAATTGTAAAAAAGGAAATCAATAGAGAAAACCTACAAAACCAAAATCAGATTTTTTGCAAAGGTTAGTAAAACTGATAAGCTACTAAGAAATAAAAGAAAAATTACTAATATCAAAAATCAAAGAAAAGACACCACTACAGACCCCATGCATGTTAAAAGGATAAAAAAATAATACAATGAATAACTTTATGCCTACAAATTTTATAACCAAGATGAACTGGACAAATTTCTGTAAAAGCACATGCTGCCAAAACTAATACAAGAAGAAATAAATAATACCATAGGCCAATATCTATGAAATAACTTGAATCAATAATTAGCACCCTCCAAAACAGAAAGCAACAGAAGCAGGCGCATTCATGGTGAATTCTACTAAATATTTAAGCAAAAAATTATATCAATTATCTACAATCTCTCTCAGAGAACACAAATAGAGGGAATACTTCCAACTCATTTTATGAGGTCAACATTACACTAATACCAAAAGCAGACAAAGACATTATAAGAAAAGAAAACTACATGCCAATATCTCTTGTGAACATAGATGCAAAAGTCCTCAACAAAACATTAACAAATCAGAACCCACAACATATAAAAAGAATTATAAACCATATAAACTGGGGATTATCCCAGGTATCAGGGTTGGTTCAACATATGAAAATCAATTCATTTAATTCATCACCAACAAGTTAACAAAAAAAGTACCAATGACCATATCATTAGATGCAGAAAAAGCATTGAAAAAAAAAGCTAACACTCTCATGATAAAAATTCTCAGTAAATTAGGAACAGAGGAAAACTTCCTCAACTTGATAACTTCCTTAACTCCCACCATTCCTTTTCAACATTGTACTAGAAGTTCTAACTAATGCAATAAGACCAGAAAAGGAGCAAAAGATATACAGATTGGGAAAAAAGAAATAAAACCGTCTGTTCACAGATGACATGATCATCTATGTAAAAAATCTGAATCAACAAAAAATTCTTAGAACAAATAAATAATTTCAGCAAGATTGCAGAATAAAGATTAATAAACTAAAGTCCACCACTTTTCTACGCACCAGCAATGAGCAAGTGAAATTTGAAATTAAAAACACAATATAATTTATTATAGCACTTCAAAAATGAAATACTTAAATATAAATCTTATAAAATATGAATAAGATACAAATAAGAAACTACAAAATTCTATTTAGTGAAATCAAAGAAGAACTAAAAAAATGGAAAAATATTCCATGTTCCTGAATAGGATGACTCAATACTATCAAGATGTCAGTTCTTCCTAACCTAGCCAATCAATGCACTGGGATTCAGTATAATCCCAGCCAAATTCCCAGCAAGCCATGTTGTGGATATCAATAAACTGATCTAACATTTATGTGGAGAGGCAAAAGACCCAGAATAGTCAATAATATTAAAAGAGAATAAAGTTGGAAGAGTAATACTATTTAACTTCTAGACTTACTATAGCTTTATAGTACAGTATAAAGCTACCATAATCAAGACAGTATGATATTAGAGAAAGAATAGACAAATAGATCAATGAAGAGGAATAGAGAATGCAGAAATAGACCCACATAAAGACAGTCAACTGATATTTGACCAAGGACCAAAGCCAATACAATGGAGCAAAGATAGTTTCTTCAACAAATAGTGCTGGAACAACTAGACATCCACATGCAAAGAATGCATTTAGGCACACACCGTATACCCTTTAGTTCAAAATAGATCCCAGACCTAAATGTAAAATGCAAAATTATAAAACTCCTAGAATATAACACTGGAGAAAACCTAGATGACCTTGGGTATGGTGGTATCTTTTACATATAACATAAAAGTTATGATCCATGAAAGAAATGATTGATTAGCTATATTTCATTAAAATTAAAAACTTCTGCTTTATGAAAGCAATGTCAAGGTAATAAGAAGATAAGCCACAGACTAGGGGAAAATATATTTGCAAAAAATATATCTGATAAAAGATTATTATTCAAAGTATATAAATAACTCTAAAGATTCAACAATAAATAAACAACTTGATTTAAAAATGGGCCAGAGACCTTCATAGACATCTCACCAAAAGAAGCCATGCTGATGAAAAACAGGTATATGAGAAGATATTCCACATCACATGTCATCAGGGAAATGCAAATTGAAACAATGAAAAAGACTACCTACCTATTAGAATGGCCATAAGCAAGGACACTGACAACACCAAGTATCGGTAATAAGGTTGAACAAGAAGAGCTCTTATTCATAGCTGGTAGGAATACAAATTGTACAGCCACTTTAGAGGTCAGTTTGACAGTTTCTTATAAAACTAAACATACTCTCACCAAACTAGACAAACTAAACATACCAAACTTTAAACATACCTACAAAGTAAACTAATTATATGATCCAGTAATCACAGTCCTTGGTGTTTTCACAGAGGAGTTGAAAACTTATGTCTCCTCAACTTGCACAAGGACATTTATAGCAGCTTTATCATAATTGTCAAAACTTGGAAGTAACCAAGATATCTTTCAGCAGGTGAATGGATTAATAAACTGTGGTACTTACAGACAATGGAATATCATTCAGCACTAAAAAGAAGTAAGCTATCAAGTCATGAAAACACATGGGGGAACTTAAATGCATATTACTAAGTGAAAGAAGCCAATCTGCAAGGTCTACCTATTATATGATTCCAAGAATATGACATAATGGAAAAGGCAAAACTATGGAAAAAAATAAAAACACCAGTGGTTGCCAAGGATGGGAGGGGAGAGATGAATTGAAGCACAGAGGATTTTTAGGGAAGTGAAAATACTTGTATAATATTACAATGACTGATATATGTCATTATACATTTGTCCAAACCCAAATGATGCACAAAAATAAGAGTGAACCATAATGTCAACTATGGATTTTGGGTGATTATAAAGTATCAATATGAGTTCATACCTGGTAAAAAAAAAAAAAAAAAAGTGTACCATTTTGGTGAGTGATGTTGATAATGGGAAAGGCTGTGCATGGAAAGGAGTATACTAAAAGTCTCTGTACCTCCCTCTCAATTTTGTTGTAAATCTGAAAGTGTTTCATGAAAATAAAATCTTTAAAAAAAGAAATAATAGCACATAAGGACAACTGAAACATTCATTTTAGTTTTGATTTCTCATACTTAATATATTTAATAACATCTTTCTATTTAAAAAAATCATTCAGTTCCAATTTTTAAGCCAACACATCTGCTTTATTCTGTCACTGCTAAAAAACAAAACAAAACCTATAATGAATATATGGGTTTATCTAGAATAAGAAACAAAGGTCACTAAGACAAAGGTCACTAAGCTTTAGGTAAGATCATTTTTCATTCAGTTCACTCAAGATTTATTAAAAGATTTCAGACAGAAAATTCTCTATAAGGTCTACTGTCATTTTTTGTATGCTTGGTTATGTGTTGAAAAACTTCACTGTTCCATCATCAAAATCCACATTATAAAATGTGTATAGGTAAACAACCTGGAGATATTTAGAGTTTAGTTTTCAGTTTTCATATGGTTTTAATCTAAAAAAAGAAAAAAGGTTAATATTATATTCCTAACTCTACAATCATTTTACTGTGTTCATTTTTACACCTATTCCTTTTCCAAGGAAATCTTAATCCATATGTTTATGATTTGATTTTTATTTTTAAAAGAAATAAATAAATCTGCCAAAGTTAAGCTCTGACTCTCCCACAGAAAATGGGAATAGTTGTGCTATTTTCTTTGGTGATTATATTTCAAAGAGCTGTCTCCCAAGCCCTTGAGAAATCTGTTCCTTGGGTTGTAAAATTGGCAAGAAGCTTTTTCAAAAATTTACATCTCAAAAAGGCAAAGAAAGAATTTACAAGTTTTTTAACAAAAATGCTCTAAGAAAAAAGAGGTCAAGACCTAGAGTCAGGAAAAATCCTGTCTATAGTTGAGTCAAGCTGAGGGGAACATTGAAGCCATTGACCTGTCTTGATCTCCCAGTTCCTTCTTTGTAGTTTGAAAACAATAATATTCAATGTTGTATGATGAAAGATGGTAACTATACTTATTGTGGTGAGCAATGCATAATGTACAGAATTGTTGATTCACTATGTTGTACACCTGAAACTAATATAGCATTGTATGTCAGCTCTACTTAAACAAAACAAAACAAAACAACAACAAAAAGTCCTCTCCACTCCAAAATACAAAAAACAAAAACAAATACTCACCTAATAGGAAAATTTTCATTGCAACCTTATCTTATTCATTGATCTTTTAAAGATATTAATTATCTTAATAATGTGCTTTGTGTCTGACACATAGCAAATACTCAATAAGTTGTCACTGTTAAATACATTTCACAAGTCTTCCCATTCAAACCATTAAAATCCTTCCTTGGCAGAACGAGAACGGCCCAACAATGTTTCACCTGCATCTTCTACAGGGCATCTGACTACATCCCTTCCATAACCAAGACACGACAGCAAAGAAAATTAAATGTACATATTTAATCAAGGCCAATAGAAAACTAAAAACAGTATTAGAACTGTTGTCTGAGTACTTAAAGCAAGGAGGGAAATGATCACTGATATTGAAAAGGAGATGGGTAAAATAAATGGAGGAGAAAAAGACTAATTTAACACCTGTCCTATAAATATGTATGTTAGGTAACACCAAAACAGAGAAATAACCAAGCCATGCAATAAAAGAATACTCATCTTCCATTAATAAGAGGGAAAAATAAGTTGGCAGCAACACACACACACACACACACACACACACACACACAAGAAAACATTTAAAAAATATATTCGAGGCAGTTTTTATGATGCATTTATTATCATGAAAGGGTGTAACAAACCATTTAAAAGTTTTGCTTAAAGTCCAACAAATTAGACAAAAAGAATCAATACGTATTTTTAATTTTATGAATGTTTCCTTCAAGGGATCCTTGGATAGCTAGGCAACTTTAAAGACACAAAACAGAGGGGTATCAATAGAATTGAAAGATCAATTTTCACCAATAAAAGATAAATTATATTCTTGATTCACTAGTGGGAAGTCAGATTTAGGTAAAACCATACAAATATTTATTTGATTTTTCATCGGGAGAAGAAACATTAAACAATATATATTATCTCTATTGGGACATTTGGTAATGCATAAGAAGCTATCCAAAAATCACAACAATCCTAGGGCAAGAACTACACCACTGACTCACACACACACACACACACACACACACACAACAAAGATGGACAAAATCAGTGTGCATTGATTTCTGGCAGTCGTGCACTGGTTTTTTTAAGAAGGAGAGTGAATTTGTGTGTATGTGTGTGTGTGTGTGTGTGTGTGTGTGTTGTGTTTCAGAAAGTATGTCTTACCTGGTCCTGCAGACACTTTTAGTATTGCCCCAACATCTACAAAAATACCAGTGTGGAGTTAAGGACTGAATACTGCATTCCAATCCTTAAATAATCCTAATACGCCCAACAGAAAAGTTGGATAAGACCATAACCCACGGGCTTAGAATTTAAATTGTTCTGAAAGGCAACTAGAGTTATTTCAAATCCTCTGAAAGGCAGCAGCCAAGCACCTGGGTGCCTCCCCACTGCTTGTCCTGAAACTCTGAGATCAGTCAATAATGGCTGAAAGAAGTACTGAGGTATATAAAAGCAGCGATGTATAGCTCTAAAACAGACTCTAAAGAATGGGCTCCTTGATAACCTAATCAGTAAGAAGTAGATATATCAACCAGAAGGTCTACTGTTTTTATAATCAATCAATATCCATCGACTAGCTATCTGTAACACTCAGATAATCAGATAATCAGAATTTTACCATTCGAGAATGAAGATACTTAGGAAATCTAATTCATAATCAGATTTCCACTGAATGATAATCAAGTCAGAGCAAACTGAAAGGAAGAATATGTTTTTATCAAGCTATAGTAAGCTTTTGCTTCTGCCTTTCTCACTCTAAGGAGGTACCAAACCAACAAGAATGTTCATGTCAGTGGTTCAGGTTATTTCCTCCTTGTGTAATATTGAACACACCATGACATATCCTTACTGACTATCCCCTTTAATTGGAATAAACAAAGATCATATCCCATCTATTTATTGTTATTATTACCACATCTTTCTTCTTTCAGTAATATTATGCAGCTATTAACAACATCTAAGTTCATAAATTCTCTTAGACTGGTTACATCTCGGGGTAAGGACTTTCTGATAACATGTAAAGCAATAGCCTATTGTATCCTAGGGCAATCTATCTTAGAGCTAAAGCCAACTGCCACCAGTGAATAGTTTCCAAATTTATAGAAATCCCTTTTTGGTAGCTTCTTTTCTAATATTTACCTCTTTCTCTTTTTCTTTCATATTTAATATTTATCTTGGAATCTATGACATATTGCAAAGGTTTGGTGGTCTCTCTCTCTCTCTCTCTCTCCCTCTCCCCTTCTCTTTATTAGGAAAGAAAACTTTTCCCATAATCCTCAGGTGAAATTCCCCTTACATCTCATTAGTCTGAGTTGGGTTACATGCTCATCACTAGAACAGTCATTGTCAGGGAAGTATGACATTCCATAGCTGACTCAAAATATGCCTCCTTCACTGCTAGAAAAGGAAATTGCCTTCCTAGGCACACTACTACCTGTGCATTCCCTGAACAAATGTGTGTTCTCCGTCAAGAAAGAAGGGCTGGGGCAAACAAAGAGTCATTACCACTAGAAACTCACTATCAGTGAAGTATTTTTGAAGGCCTAGAAAGTCCAAAATATTTTTAACACAAGGGTTCTTTCCTCACTTTGAATATTCTCAAAGGTCTGCTTTTATAGTTTAGTTCTTGAATTTTGTATTTTCATTTTCATATGAGCTAACCTCTATTTCCAATTAATTGTCAAAATTGGTGCCTAATAATGGTTACTGTTAAAATCTAATTTTGTCAAGCCTCCCTCCCCAGTAATTTGACCATCCCTAGTTCCTTTTGGAGTGAATGCCCAATATGCCAATTGATGAGTTAACCACATAAATGTCACCCCTCAAATAGGAGTATAAAAATTCCAGGGAGGAGGGTGGCTCAGCCGGTTAAGCGTCCAACTTCAGCTCAGGTCATGATGTCATGGACTGTGAGTTCCAGCCCCGCTAGGGACGCTGTGCTGACAGCTCAGAGCCTGGAGCCTGCTTTGGATTCTGTGTCTCCCCGCTCTCTCTCTGCCCCACCCCGACTCGTACTCTGTCTGTCTCTCTCTCTGAAAAATAAATAAACATTTATTTATAAAAAATTTTTTTTAATTCTAGAGATATTCAGTTCAGGTACATTTATAATGGCATTAAACACTGAAGAGGGGTACCTGGATGGCTCAGTCAGTGAAGCATCCAACTTCACTCAGGTCATGGTCTTGCGGTTCCTCAGTTTGAGCCCTGTGTCAGGCTCTGTGCCGATAGCTCAGAGCCTGGAGGCTGCTTCAGATTCTGTGTCTCCCTCTCTCTCTGCCCCTCCCACACTCATGCTCTGTCTCCCTCTGTCTCAAAAATAAATAAAACACTAAAAAAAATTTTTTTAAAACACTTAAGAGAGTAGAACCAGAAACTAAAGAAAAATGTCTGCATTTTTAAAACACAAATGCAAAATGCTGTAATAGTCACTGGCAATATGAAGATAAAAAAATAAGATTTAGTTGCTATTTTCAAAAAATACACAGTTTGAGGAACAAAGAGAAATGTGGCCTATTAATTATAATATACCATAAAATCTGCTGCAATGGAAATAAAAATAAAATGTTGTATGAACACAGGCAAAGTAATTGGTTAAAAAAGCAGGGAGTAAGTGGTTAAAAAATCAATAGGTAAAAGAGTTGCTTTGATTCATTTTAATGCTACAGTAAGGTAGAAAAGAAAATGATGTGGGTAGCAAGATGTGAGTACAGAAGAGAGAGAAATTGGATCTAGGATGTAGGAGGTTTTTTTTCTTTAAAGTATATTGAGGAATTAATTGTTTATAACATAGAATGACTTATAAAGAAGTACAATAAATTATATACTCATATTTTTCAAAGTTTATTGTATGCTTACTCTGCTAAAATTGTGGTAGGTCCTGGGGACATAACAGCAGATGGGAGACATGGCCCTGGCCTCATGGAGGTAACAGTCTAGCAGAAAAGTCATTTCTTACATAAGCAACAATAATGAAGTGTGATAAGCACTGGTAGAAGGTAAATGAGCACTCTTTTGGTTGCCAATGAGGAAACACACACACACACACACACACACACACACAACCTGACTTAAACAAAAATAAGTGAATGTATTACCTCATACAACTGAAAAATTCTGGCATATATTTGCCTTTAAGTGATTTTTTAAATGTTTTATTTATTTTTGAGAGAGCGCAAGTGGGGGAGGGGCAGAGAGAGGGAGGACAGAGGATCTGAAGCAGGCTCTGCACTGACAGCAGGGAGCCCAATGTGGGGTTTGAACTCACAAACGGGAAATCATGACCTGAGTCGAAGTCAGACACTCAACTGACTGAGCCACCCAGGTGTCCCCTTCAAGTGATTTTTGATGCAGGAATTTAAAAGCTGTCGTCCAAAACTGGTTCCTTTCTCTTCATCTTTTGGCTCCCCTTCTCTGGGTTGGCTGCATTATCCAAACTGGTTCTAACCTCGTGGAGACAAGATAGCTCAACAACCATGAGCCTACATCTTTACAACAGAAAAAAAGAGCCATTTCTCCAACAGGTCTCCAAGAGCACTGAGATTCATTCTGATCGTAGTAACTTTGGTCATATAATCACTCTGAGCCAATGATCAGAGCCTGGGAAATGTGATATACTGATTGTCTAGGCCAGTATTTACGGCAACTGTGTCACAGAAACAGCTACCATATTATGCCAGATTCAGGCCACATGGCCACAATTATTTTTGTTAGAGCTAGATTTAGATATCAACGTGTCAATGCTGTTATTGAGCACTGTATAAAGGTACGCATACCTTCCTGAACACTTTCTTCTTTCACAGGTAACACTGATGAATCCTAGAAATTTACTGACAACTAATGTATTTTCCCCTCTTTGTACCTCAAACCACAAAAATCTGAAGGAAGCATTCTGCTACCAAAATGCTGTATTTAAGAATTGAGTTTTTCACCAAAGCAGATAGTATTTAACATAGAGTACCATATAATTATTTTGAATTTGTTATATTTTTTAGTATCAAAGATTTTTATAACATTATGCTTGCCATGTACCTTTTGGGCAATTGTAAAAGCCATCATGTAACCCAGAGATATGACATTTACTTTTTTAATAATATTCTGAGAGGAGTAAAATAGTAGTCTCAGAAAGGAGAAACCTGGGAGTGTCCTAAATTTCAAATCATTTAAATATCCCATTAAGTATGATCAGCCCCAGATCCAATATGTATTGAATGTCAAAAGATAACTGTGGAATAGAACTTGAAATTCCCCATGAATCACAGATTTTTCCAAAAATTTCTGTTGTATTTGGGGAGAGAAAAAATGAAGATAGGAGAAAAGGAAGGAATTCATACAAAATAAAGGAAAAATGTCAAATTCTAAGCACCTTATGTCAAATACATTGACACAGGTAATTATTCCTCCAATGTAGCAGTTCACAAACTTTAATGTGCATCAAATCACCTGGGAAACTTCTTTAAAATACAGATTCTAAGCCCTATTCTCAGACATTCTGGCTCCATAAGTTTTGAATGGGACTTAATATGATATCTTTTTAATGAGCACTCTGGGTGATTCTGGTGCTAACAGTAAAATGACCACACTAAGAGACAATTAATGGATATATAAATCAAAAGCTGCTATATCTAATTTTTTAAAAATATTTAAAACTACCATGTATTGCAAGAATAGTAAGAGTGGATGTATCAGTACTTATCCCTCATTCATGAGTAAACGCCACCAGCTAGATCAGTTCTGCTTCATAAACGCAGGCATACATAACACAGAAACATGGATGAAGACCAGTTCTTAGAGGCATACAGATAGTAGAATTTAAGATAGCTATGCCCCTGAGAGCAAACACTAACAGCATGGAGTTACAGTGCAATTCTGAGGTGAGGACAGCGAAGCAGGACTGTGTAAGAAAGAACTTCCATCCAGAAGGTTATTTGGAGGTCAGGTGCAGAAAACTCTGAGGGTAAGCATCAGATCAGCACTATATGTTCGATCTGTAAGCATCTTAGCAAACTTCCCTAACAAATCTTGAGTTCTGGTTGATTTCCAAAATGATTCCTGGAATGTTGGAATCCCTCATCTGTAGAAGTAGTGACTAGTAGGGAATTGTGGTCATCCACATTTCCCCATTCAGATCCAATTTCTGATTCATCGGGTTACATCATGTAATGTGATCAGAGAAGAGAGTAAAGTATAATAAGCAGTCAAACTACTGTTCTTGCACATACCTGTTCATTTTCAAGTCCACCAATAATCCAAGGAGTCCGCAGTGGCTTTATCCTCTCCATTAATTTTTCTACCCAGTGTATCCCCATAAAGTTGATGTCTGCTAGATTTGCAGAAATTTTCTGTACTATGTATTTTCACAAATCCCAAAACTCCATGGGTAACAACTGAAGATCTAAAAGTTTTCATCTATGAAACTTATAAATCTGGCCTTATAAATATATCCAGTTTTGACAGTAATTCAAATGTTCAGGAAAAATGTTTTATATTGCCACAGCACATATAGTGTGTGTGTGTGTGTGTGTGTGTGTTAATGTGTGTATATAGACAAGCAGTATAATATTTAAATTAAAAACTCATATTTATCTCTAATACAAAACTACCTCTTTTCTTTTTAACCAATGTTAATTTATTTCAGGAGAAGACAAAAGATTAAAATCAATACAGCACAGTGATTAAAAGTACAGATTTTGAGAGGAATTTTAATCCCAACTCTGACATGACTTTTGAGATTTGGGGGCAAGTTCCTTAAATTTCTGAGTATCAGTATGCACAGCTCTAACATGGACACAAAAATACCTACCTTACAGGATTGTTAAGAGTATTAAAAGTAGCTGGCACATGATCTTCTCTCCTTTCATCTCTGTGCTTCTCTCTTACTTGATAGCTAAGAATATGAACATGCTGGCTAAAAGGGGAAGAAGCCATAGTGGACCAGGAGGTGACCTTGGGAATGGAGGCTATCACAGAGAAACAGTAAGGTAGAAGAAGCCTTGAGTCTTAAACGAATTGTAAAGTAAAGCAACCATAACATGCCTGATCTAACTTTGGTGTGAGAGAAAAATCATCTTCTAACGTTTTAAAGTTACAATATTTTTATGTCCACCATTGAACCTTACCATAACTGTGTCAAATGAAGAAAATATTTTAGTAGAATGAGATTAACTTAGACTCACACAAGCTGAATTCAAAACTTAGAGTGATTCCCCATGACAAAGAGTTAAAATGTGTTCTGGAGAGGGCCTTAACAGAAGCATAATAGGTAATGGTAATATGTATATGTATCCCATTTTAATTTATGGAACATAGTTTAAAATACAAGAGCTCTCAGAAAATTAAATAATTGGAAGTTTTCAAAGAGAATGAGGAGACCATCTGTAAAGTTGTGGTAAAACCCTACCGTAGTTTGAGAGAATTAACTATTACACTTCTAAAATCATTTCAAACGTAAAGAATCTGGGGTTTTATGCAATATCACTCTGGTCATCACAAGGGCACCAACGCTGTCTACTGGGCTAACTTAATTAAGTGATTATGTGAATAAAGCATGCTAAGCCATTGAAGGTTGATCCTTGTTCACAAGAGAAGGTAGAAGGAAGAAGAAAAAAAGAGTGCTGCAAACATATCCAAGTAGAAAGGCAATACTGGATGTCTACACTTTTTGGCCAGTTTACTTAACTGCAGAATAAATAAAAACTCACATCCTTGATGTCCCAAATTTTATGATTACTAGTATATAATCTGAGTTTCCATCAATATCTCAGGAACGTCCCTATCTCCTTTCTATGAACTAAAGGAATGAGAGCAAGGTGATTATAAACTCTGGAAGAAAACCAATATACTGGATCGGAGGTTTGAAAGAAGTGCTATGACGTGACAGAATCAAACTATAGGATGAAAGGCCAGGACAGAGGCCTTGAATGGGCCTCTTGCTAAAGAGAGACATCTAGCATATATCCCCTGTACCAAGGAGAGACAAAAAAAAAGGTCATGGTGGAACAGTGTATAATTTTTCTCTAACACCTCTCCTGATCTCCAAATATCTTCCTATATGTTTCATATTAAACTCAGAAATAAAGCCACAATGTTTACAGAGGGACAGTAAGAGGGAATAGAGTAAATCTATTATATGATGAAGAGCACGGTATAGTCTTTAGAGAATTTTAAGCTGTCATAAATTTTTCTCTCTTCTTATTAGTAGGCATTCCAAGAGTTATCTGTGCCACTGACAAATGATGACTAGCATTTTTGAGCCTTCACATTAAAATCTAGGGTGAACATGAAGAATAGAATATTTTAAATGTTTCAGTCTATGCTGTTAAATACCTTAAATATAAGTGCAAACAAGGAAATCACCAAATCATAAGAATTATTAAGCATGTAGAAAATAATAAGTTTTATTAATGAAAGCTTTCTAATAAAGTATAATACCTACAGTAAATGTGCTGTGTTCTACTGTGTTCATAGAAATACAGTAAATAATTTAGATATTATTCTAAAGCAGCTGAAAGCTCAAAATTTAATTCACCTTATATGAATGCCAGATTTGACGATAAGGAACTACATTTCACCTGGTGAATGCTATTACAATTAAAAGAGTTAAAGCAATAACTAAAATAAGGTTTTCAGTTCTATCAATGTAATTAAATGACTGGCAAAATGAAATGAATTTTTAAAGTGCATATCTTTGTTCTAAGTAATTATGACGACTGGAAGGTTTTTAATTACCTTCTCCATTATTCTATAATGCTTGAATTTGTCTTACACAGAACTCTGGAAAAAATTACAAAAGTAATGTTGAATAAAAATATATATCTGTCAGTAAGTTTCATTAAGTGCAATTACAAAAATTCCTTTTGATGTATCACCATTTGCAAAATTTACACCAATGTTCATATACAAAATTAAGGAAACTTAAAAAAACATAACTCCTCAGTATGGATTTCTGTTCCTCCTCACCATCCCAATCTGCTATTAACCACCACTTGATTTAATTGAATGCTAATGTTACCTCAATTGAAGCCGACCAACTGAAACTTCTCCTAGAACCCATGCTCCTGAATTGTCTAGGCTTTATAACCAGCAATGGCTTGAAAGCACACATTATCCTGTTTCCAGCACACACACAAAATACGTTCCTAGTTTCAACATTCAAATTATGGTGTGCAATAACTATATCTGTTTTTAAGTTCCCGGTTATCCTCAGGACATTATTTACCTCCATGATTCTGAAACAGAGACGCCTCCCCTGCATCTTTCTCTCCACTCTTCTCATAATCAATCCAACAAAAACAGAAGTCATCACAATTTTCACTTTTCCAATTTTGAATTTCTGCGAAAACAGACTTCTCTGTCACTTCTGTCTGGATCACTGGTTCTCAGTTCTTCCTAATGAAAACCCATGATTTTCCCCCCTCTAAACATTTCAAATATTACCAATACTCTTGTTTCATATATTGTTATTTTTAATTAAGAAAAAAAAAACTTTGTGGGGCGCCTGGATGGCTCAGTCAGTTAAGCATTCAACTTTGGCTCAGGTCATGACCTCGCAGTTTGTGAGTTAAAGCCCTGAGTGGGGCTCTGTGCTGACATCTCATCTAGGAGCCTGGAGCCTGCTTCAGAATCTGTGACTCCCTCTCTCTCTGCCCCTCCCCTGCTGCCCCTCCCCCGCTCATGCTATGTCACTCTCTCTCAAAAAAAATAAATAAATGTTGAAAAAATTTTTTAAACTTTGTGATTTTTATAGTCTTTGAAGACATCCACTTAACTTTTATTCTTTCCAACTAAAGAAGTCTAATGTTTTAGTCTTTCCCTGCAGAACATTTTTATCCCATTTAATACTTTTAGTGTTCTTCTTTGGCACTTTCAACAGTGTGTTATATATTTCTTGAATATAACAAAATTTTCCAGTGACAAATGAAGAAACAAAAGAACTCAGAATATGAAAGAAGCAAACTTCTGAACCAAATCCTTATGTTTATTGTAAAACATCTTTCCTACAGATAATTATATATGCCTAAGATGAAAGAAAGCTTTAAAATAAGCGTTCTTTCCTCTCCTCTCAGTATTGCTGTGCTGATGTTAGACCTTTCTTCCCAGTGCGAGTCACCGAGAATAGAATCCAGGAACACAAAAACGGAGTTGGTTACTGGAGTTTATTTCAGTTCTGCCCAAAGGCCCCTCCACAGTGTTGGCAAGTCCTCAGGAGAGCACCCTGCCGAGCAGGAGCTCAGGGTTTTTAAGGGTTTAGCAAGGCAGAAGATGTCATCATTTACTTAACCAATCACAGTTTACAGCATTTCATAGTGGTCAATCATATTTTGACACACAAACGTTATTTTTGGCGGGAACCTATCAACTTTAGAGTTCTTTGTCTTAGAGGGTGTTTGAAATGTCCAGTCAGAGTTAGAAGGGGAGGCGAAGCGATTATACTGAAGCAAGAACTATGCGGTTAAAGGGTGGGGTTGCTTAACAGAATCTTGAAGAACAAGTTAGCCTTTAGGTTACAATCAATTGTTACATCTTAGGGGCTTTCCAGAGTCCCGTTGCTCAACCTTTAATTATCTACCAGGGTTGGAGAGTAAAACAACGGTTGGTATTTTAGGGTCCAGTTTGACCGGAGGGGATAGGGTCTTACACTGAGGGCAATGAGACAATTGCTTCCCCTTCTCTCTCTCTGCTTCCCCTTCATTACCAGGACAAGAAACTGCAGAATTTTAAATGGACAGTGGAACAGTGGAACATAAATTTTTAGAGCCTCATACTACCACAAGCACATACAAACACTTTCTACTTACTAGCTCTATAATTTTGGAAAAGTGATTTAACCTTTTTCTGTCTCATTTCCTCACCTAAAAATTGGGATAACAATAATATCTTTGAATTGGGTTAATATGAAGATTAAATGAGACAGTTTATGTAAAATAATTATCATGGTATCTATCACATATTAAGCATACAGTAAACAGATCTTACTTTTAACAACAATGATTCTGTTCTCTGCTAATCAGGCCATGTGGCAACTGTGAATGACACTGATAGAGCATTGGGTCATTACTAATATATATAGTGCTCTGCATGCAGCCTAACCAAAAATTCTACACATCAAAATCTACTACATATACACATCAAAAATTTTAATTTAAAAAATGTATACTGTGATACACATTACTTAAATCGCTCAAGTGTAGAAAGTAGCACTTCAATTTTGACTGCCTTACATTTTAAATTATCACATGCCATCAGTGTGTTCAGCACTGAAGAATGTAGCAGAAATATAACAGAGCCTGTCTTGTAGAGCTTACCTAATGCTAATATCAGAGACATGTTTGCCAGCTTATAACATCAAACATACTATTAAGATAATATAAGACTAAAAGATAAATTGTAGAATGGGTTCCAAATGTTTTATGGGGGAGGGGAGATAAAAGAAAATTCAAGTTGTGAAGAAAGATTCTATGAAATATGTTGGAATTAAACTAACCATTAAAGAATCTTGACTAAATCTTAGCTATTTCATTAAGCCAAAAAAGTCCCCTTAATATGGGCCTGTTTGTGCTTCTCTTGCATATTTAATTCATTGAAAACATTTCTAAGCACATTCATATATCGGGGATTGTAGAAAGCACTGGGAATACAACAATAAACCTAATATACTCCTCTTATAGAAAGAGCCTACAGGATTTCCTGCTCCTGGTGTTGGTGGAGTGACTTGCTACAGAGCAAAATTTTCACAGGATTAATCTGAAAGAATAAGAAAAGTTGGAGAAAACAAAAAAAAAGTATTCCTTTGAAAATAGAATAATTTGTGTATCTAAGATCCTGAGAAAAGGGAGGTACATTATAGTACTTTGACCTTCAAGATATTTGTTAGGCTATAAGAAGGATAGGATAAAGAGACAAGGAAGCAAACCAGAAACAATGGCCAAAATTCTAAAAACCTGAGTTTAGTTGTGAACAATCTAATGAGACTAAGGGGACAAAAACTGGAATTCAGGGGACCCCAAGTCAGATAGCCCCTGATAAAAGGCCCATGCCTCCAAAAAGACTATGAAAGGGCCAGACTTTAGGATTAAGGGCAAACCTCTCATAGAAATCCAGTGTTGACCAGTTCGATACAAGACCAGGGAAAGGTGATCTGCTTCTGCTCTAAGTGCAGAGTAAATTAATATTAAATCCTCTCTGGAGAAAGATAACAGCAGGTAGAACTTCACAAACTATTTCTATAACTTTTCATATACAATCTCTGGAATTTAATTTTTTAAGTTATTAAGAATGCTAGGAGAGAGAGTTAAATTCTCAGAAATCAACAAAAAAAAAAAAAGAAACAGACTCTAGATGATACAAACTTTGGAATTGGAGTCCTCACACAAGGATGTTAAAATAACTGTGATTAATGTTTTCAGAAAGCAGATGGGAAAATGGAGAAATTAACCAGAAATAGAAACCAATAAAAAATTCTAAACTGAGAAAGACAATTACTAAACTTAAGAAACTTATAGACATTAAATAGGAGATGAGAGAATTAAAACTGGAAGTTAGGTCAATTTAATACATCCAGACTAAAGAACAGAGAGAGGAAAACATGAAAAATAAATAAAATGTATATGAAAGATCTATCAGACAAATTATTGAAGACCACAAAGGAGAGGAAATAGTAAGGCAAAATTTTATATAATGTTGCCTCACAATATGGCAAAAACACCAGATATCAATCCACAAATTAAGAACTTCCATGAAATGCGACCAGGATAAATACAAATCAAAACAAGCAAACAAACAAAAACATAGTAAAACTGCTTAAAAATAGATGAAAAGAAAATTTTAAAGGAGCCACAGAAAAGAGATATAAAAGATAAAAGAGTACAGCTTCTATAAGATAATATAGATAATATATTCATGACCTTGGAATACATGAAGATTTCTCAAGCAGGTTGCATAGACATATACAAATTAATCATCTTTTCACCAAAAAACACAATTATCACAGCAGAAATAGCAGAAGAAGATATAAATCAACAAAGAATTAGATTCCTAATAGTCTAAGAACACTTAAAAATCAGTAAGAAAAAGATAAACTCACAGAAAATTTGAAAATCTTTAAAAAGGAGATGGGGCACATGCAGAATGACCGTTAAAGATATGAAAAAGTATACAACCACATTAGTCATTAAAGAAATACAACAAGATACCACTTCACAAATATGGATGGTTAAAATTGGAAAGATTGACAATAGCAAGACATAACTATGACCAAGAGAAACCGAAGTTCTCACATATAGCTTATTGGAGCATAATATGATACAACCACTTTGGAAAACTTCAGTAATATCTTCTACAGCTGTAAAATACATATCCTATGACCCAGCCATTCAACTTTAATTTGATACCTAAATGTTCATTAAAAACTGTACATATATAATCACAGCAGCATTAGTTATAATAGGTCAAAACTAGGAACAACTCAAATATCCATGTAGAATAGAACAAATTGCTAATTTTGCTATATACATACAACAGAAGCCTATCTATCATGGAAAATGAAAAACTACTGCTATTTACAATAAAATGGATACATTATAGAAACTTAATTTTGAACAAAACCAGGCTCCTCCAAAACATCATACTATACAATTCCATTTACAAAAAGTTCAAAAGTCTGAATGGAGATTATTTATGGAGAGGAGTAGTGGGTAGTGATTGGGAAGGGCACAAGAGGGGCTCCCAGGTGCTGATAATTGTTTTCCTTAACATGGGTAGTAGCAATATAAGTGTGTTCACTCTGTGAAAATTTATTGAGTTGTGTAATATGATCAGTGTACTTACCTTAAACAATTATATGCCCAGTACAATGTTAAAGGAAACAAATTTTGTGTTGATTTAATTTGTGGACTTCATTTGCCACACACAGTACACCCAAAAAGTAAAGGAGATCCTAACACAGAAATAAAATATAAAAACCAATTCATCCTCACAGGTGCGAGAGGGTTGAGTAAAGAGTCAGGCCTTGATGCCTGTGCCAGGATCACCACACCTTTGGCACAGCTGTGTGTACCCATGTGCCATGCTGGCTTTATAAAAGAACACTTTGCTAACTTTCTAAGACTGTAGACCTAAACACAAAATTCTGTTTCTAAGATAACATCCTGTACCATACCTTATGTTTTACTTTGGCTGCCAAACTAGAACAGTCATTGCCTCCATTATTTTTAAATAGAGGGCTTTTCAGTGCTACATTTATGAGTTTCTCATTTTTTAAGTGGATAAACTTGGCCAACACCAAAACCCTAAATACTTTTACTAGAACAAGTACCAGCCACCGTAGACACGTCCTTCATAGAGAAAAAACTGCCTTCTTGATACTTTGGTCTGGCCAACAGACATCCCGCCAGGTTTACAGTCAAAGATCAGAGTTCTCTGACAACAGCATGAGGAATATTTCCCATCCAGGAATGAGTGGATTCTAATGGGAGTTTGCAGGTCTGGCAAAAAGCTGCGTGGACTAGGCCAAACCAAACATTGAGTGGAAAACTCCACTCAGACAGTATTCCGTGGGCCTGGGCCCCCTGCGTCCAGCCCACATGTGCAACTGACTCTAGTTAGGAATGAAGCAGCAGCCAAGCAGTACTGCACATACTGTACAGAGCCTGTGCCTCATCCAGGTGGAGGGAAGATGACAGGACCACTGGGACAATGCCCCAGGTCTAATCAGAAAAATATGTTCTGGGTTTTTCCAGGACCTTGTAATGCCAGAGATATTTTGATCATGAAGTTGAGGAGATATTTTGAGCATAAATGGCTTTTGTGACCCATATGTCTAAATATTTTCCCTTTAATGATAGGAAAAAAGAAACCTTGGTTCATAGCTCCACAAAAGTGAAAAAAAAATGAAAGAAAACTGCTTAAAGCATGTATCCTGCCAGATTCTGCCATCTCCCTTAAACTTCTTATTCCTCAACTGCAAATTCACTGGTTAGGAACAGCGTTGCTATACATTTTGCATAGTGACAAGTATACTTTTTATACCCCAAACTATTAAATACTTATTCATATAATCTACTTTTGTTAATTTATTTTAAATACTTTTAAAGGTGTTATGTAAGCGCTTCTTGAAATTGTGCCCCCAATAAGAAAGCTTTCATAAAGAACAAATTGATTCATCATATCTAAACTTAAACTTGCCACAACTTATGTATTACTTCTCTCCATTGCTGTGAATAATTGAGAGTTGTCTGGTATCTGCTTTAAAAGTATGTGACATTTGGGATGCCTGTGTGGCTCAGTCAGTTAAGATCTGACTTTGGATCAAGTCATGATCTCACGGTTCATGGGCTCAAGCTCCGAGTAGGGCTCTGTGCTGACTGCTCAGAGCATGGAGCTTGCTTCAGGTTCTGTCTCCTCTCTCTCTGCCCCTCCCCTGCTCATGCTCTGGCTCTTCTCAAAAATAAGTAAACATTAAAAAAATTTTTAAATAATAAAAAAATAAGTTAAAGTATGTGACATTTACTAATTATGTCTGAAACTGGAAAGCATGGCGATGCATGTATGTGGCAAATGCAGAGCAAGATATTCTCTCCAGAAGAGTACTAAGTCATTTAACTTAACAGTATATTATAGTAGACTTCATAAAGCAGTTGAAGATGTCAGAAGATTTCTAAATGTGGAAAGAAAAATTAACTTTTCAAATTCTGTGAACTTCAATGATTATACAGATATATAAAACAAGTTAGCTATATCACATGCACTAATATTTCTATGACTAACAATAGCTATTAACATCCAATTTCCAACATAAATATATATATGTACGTGTATATATATATACATATATATACATTTCCTGACGTAAATTCTTATAACTAGAACAGCATAGTTTTTCTAAATAAATAGAATTCACATTCATTTAAGTAAAATTACATTTTATACATCTTCTCAAAGAATAAGGGAAGAGCCCAAAATTACCGTGAGCTGTTAACTCCAGCAAAGGTTAGTTACTGTCTACTGTACTTTTTCTGCTTCCTCAGAATTCCACATCACCTCATTTTGCAACCCTATTTTTTCAACTATCTCAGTAAACATTCAAAGATCATAACCCTTCCCACATTTGGTAAAGAAGGGTAAAAGACGGCTCCCCCGGTCAATTGACTTACCAACGAGTGAAGATTTCCCCCGAGTATTCATTTTCCAATGGCAAAAGTTTTAGGAGGGAAAAGAAATAGGTTATTTTGTTCAAGCCAGAGCATTTTTGACTGAAATATTTTTATCTTTTTCTTTTAAAATAATATCTACAATTTCTATAGCTATTATAATTTACAAAGTGCTGCCCCATGTTATTTTGTTTAATTCTCATGAGAACATGTGTTTAGACTACTATTTTGTAGATGCAGAAACTAAAGCCAGAATCTGAATCTATGCCCCTAAACCCCAGCACAAACTTTTTCCCCTTGATCACACTTCTCTGAATATGTGAAAGTCAGAAATAAGGCTACTTAGAACTCTCTTCTCTTGGGTGAGAACCATAAAGAAGATTCATGACTTAAAGAAAGATACTAATGGAAACTGAGAAGACACTTCACAATTCTGACTTGATCTGTGAAAAAAAAAATTTTTTTTGATAGAGAAAGAACTGAGACATGAAAGTGATCATTTCAGCCTCTAAGGAATTCACTGAAAAATGAGAACCATTTTAGCATTAGTAGGACTAATACTAAAGCAGAGGTTCTGATTGGCACTACAAAACAAAACTAAACAAAACCAAAAACAAACAAAACCCTGGGATTAAAATACCACATTTGTAGTCACAGTAAGGATAAATCTAGGTAAGAGCTGCTTGTAACTGTAAACAAATGGTATCTCTACTGTAGTCAAGTTAAAAAAAACTTTTAAAAAGAATTTGAGTGTAATGGTAAAATTGCTGAAGGACATGCCAAGTAGAAAGAGGTTAATGAGGAAAACTACACTAAAGTGGGGAACCTCTGGTCTGAAAATTGTAACTGGAAAGATTGTTAACAAACTTAAATTGATAATTTCTTAATTGTGCTGTGTCAGTTGAAGTTACTGTTGAGTTTCCTGCCTTTCTACATTGAATTATTTGAACTCACAATTCCCACAGTTTGAGGAGCATTAAACATCCCCATGATCCCTTTCTACCTTTATCTTCTACTTTCAATATGTGCCGTCTCAGTGTTTCATTGTATCAACCACATTGTGAACTCCTAGCTTTTACTGGTTTCAAAAAAATAAAATTAAAATTACCTTTTTAAAAATCACATTCACACTAATAATTATGAGCAATGGAGATATTATTACAGATTTCAAAAGATTTGAGGGGTGTGGCGTGGCTCCAATTTTAAAATTCATCCTCCAGATACCATTTTCCTCAAAATTTCTCTGATAGGAATGAAGTTTGGAGGTCCTGACTTTGACCTTTCTCTAGCCTGCACCTCACCTAGTCTCCCAACCTGCTAACTACTCTTGCTTTTCACTGACCTCCTCTTCTCATTTTCTTCTCCCTCCATCTCAGGAAAGGCAAAACGTTTCTTGTCTCAAGTTTAACAATATAGTGATTGTCTTTTGTTGTTGAGATGTTCCTAAGGTCTCATCATCCAAACCAGGAGATTACTCAAGCATTTTTCTCCCCCAATATCTCTTAACTATCGCAAAGGGGGAAAGGATGGAACAATAGTCATAAATGATCAAACAACTCTAGTCAGCCATTGATTTGAAAAGCAATATACATTTAAAACCAATTTAGATAACATATGATTTGTCCTGTGTATTTCATACTCATAGTTGTTTTAAAAGCAAACTACTTTTATGTATCCAGGTCACATGGATTTGAAGGATCAGTAAGCAAAATCCTTCATACAGAATAATAAAGGACATGGCATATGGAGCTATACAGCATCGTTCAAATTATGTCTCCCCCACCACCTTAGGCAAGTTACTCAACCTCTTGGCCTCAATTTCCTCATATGCAAAATAGAATGCTAATAATTACTTCTACCTCCTAGAGTTATAATATGGGTAAAATGAACTAATATAAGTAAATTCCTTAGACCATTGCCTGGCACACGGTTAAGTACTGAATAATGTTCACTCTTTATAGAAGTACCTTCACTTATTCCAGAAGGCAGTGGTGTCTTTCTTCCTTATATCTCCTCTTAAGCACTTGTTACACTTGCTGTTTTTAACTATTTATTTGTCAATTACTAATATGGAACTTTGAAAAAACTCATATGTCTATAATAGAATACAACTTACAGCATATCTTAATTCAGTGGTTCATATAGATTGCAATCTTCTTATAGACATTGACTGCATTTTAGCATCTTTGTATCTGCCATAGTTCTCAACGGAGTAACTTGCTCAGAATAGGGACTTAATATTTACTAGCTCAAACACCAACTGTAGTAAAACCAATGGTGTGTCAGTATACTTCTAAGAAGGTTTATTACACCATATTGGAGAATCACCACAAAACTCTATTAATCAAGTAGTATTTGCCTTCTCCCTCTCCATTGCTACAGATATTCCAACTTTTTATATGGACTTTTCATTGTTCCTACAGAAATTCAAAGCAAAAAAAAAAAAGGCATAAGGGGAGCTAAATAAATGTTCATCTCATGAAGCTGCATCTATATCCATGGTAAAGAACACATTTCTGTATTTTTTACTTTCCAGTATTTTTGTTTTCTAGGATATTTCCTATGTAAAATACACAATTATAAAATACTTTTAGCTGCCATTATAAAATCTATTGAAGAATGTGGGCACATTTTAGGATAAGATTTTTATCTCTTGAGTTTTTGTTTTACTTGAAAATTACTTAATTCATATGTAGCTGAGGGCTGGGGCAGGGTTAATTTGTACTGGCCATTTTACCTATTTTTCATGGCTATGAGAAACTCAAGGATAGAAACTACTTTCCAGACACTTAGTTCACAATATTTCTTCATTGCTCTGCTCATATAGCTCATTCTTTTTTTTTATGTTTATTTATTTACGTTGAGAGAGAAAGAGAGTATGTGCATACACATGAGCAGGGGAGGGGCAGAGAGAGCATCCCAAGCAAGCTCCACACTGATAGTGTGGATCTCACAAACTCTGAGATCCTGAACTGAGCCAAAATCAAGAATCTGGTGCTTAACTGACTGAGCCACCCAGGCACACTTCATGTATCTCATTCTTAATTCCCATATGCATACACACCCTACCTTAGAAGAAGTTCTCAGACACACTAGAGTCCAATTTCATGAATTAAATGAAGTTAGCTAAAGGGGAAAAGAAGAGACAATTTTAGGTCTGATTCTTTTTGGATCACAAAATCTGAGGCTTGGGTTGCTTCCAAACACCTGCACCTAACTAGAAAGAGCAGGGACATGTTTCATGGATCCCTAACCAATTACCTCTTAATAAAATAAACATTATCATTTTCCTAAGATAATTTTCATGGAAGTGCACTTGGCTTAGACATGGTGCCTATAAAAATAAAATTACTGACATATTATGCATCTTTGCATCCATAAGTAGAAATATGTATCGGGTTATAGAGATCCAGACACATACAACCTGTCTTCTAGAATAGTAGTAAACATCCAACAGTATTTAGAGGAACAGTGAAAACAAATAACAACAAAACTGCATAATCTATGCTTTAACACAAGCTCAAATGGAGATGCTATCATCTTTGCCTCCAACAGAATGTTGTTCTATGTTTAAACCCCTATGATTAATGGGGGTGAGTCTAAAAATGGTTAAATTCTTTTGCATAAAATATTCTGTAAATTACTGGACCCAAGAAGAGGTTCTCTGAGACTCCAATTTTTAAAATACTGAGGCATAACATTGACAAAGAGGCTATTCTTCCCACTACTGCTCAGAACCCTACAATAATTTAGCAGCTCAAGGAATATAGCTTGAGAAATGTCTGCAGATATTTTTCTCAGAAACTAGTGCTCTCATGATGTAATGTGACAAATGAGCCTTTTCAGGCAGTAATTCTGTATACTTTTGAGTTAGAACATAAGCATACAAAAACTGTCATCAAGTAACAACTATATCTAGAATGTGGATATTTTGAACCACTGGCTTGGAAATATATGGAGATAACTGAGCAGTACATAGAGAGTGGTGGAGATCCTGCTATTATACAGATAGAGGCTAGCATATCAGCAGATATTTGGTTAAATGTATACCGAAGCTTTGGAAAGCTAATAAATAAAATCAACCCTCCCCACCTCCCCACCAACTTCAGTAATGATCAAGTGATAGAAGGAGGACTTAGGCAGAAAGAAAACAAAATGCCAGTTTTATTACTAATGAATTGGAGGATGCGGTTTTGGTGTTCAGGCATTATGAGCTTCCTAATACTGGATCCCCAAATTAAATAGAATTACCACCCTACCACAGCAAATGCTGTAGGCTGCAGACCTCCCCAACAGGAGCAAAGTCTGGAAGGTCATGGCAGAATGCATGCTTTCTGCAGGCAAATCCAGGTGGGGCGGGGGTGGGGGTGGGGGGGGGAGAAGAATTAGGCTACACATGTAAAATTCCTCTTTCCAAACTCACCAATCTTTCCAAGCTTGCCAATCAACTTAGGAGCATTGAGGAAGAGGCTGGGATAAAAACATCACTTTTACTCTCAAGGAACTCTTTCTATATAGAAAGATGAAGCCTATGGAAAGGAGGTTCCTCTATCATCAGTAACATACAAGGAGCCTGACACTGGGTCAGTTGGATAGGAATCTACTTATGGAACAATCTACCATGATCCAGGCACTTGCCAATAATGCGAGTTAGATACCAACAAATATTTGTCTTCCTAACCCTAAAACAGTATATATGGGATATAAGCTCATTTCTACTCTTCTTTTCCAAAGGGCTGGAAGAAGAATTATGCCTCCTAAACATAAGAATTGGTGGTAAATAAGACCATTTAGTAATCCTATGATTACAAAGGTGATTTAGAAAAAGATTTCCACTGCCATTTAGAAGATCCATGGAGGTGAGAAGGGATGAGTAATAGAGATTAGATTCAGATTCAAAATAACTTTTATGAAGTGCATAATGGATGTTAGGAAAAAGCTAATACTTTCACAAACAATTTCATTTAATATAATTTAGTCCTTAAAACAGCCACATTATAAGAAGAAAAATTAAGGCTCAGAAGGTTAAGTAATTTGTTTAAGGAGTCATAGGAAAGAAGAGGTAGAATGATATTTTGAACCATGTATGACCCAGACTCATTTCATCCTGATGCACAGCAGAGGTTAACAGTATATAGATATCAAGACAATTATAACTTTAAAAAAAATGAATTTTGTAAACAAAAGTAAAAAACCTATGAAACTTTCAAGCATACTAAGTAAAATAAAATATTCTACTTGATATCATAACAGCTCTTCTAAACTAATTTTAAAGGATTTTTTTAATCTTCAAGGCACCTTTTCAGGGAACATTTTAAAAGACCAACAGCTATATGACTAGGCTATCAGTAAATGGACTTTGTTCCCCTTAAAATCATTGTGTATATGTCCTCCATTAAACCCAAGCCTTGGAACTTTCACCAAAATTAGAGAAATTTTCCTTTGACACTGCACAGATACAGGGTGACCCAGTGGCAATCACCCCCTTTCAGGCATAGCACATGAGGCATTTTAAATGCTGGGGGAGATAATCTATGGATTAAAACCAACATAAAAGCTGAAGTAAAAGAAAGCAGTCCTTCTCTTTTGTGAAATAATAGCTCAGTGAAGCAGTACACAGTGTCCTGAAGGTATATCAGGAACCATAAGGCTTAGCCTGTGCTTTGATTGTTCCCAGAGGCTCCCTTGGCTTTTCTGGCATACTTCCTCTCAGATTTATTTTCCACCCCACCACTTCCTGGAGTGATTAGAAACAAATACCAATGCCAAGCAAGTCCAAATATGCCTGAGATCCTCTTAAACAGTTTGGCACTTCCTGCTGCTTTCATTGGCAAATCTGTGATGTGGTTTGCTAGAGAACTTTTAATTAGAATTCTGCTAATGCAATAATTTGGAATTTTGATTGATTCACTTTAAAAAGTATTTCTAGATTTATATTTGGAAAGAACAAGTTATGCCCTAGATTGAGTGAGAACAATTTTATATAGGCTTAGCCCTAAAAAGAATGGAATAAGCAGTAATCTAAAGAATATAACTTGAGAGCTATCACAGAAATCTAAATAATCTCAATATGTTTTGCTCCTCTTACTTTCCTTAGTACTTTCCACCCTTTCAGCCACCTTACTTGATATACTTACCATTTGAGTCTCTCATTTGAGTTGGAAAACTAAAGTAAATTCTCTCGGAAAGGCTGATAAATGGGGGAATAGGGGAAATGAGGGAATGGAGGAAATAAGGGAGTGGTGGTATTGAAAGAGGGATCATCCACCCCTGAAGAATCAGGGTTAACCGCTTTATGAGGCTGACCATTTTTCATCTTCAGGAGCAGAGACTGAAGAAAGCATGTTGCACTGAAGTAGAGAAAGTCATCTCATAACTATTACTTTGTGAACTTGCCAAGAGGGGGTCCAGTCTTAAACTCAATGTATGTTATCACAGAGTTCAGAGTAATTCCTGGAAATCATCAATTCAATAGTATGAAAAACAATATATAAACTGGCAAAAGAAAAAGCCTTCTTGCTTTCCCTATATCAATTTCATCATCTTAAAGATGTAATAGCTCTAAAAAGAATATATTCAGACTATTAAAAACAAATGTGATGAAGATCCCTTCCAAAATGGCCGAATAAGGATCTCAAAAAATCTGGTCCTCCCTAAAAGCATTAAGAATATCAAAAATTTTTTAAATAAACATTTTCAGAACTCTAGAAATTAACTGAAAGTTTGCAACAACGTTAGAAGAAATTATTCAAGGAAAAAGACAGTATCAGCAAGAACAGCAAGCATTATAGCATTTTTGTTCACCCTATTCCCATTCTCCTCTCCCAAGTTTCACAGTAACCATGAAAACTAACAGCCTCACAATATATAGTAGCTGCAAAAGCCATAAACTTAGCAGCCACTAGAGAGGAAAGTATAGATTTGGAGCTCCTAAAATATCCCAATTCCTAGATATTTTTCATTATTTGACTTGTCTAGTAGCTCCCTAGAAGCCCTCACTTGCAGAATTCATCTCTATGTGACCTAACTGAGAGCTTGTTTGCAGCAAACAGGCTTTTCCAAGGGCATTTAATGACAGCAATCATAAGAAATTGTCTAACATAATAGCTGAATAAGGTAGAAATAACATTTGAAGCAAAAACGAGGCTGATCAAAATAATCAAAAGGAAAAGCTGGGGAATGCAATATCTATAGTAGGCTGTGAAAATCTCCAAAATTATCTGGGAATTTAGAAGCCCACATGAATATGCAGGTATTTATGGTTTTTTAAATTTTATTTTATGTATATCATGATGTTTTGCTATCTTAAGAATATTTCTGGCTAGAGAGAGACTGCCCTTCCTGGTACTAGCCAATTATTAGATACTGCAAAAGATTCAGAGGGAACACACCTTTAATATGCAAACTAACCAGTCCAGAGCCAAACATCGTCTATCTGGCCTGTGTGGCTCAGGAGGCAATATTCTTCTACCTTAATAATCCCAGGCAAAATAACAGTAGCTAGAGACCATCTCCATAACCCAAAGTCCACTGAAATTTTTCAAACTGTCAATCCTAACCTGTTTACTCTGTCCTGTCCTACTCTTTCTAAGGAAACCCCAATAAAGTCTCTGGCCTAGACTTTCTCTTGCTCCTGTCTTCTGTCTCCTAACCACAATCTGGTGTCACTCCCATGGTCACGTGTGGTGTGCCAGGACTCCTGTTTATAGAAACTGTGAGTATAATAAACTTATACTCACCCTCATATCAGATCTCAAACCTTAGAAGCTGAACCAAAGATATGAGCCCCCAAAATATCTGGCTTTGAAAATAAATGGGACTTACATCTAGGAGACTCAGAAAGAACTAGGAAATTGAAATTCTGCTCTTAGAGGACTTGCACACAGACTCACTTGCCCTGGACCCCAGCGAAAAAGCAGCAGTTTGAAAAGTGCCTAGACTATAAATGGAGGAAAAGACTATAAATGGAGGAAAAGACTATAAATGGAGGAAATCCATTTACTCATATTAAAGCATCTACTGGAGGAGCAGGGGCCTGTCAGGATTCTCTCTAAAGATAGAGATGTTACCAGGTGTTATTTTTGTCTTCTCCCTCTCCTTTTCTAGTGCCAGCAGACAAGCATAGTCATAGTGCTCTCTCGCTCTCTCTCTCTCTCTCTCTCTCTCTACCCCACTATAGCCAGCAGACATACCTTGTCCCTGCATTATCCCTGTCTTGCTTACACTGATGGGCACACACTGGCCTACCACTCTCATGCTACCCCACTAAAGACCATGGCATGTTCTGGCCCTGCACTATCCCACTGCCATGTTAAAGCTTGCAGGTGCACAATGGACCTATGCTTGCCCACCGCCTCACGAAAGCCAGTAGGTGCACTCTGACCCTGCTCTCTCCTGCAGCTTCACTAAAGTCAGTGAGCACAGTCCACATAGGAGACTTTTCTTGATATCCTGGCTCTGGTGGCCAAGAAGTTTGTGTTCTTAGGCCTCAAGAGAATGAAACACTCAGAGAGATTGTTTCTGGCAGACTGCTGACCCTGGGCACTGCCCAGACAGCATAGTGAAACACACCTTAAGTCTTCCTGTGGAAAAAGTCCTATTTATTTGTCCTGAGGCTTCAACCAGAGAACCAGGCCTCAGGTTTGCTACAAACTTGGATGCTATGGAGGTGCATTCAAGGAATGTAGGCCAGGGGATGCCATCTTTGTGCTCTCCCTTGGCGTAACTGTAGCTCAGTGGTACTTTCCAGAAATGAACTTAAACACTTATCTAAAGCCCTGATTTTTGCAACCACCACTCAAGAGACACCTCCAGATCACCTGGTTTAGAGGCCAGCAGTGTTTACAATTGAGGTCCCACGGGACAGCATATATTTGTATACTTTAAAAGCCGCTCCCCAAGGCCTGGCTTACAATCGCCCTGAAACTAGGAGCTGACTAAGACCCCTCCCTTGGAGCACTGAAATGTCTTGGCAAAACCTCATGAACTGATACCTATCAAGAATAAATCAGGCTACTTAGGCAATCACAAAAGTTTAAGAGACAATCAAGAGATAGAAAAAGTTTGAACAATAAAGTTCATCTCCTAAACAAGACCACTTCTTCAAGACTGTTTTGCCTAATACATAGAAACAAACACAAAGAGTCAAGCAAAACGAAGAAATAGAGAAATATGTTCCAAATGAAAGAAAAAGATAAAACCTCAGGGGGGAAAAAAGCTTCATAAAATGAAGATAAATATAAAATGAAGATAAATAATTACCTAATAAAGAACTCAAAGTAATGGTCATAAAAATGCTCACAGAAGTTGGGAGAAGAATGGAGGGTCACAATGAGAACTTCAACAAAAAGATAGAAAATATAAGAAAATATAAGAAGTCACAAAGCTGAAGAATACAATAATTGAATTTAATAATACACTAGAGGATTTTGTTCAACAGCAGACTAGATGAAGCAGAAGAAAAGATCACTAATCCAGAAGACAGGGCAGTAGAATTCACAGAGCAAGAAAGGAAGAGAAAAAGAAAAATAAAGAAAGAAAAGGAAAAATAAATTTTAAAAAGTGATGATAGTTTAATGAATCTATAGAATAACATCAAGCAGAATAACATTAATATTATAGGAATCCCAGCAGAAGAGAGAGAACAAGGGGAAGAAAACGTATGTAAAAAATAATGGCTAAAAACTTCCCTAACGTGGAGAAGAAAACAGATATTCAGATCCAGGAAGCCTGGAGAGTTTCAAACAAAATGAACCTAAAGAGATTCACACCAAGACACATCAAAAATTAAAATGCCGAAAGCTAAGATAAAGAGAGACTCTTAAAAGCAGCAAGAGAAACACAACTTGTAATGTCCATGGGAACCCCCCATAAGACTACAGCATATTTTTCAGAAGAAATTTTGCAGGCCAGAAGGAAGCGGCATGATATATTCAAAATGTTAAAAAGAAACAAACAAACAAACAAACACGAAAGCAAACAAATACTCCCAAGCAAGAATATTCTACCTGGCAAGATTAGCATTCAGAATTGAAGGAGAGATAGAGCTTTCCAGACAAGCAAAAGCTAAAGGAGTTCATCACCACTATAATATCTGTAAGTAAAATGTTAAAGGGACTTATTTAAGTTGAAAATAAAGGGAACTATTTGGGAACAAGAAAACATATGAAAGTAAAACTCTCACTGGTAAAGGTAAATATACAGTAAAGATAGTGGATTAATCATTTATAAAGCTAATATGAAGGTCAAACCAAAAGTAGTAAAACTAAAACTACAATAATTAGTTAAGGATATGCAAAATAAAAATATGTAAACTACAACATCAAAGACATAAAATGTGTGTGTAGAGAAGTAAAAATATAGTTTTGGAATTAATTCAAACTTGCTGTCAATTTAAAATAGACTGTTATATATAGAGGCTGCTATATGTTAACCTCATGGTGACCACAAAGCAAAACCTGTAGTTGATACACAAAAGATAATGATAAAAAAGAATCTAAACATAACACTAAAAACAGTTATTAAACCACAAGGGAGAAGAGCAAGAAAAAAAGAAAGGATCAAAGGTAAACTACAAAACAGCCAGAAAACAGTTAACAAAATCGCAGTAAGTAACTACCTATCAATAATTATTTTAAATATAAATGGACTAAATGCTCCAATCAAAAGACACAGAATGACTAAATGGATTTAAAAAAAAAAATAAGACCCAATTATAATACTACTTACAAGAGACTCACTTCATATGTAAAAACAGAGACTGAAAATGAAGGGATATAAAAAGATGTTTCATGCAAATGGAAACCAGAAGAAAGCTGAGGTAGCTATACTTAAATCATACAAAATAAAATCAAAGATAGGCATTACCTAATGATAAAGGAATCAATCCAACAAGAAGATATAACATTTAAAAATATATCTACAGCCAACATAGGAGCACCTAAATATACTACAAATACTAACAGACCTAAAGGGAGAAAATGACAGCAATACAATAAAAGTGGGACTTTAATACCCCCACTCACATCAATGGACAGACTATCCAGAAAGAAAATTGATAAGAAATATAAGCCTTAAATAACACTTTAGACTAGCGACACTTAATACATAAATGTAGAACATTCCATCCAAAAGTAGCAGAATACATATTCTCCTCAAGTGCAAATGAAACAGTTTCCAGGATGGATCATATGTTAAATTACAAAACAAGAATGGCTATACTCATATAAGACAAAATGGACTGTAAGACAAAGATTATTATTTAAGGCAAAGAAGTATATTTTATAATGATATAAGACAATCAATTCATCAGAAAAACTTCACAATTATATACATATATGTGCCTAAAAAGAGACCTCAAAATATATGATGAAAAGGTGACAGAATTGAAGGAGAAAAAGACAATTCAACAGTAATAGTTGGAAACATCAAAACCCCACTCTCAGTAATGCATATAACAATTTAAAGATCAATAAGGAAATAGAAAACTTAAATAATACTATAAGCTAACTACACATAACTGACATCTATGGAACATTCCATACAAAGGCCACAGAATACATATTCTTCTTATGTACACATAAAACATCTAGGATATGCCTTATTCTAGCCCCTACAAAAACCTTAATAAATCTAAAGGGATTAAAATTACACAAAGTTTTTTCCCCAGTAATATGAAATGAAATTAGAAATCAGTAATAGAGAGAAATTTGGGAAATTTACAAATAGGTAAAAATTAAGCAACTAACTGCTAATTAATCAATGGGTCCAAGAAAAAATTATAAAGAATCACAAAGAAGAGATCAAAGATATAACTTAAAATTGAAAATAAGAGAAATGAAAGCAAACAAACAAACAAAAAAGCTGAACTTCTGGGATGCAGCTAAATCAGCATTTAGTGTGAAATTTATAGCTTTAAAAAATATTACATTTTAAAAAGTAAAAATCTCAAAGTTCCAGTTCAAGATGGTGATATAGGAAGACTCTGAACTCATTTCTTTCATAGTACACACTAAATTACACCCATTAATAGAACAATTCCTCCTAAAGAACTGATGGTAGACTGAACAGCTACAAAAAATCAAAGATAGAATGGCAAGAGAAGAGCAAGAGAGACTGAGAGATGGTAAGAAAGGGAGCCCCCCACCACCAACACTACAAACAGCAGTGGGAAGAGATAGTACTGAGGGACCAGGAACAGATACCTCTCTCTTTGGGCACAGAAGCCGTGGTTTAAAAGAGCAACTAGCATATAAAGGAGACAACACTAGTATTCTGTGGGACTGGAGAATGACTGAGTTTATATTCCACACCACCATAAAAGCCTAGGTCAGAGCAGGGTCAAGACACCATAATGGCATAATGGGCAGGTCCAGTTTTCTCAGTGAGGTTGTGACCAGCTAGCCCACAAGGCCACACCAGCTGCCCTATGGCACTAGAGCACAGAAAACAAGCCATGATTTTGTGGTTTGCATGTGTGTATGTCTATTAATTTTTACTTTTTAATTTAACTTAATTGTATTTACTTTTTTTAATGTTTATTTATTTTTGAGAGGGAGAGAAAGAGAGCATGAGCAAGGGAGAGGCAAAGAGAGAGGGAAACACAGAACCCAAAGCAGGCTCCAGGCTCTGAGCTGTCAGCACAGATCCTGATGAGGGTCTTGAACTCATGAACTGTGAGATCATGTCCTGAGCCGAAGTCAGAAGCTTAACTGACTGAGCCACCCAAGTGTCTCTAATTTAATTTACTTTTTAAAATTTGTCTTGTCTTGTTTTTATTTTTTTATTTTTGTTTTTTTTTGTTTCTTTCTTGTTCTCTTTTTTCTTTTCTTTTATTATTTTTTTCTTTATTCTATCTGTAAAAAAACACAGTTTAAAAGAGTAATTAGCATATACAACCACAGCTCCAGCTAATCACCAAAAGTCACCAAACACACACAATCTGCATAGGGGTCACCATACACAAGACCATTCCTTCAATTTTAGGAGAAGTAGCCATTTCACTAATCCATAGAAACAAATACAGAAAGTCAAGCAAAATCAAGAGACAGAGGAATATGCTCCAAAACCAAAAAGCAAGAAAAAACTCAGAAAAACAATTAAATGAAATAGAGATAAGCAATATGTCTGATAAAGAATTCAAAGTAGTGATCATAAAGATACTCACTGGGCTAGAGAAAAGAATGGAAAACTCAGTAAGACCTTCAATAAAGAGCTAGAGACACATTGATCCAAATCTCTGGACATAGCAAAAGCAGTTCTAAGAAGGAATTTTATAGCAATACAGGCCTGCTTCAAGAACCAAGAAAAAAAAACTCAAACAATCTAATCTTATGCCTAAAGGAACTAGAAAAAGAAGACCAACACCCAAGGTGAGTAGAAGAAAGGAATAAAGAGATCAGATCAGACATAAATGCTGTAGAGACCAAAAAAAAAAGAAAATCAATGAAATCAAGAGCTGGTTCTTTGAAAATATAGTGAAATTTACAAACCCTTAGCCAGACTCAGAAAGAAAAAAAGAGAAAGAATCCAAATAAAACCAGAAATGGGAGAGGAGGAATAACTACTGATACCACAGAAATACAAAGGATTTTAAGAGAATACTATGAAAAAGTATACGTTAACAAACTGAACAACCTAGAAGAAATGGATAAATTCCTAAAAACATACAATCTTCCAAAAGTGAACCAGAAAGAAATAGAAAATTTGAATAGACCACTTACAAGTAACAAAATTGAATCAGAAAAAAAAAAAAAAAAGTCCAGGACTAGATAGATATACAAGTGAGTTCTACAAGACATTAAAGAAGAGTTAATACCTATCCTCCTCTAATTATTACAAAAGATAGAAGAGGACGGAAAGCTTCCAAACACATTTCAAATACATCTAAATACATACAAGGCCAGTATTACCCTGATACCAAAACCAGACAAAGACACTACAAAAAAAAAAAAAAAACATTACAGGCCAATATCCCTGATGAATATAGATGCAAAAGTCTCAACAAAATTCAACAACCCACATACCACAATACATTAAAAAGAACACTCACCACAATCTGGTGGCACTTACTCCTGGGATGCAAGGATGGTTGAATATTTAAAAATCAATCAACATCATACACCACATCAACAAAATGAAGGCTAAAAATCATATGATCATCCAAATAGATGTAGAAAAAGCATTTGAAAAGATACAACAGCCATTCATGATAAAACCTTTCAACAAACAAAATGGGGTTAGAGGGAAGACCCCTCAACATAATAAAAGCCAATATGAAAAGCCCACAGCTAAAATAATCCTCAGAGGGGAAAAACTGAGAGCTTTTCCTCTAAGGTAAGGAACAAGACAAGGATTTCCACTCTTGCCACTTTTATTCAACATAGTATTGGAAGTCATAGCCACAGCCATTAGATAACAAAAAGAAACAAGAAGCATCTATATTGGTAAAGAAGTTAAACTGTCACTATTTGCAAATGACATAATACTATATGTAGAAAATCCTAAAGACTCCACCAAAAAACTACTAGAACTAATAAACAAGTTCAGTAAAGTGGCAGTATACAAAATTAATATCCAGAAATCAGTAGCATTTCTATACATTAACAATGAAATTTCAGAAAAGGAAATCAAGAAAGCAGTCCCATATACAACTGTACCAAAAATAATAAAATACCTAGAAATAAACTTACCCAAGGAGGTGAGAGACCTGTACTCTGAAAACTGTAAAACACTGATGAAAGAAGCTGAAGACAACACAAATGGAAAAATATCCCATGCTCATATATTGGAAGAATTACAACTGTCCAAATGTCCATATTATGCAAATCAATCTATAGATTCAATGCAATCACTATCAAAATACCAACAGCGTTTTTCACAAAAGTATAACAAATAATACTAAAAATTCTATGGAACCACAAAAGACCTCAAATAGTCAAAGCAATCCTAAGACAGAAGAACAAAGCTGGAGGTGTCACAATTCTGGATTTAAGATATATGTCAAAGCTGGCACAAAAATAGACACACAGAGGTGTGCCTGGGTGGCTTAGTTGGTTGAGCATCCAACTTCAGCTCAGGTCATGATCTCGGGGTTCCTAAGTCTGAGCTCCACATCAGGTTCACTGCCGTTAGCCTGTCAGTACAGAGCCCACTTCCAATCCTCTGTACCCTCCTCTGTACTCCTCCTCCACTGGGTTCTCCCAAAAATAAATAATAAAAAAAATAGACACACAGATCAATGAAACAGAATAGTGACTCCAGAAATAAACTCACATTTATATTGTCAATTAATCTATGACACTGGAGACAAGAATATACAATGTGGAAAATACAGTCTTTTCAATAAATGATGCTGGGAAACTGGACAGCCACATGTAAAAGAAGGAAACTGAACTACTTTCTTATACCATACACAAAAATAAACTCAAAATGGATTAAAGACCATTTGAGACCTGAAACCATAAGTATCCTAGTAAAGACCAGAGGTAGGAATTTCTCTGACATCAGCCATGGCAACATGTTCCTAGATATATCTCCCAAGACAAGGGAAGCAAAAGCAAAAATAAACTATTGGGACTACATCGAAATAAAAAGCCTTGCACAGCAAAGGAAACCATCAACAAAACAAAAAGACAACCTATTGAATGGGAGAAAATATTTGCAAGTTATATATGCTATAGGGAGTAAAAACCAAAATATATAAAGGACTTACACAACTCAACACCAAAACCCCCAAAGAATTCGATTAAAAAATGGGAAGAGCACCTGAGTAGACATTTTTCCAAAAAATACATCCAGATGGCCAAGAGACACATGAAAATATGCTCAACATCACTAATCATCAGGCAAATGTAAATCACAACTATAGTGACGTATCGCCTCACACCTATTAGAATGGCTAATATCAAGAAGACAAGAAACAAGTGTTGGCAAGGATGTGGGGAAAAAAGGAACTTTCATGCATGGTTGGTGCATTTGGTAAATTGATACAGTCATTGTGGAAAACAGTACAGAGGTTCCTCAAAAACTTAAAATAGAAATACCGTATGATTCAATAATTCCATTATTGGATATTTACCCAAGGAAAATGAAAACACTAACTCAAAAAGAAATATGCACCCCTATATTTATTGCAGCATTATTTGCCGAGATAGGGAAACAACCTAAATGTCCATCAATAGACAAATGGATAAGGAATATGGGATATAGATAGATATAGTTGATATATATAAAGAGATGAGAGAGAGAGAGAGAGAGACAGAGAGAGAGAGAGAGAGATCCACAATGGAATATTACACAGCCCACAACCATAAAAAATGATGAGACAAGGTGCCTGGGTGGAGATAGAGAGAGAGAGATCCACAATGGAATATTATACAGCCCACAACCATAAAAAATGATGAGACTAGGTGCCTGGGTGGCTCAGTTGGTTAGTCCGACTTCGGCTCCAGTCATGATCTTATGGTTTGTGAGTTCGAGCCCCGCATCAGGCTCTGTGCTGGACAGCTCAGAGCCTGGAGTCTGCTTTGGATTCTGTGACTCTCTCTCTCTGCCCCTCCACTGTTCATGCTCTGTTTCCATCTTTCTCTCTCTCTCTCTCTCTCTCTCTCTCTCTCTCTCAAAAATAAATATTTAAAAAATGATGAGATTGTGCAATTTGAGACAACATAGATGGATCTAGAGGGTATTATGCCAAGTGAAATAAGTCAGACTGAGGAATGCATATACCATATGATTCCACTCATAAATGGAACCTAAAAAAAAGGAACAATAAGCAGAAACAGACCCATAAATACAGAGAGAAAATTGATGGCTGCCAGAGGGGTGAAAGATGGGGGAGGGGAGAGTTGGGTAAAATAGGTAAAGGGGAGAGGGAGATATATATCTCTAGTTGTAGAATGAGCAAGTCATGGGAATAAAAAACAGAGCATAAGTATACAATGATATTGTAATAGTGACATAATGGGACAGAATGGTAGCTATACTTGTGGTGAACATACTATAATGTATAAACTTGTCAAAGCACTGTTATACACCTGAAATAATGTAATATTGTGTTCAACTATACTAAAACAAAAGAGTATGGATCTCATTCTAATAAAATAAAGGATCTTATATCAATGACCTAAGCTTAAGAAACTATAAAAAGAAAAGCAAACTAAATTCAAAGCAAGCAGAAGGCAGAAAATAATAAAGTTAAAACTGGAAATAAATGAAATAGAAAATAGAAAAACAATAGATAAAATCAGCAAAATGAAGGAAGAGTTATGCACAACATTCCAATTGGATGACTTAACTGCCCAGAGCATACACAGGAGTAAATAATGCTACCTTGAGTAATGGTGGAGAAGAATGTCGGGGAGAAGAAGGACACTATCATCATGCTAAAATATCCCTAAGAGTGGATCCTGCACCCCCTCCTACAGATGTTCCAGTTTCCCTCAACTTTAACAGGAGAAAGTTGATTTAGAAAGGCATTTCACTCAGCTACACAACAATGCATCAGGTCTAGCTTAATAAAGTTGTATACTTACAGTATCAGAAAGGTCCACAGAGAAATGTCCACTTTCGGTATTTAGCAGCAGAGCAACCAGATGTTTATCTGTAAATCAGGTGGTAGGTTATATATCCAGTAATTCACCAAATTCAGAATGGTGGCAACTGCCTATGACAGGTGTATTAATGAATTTGGTGAAGCAGGAGTCATACAGGCTACCTTGTGAGAGAAAAAGGAGAGAGGTTATGTATCCATCCCCTTCCCTCTACCATATCAGGAATATCTTGGATCCTAAAGAATTAACATTCTACCAGTTGAGAGGACTTCTCCTTATTAATTGTGATGCAGACAATCTGCCGTTTACCATAGGCAAGGATAGTGCTCTTGATTCAACCCCCAGGGTAGTGAACTCAAATCTTCTGGATTGGATCTTCTTTTGGTTCAGTAAAAAAATTCTATTTTATATACTGTTTAACATTCCATGGAGCCACCTGGACCAAAGAGCAGGGATACTTTAAAGAAAATATTGAATTCAAGACCTCAAATTGATGGTCATTATTTTTTAATACTTGTAGGAAACAAACAAACAGACAAAAAACATTCTCTGTACCTGAGAAATAAATGAATAAGGTTACTGACTTCCACCCTTTGCTGTTTAATAGCCATCCTTATCTTTCAAAAAAGAGTTGAAGGAGGTGGAAGGCCCTTACAGGGTCCCCAAAGGAAGCTGAGATATCAAATTATAAAATAAAAGTGTACAACTGAACAAAGGGGGTCCACAGCCTGTTTAAACATGCAATGCAAATAAGAAGTATCTTTTCTGGAAATTGCTATATTGAGACCCCAGACTGCTTGCCTGAGATGTGTAATCCTGGCAGAAGCTATATAGTCCCCATCTATCAGCCACTTATCCATTACAGTGCCCATCCCTGAAGCTTGGGAGATTTATGCAGCACAGAGTCCATCATATACCCCACTACTGGGCCCACTGATGTGTGTACCTTGAGCCAAAATTCAGAACCATTATCAAAAGCAATGGACTGAAGGAACCCAAAGAGAATAAAAATGTGGCTTTGTAGGACCTAGAAAGTGTGGCCTGAGTCAGTGGAACATATGGGAATGGCTAGGCCAACCACCTAAAAAGTGTCAAATGCAGTCAGACTCAAGCACAACCTTCTGGACTGGACAAGAGCCCAACATGATCTAGAGAGATGCCATCAAGCCCTCTCATGGGCTATTTGAGAGCTCTAAAGTCAAGTAGGCCCTCCAATTACTGGGTCTCATTTTTGTTTGTGGGGGCAGAGAGGGCCAAAAGGTTGGGAATTGTTTCCTCTCAAATGAGATCTAAGATCATCCCCAGGAATTTTATTTGAATATACTAGGTCCTCGTAATTTGTCTGTATTAATGGCCCAGCTATGTTGTGCATGTGTCTCAACATGATCTCATGTTATCCAGTCCTTTCTGGGCAGTGCCCTTATTTAGACCCATCAGGAAGCTAATATAGTAGAAGGCCAATGCTCCCTCAGGGAGTGGGGCTTTTACCAGATCACAGCATACCTGTTCATTGCATGTAGACAAGGAATTTAGGTACCTTATGGGAGGACATTAAAGGTATATTGCAATCCATTCTAATAAAGGCAAACTGATCTGGATAGAAAGTGATGCTCAAAAATGCTTTTTAGATATTAACTGCCACATATCAAGCTCCCTTGGCTTGGGGAATAGCCTCCAGGGCAGTCACAATGTTAGCTACACCAGTGGCAAGGGCAGTACTATGATTATTGAGCTCCCTCAGCGGTGATTCTCCAGCTACCAGAGACCTTGCACACAGGCCAGATGGGACTATTAAGTGGAGAAATAGTTTCACTTTGGATTTCTTAAGCTTGGAAACAGAGTCATTTTTTCTTTTTCTTCACCAGGCAGCTGATACTGTTTTGGAGAGACAATGGCACCAGGCACTGGTAGTCAGGTAAGTTCAGGATCTTCTACACATGCCGCTAAGATGGCCCTAATGGAAGTAACTCCCATTAGGGGTTGGAGGTGAAGGTGAGCCTGAGTGCACATAAATAATACATCTATACCAATAATACATTACATAGTGTAAGTCCTAACAGTGGAAATTTGTAGGGACCCAAAACTACCCATGCATAGCCAATCTTGGGCAAAGATCCCAGAGGCACTAAAACTATAAACTATTATCTGTTCCCCTCATCCTGGTGCAAGGATCATGGGGAACACAGTCACCTGTGAACAAGCATTTGAAAGGCTCAAATGCTATAATTCTTCCCCACATCCCCATTGAACCCTGACCTTGGCAGAAGAACTCCAGTCCCCTTGAGGGGCTAAGGTAGCTCAAACTAATCCCTACTCCTACTTATTTCTAAAGCCAAGAGTTCTGGATAAAGGTTTTTAAAGATGTCCAGTTCATCTCCAGACTTACTGAGAGGGAAGAAGGGTATGGTACTTGTGTCAGTCACAAAGGCATCATCATGTGGACTCTAACAGAACTGCCCATAAGGGCCCCCATGGCCTAGTACCTGATCAAGAGTTCCTTTGTAGGACAATCAATCTCCTCATTTGAGTCCCATTATAGAGTAATCAAATCTAGAGATCTTTTGGTAAAGGCCCTTTTCCAAGTTGCTCAGGAAAGGATGCCCAGTTACTACTCTTTCACTGCTTTTTCTATTGGTCATGTGCAGACAGTGATGGAGCAAGACAAAGAGACCCTGGCAGGGGCAGTCACGAAAAGTTCACGAAGACAAAGTAGGTAGAAAGAAAAGCATAGACAGAGAAACTGAGACCAGACAATAGACTCTAGAGGAGAGACCCAAAATTGCCCTTTTCTGAGGAGCTGACTATGGGATTGCTACTGAGTGAGCTGGGCTGACCTGGGACAACAGTCCCTGCTCCCCGCAAGGCTGGCTAAGAGACTATGAGACTTCCATAGTTTCCCATACATCCTTACCATAAAACCCTACTAACTAAAGGAACCAATGATGTTTGACTTCCTCACAACTAACACTGTGAAGCATAAATACTTTGACAGTCTAAAGTTTGGGGAGGATATGCTATTGAGAGGTCAGTTCCTACATACTTTTGTATGCAAAGCTAACAAACTAGAACTTGACCCTGTGAGAGACAGGAAGTTACTGAAGAGCTTCATGCCAGAGTGACACAAACAGATTAATGATTAGAAAAAACACTTTGTGAACTGTAGAGATTGGCCTGGAAGGCTAAAAGTAAATGGAAGAAGAGAAGATTAGAACATATTAATTTTTAACACTTAGTGTCCCTGTGTGACTTCTTTTTTTTCTGCTTTTTTCTCATTGAGTTTGTATCTGCAAAAAGTAAATGGGGCACTAATGGTTACAGTAAATGTGAGCAGCTGCAGTCAGTTTAATAAATCCAAATAATATATCTGTTTAATTCTCAGTGGTAGGGGTTTTCCTATCACTTTTGTATTTCTCTTGACCTAAATAGAGAAAGTCAGATTAAGCATGAATTAATATTATAGAAGTGAGAAGCATTTAAGACAAAAATTTTAGCCAAAACAGTGTAAGTCACAGAAAAGTTTCAACTATGGCATAGGGATAACTCTGGAAATAAAGTCTTCAGTGACATAGTAATAACTTATTCACTTGCTTTCCCCTTGATTGTATTATATCAGAATGCAGAAATGTATCATTAGTCCAATGGTCCCCAAGGACAAATACTTCTAGTTTCCTGTCTATATAAAGACTAAGTTTAAATCATTGAAGGATCTTTAATTTAATTGTTTAAGGTTTACCTTTCATCTTCATTAACAGTTCTAGTTTATAAGTTCATATCCTTTGGGTTGCAAATCTTTCATGGAAGCTTTGAGAAAGATATTTAAATGTTCAAGCTAAACAGCAGTGCCTTAGAAAGAAGCCAAATAAAATAAACCAGGGAATTTTCTGATTAGAAAACTTCAAAGAAATTGTAACCAGCTGTTTTCCTTCCACCATCAATTTATTTCCTCTGAAAACTGAATAAGAAGAAACAGGCTGTGGTAGAAAAGACTGGCTTAGATATATGTCAGGATAGTCAACTGAGAGGCAGAGAGAAAGAAAACTAACATTTGTAAAACACTTTTAAAAACTGGCCATTTATAAAATATATTGACTCTCTTAGAATTTGAGAGACTCCATAAATATTTCCCCCTTTCCCAGCCGAAGAGCAGAACCCATTAAAAGACAAACAGTTAAGGCAGAAAGAGATTGAAGTGTCACCTCATTACTGACAAAGCTACATGAGAGAAAATGGCTAGGGGTTGTTGAGTCACAGAATTAGTCAGATTGACCCACTGTCATGGGGTGGGATAGGTAGGAAGGATGGCTAGAGTTAAGCATGCCCAGTTCCTTACTCTAATCCACGGGTCAGAAACAACTCCTTCCTTTGAGAGGTGCTGGGGGCAGGGGGAAGTCATATGCTAATAAAGCCCCTTTCACTTGGAAGGACTTCTTAGAGCAAGGACTTACTGTTCCAGCCCCAATCCCAGCACTCACTACCACAGGATCACAATCAGTGCTGTAAGCAGAGACTCAGAAAACTATAAGTTACTTATTCAAGAGCTATACATCTCAAGTGTAGAATCAAGATTTGAATCCCAAATCATCTGACTCTAAACTTAATACCCGGGTATGTTCCATTGTAGGGGAGAAAAAAATTCTTCTATAGACCTCCTTAGGGTCTTCAGCTGGGCCTCAGAATTGAACTAATATAAGACATTAACAGGAGAAAAACTTACAAATTTTATTTAGTAATTTTTATATATAAATGGGAGTCTTTATAAGAGAAATGAAGACCCAAAGAATGGCTAGGTCTAAGTGCTTATATACCAGACTGAACAAAGAGCGGCAGTTGTAGAAAGTAATTAAAATATATGGGACACTAAAGGGCATTAAGAGTTATTTTAACAAAGTCTATTTGTACAAATTTCTCTCCACCTGGATTCTACATCTTTGATGGTAAGGATGTCTCTTTCCTCCCGCTACTGGGAGGGCATCTTATACATGGGAATTTTATCTCCTGCTTTCAGGAAGAAAGGGGAAAATGTCAGACTGTCCTTCTTGAACTTTGATTTTCAAGTGCCTTTAGCTCAGAATAATCAATATGTCAAAGTGGCATATTTTGGGATGGCATGTCCTAAACTTCTTCCCTACCTTTTTCTTAGTGTATGGTAGATTAGGGACTGTTGGAACTTCATTGATTATACCTTATTAAGAATTGTAAGGAGTTGTCAGTTGAGCATCCAACTTCAGCTCAGGTCATGATCTCGGTGCCCATGAGTTTGAGCCTCACAACGGGCTCTGTGCTGACAGCTCAGAGCCTGGAGCCTGCCTCAGATTCTGTGTCTCCCTCTCCCCTGCTCGTGCTACCCTTTTCTCACTCTTAAAAATAAAAAATATTAAAAAATAATTATAAAGGAGTTTAAGTTTCCTTATACCTTTCTATCCGCCAATTATAACACAACACAAATATTTAACCTATTTTTAAATATAAAAACCTCAGTTGTATTCCATAGATTCATTATTTTGGCTAAAGAGCAAGGCAACCGTCCCCTTAGTGGAATTTTAAACTTTGCCCTAAGATCTAGGGAGTAAGAACCAGACACTGTGTTTCTAATGAAGAATTCTCTCTACCTAAAGGGAGAAATAGTCAGGTTTTTTTATTGCAATTATTTTTGGAAGCAATTTTAAATGGGAGATCACAGACCTTCCAGATTAGATGTCAAGGTCACTGTTATAAGAGAAAAGAAATAAGGAAACAAAGCCAAGGAGAAAGCAGAAGTGGGGATGCTTGGAAAGGAATGGAAGAAAGGCAGGAGGAGGAAGGGATCTAACTGCCAAAGGCCTGAAAGCTAAAAGAGTTCCAAGAATGGGGTGTTGCCTTAAAAAGTACTGGAAAGTGACCAACAAGAATTGCTGCTGTGTCCACTGTTCAAATGTCTAGAAGCCTTGTTGTAGTAAGATCTACAGTCCTAGCTAGCTAGCCAGTGTCACCATTTGAGTAAGAACTTCTCCTTACTCACAAAGTACCTCACCCAGTTATGGTGGGAAGAGAACCACACAGAGGCCGAGCTTTAGCAACTAGTTGAGAATATCCCCTGAACATCTATTGGATGGTGGGAAGAGGCTCTGTCCCCCAGACTTAAAAGCCAGAATAAGCATGCTAACCAACCCCCAAGAGATGGAACAGACACCTCTAGTATTTGATGGGAACAGATGAACATGAATACTAAGATGCTGCCCTTAGGGAGGAAATAGAGCTGAGATAGGAGGTTCTGGAAATAGTCTTTCCTGGATACTATCCTAGCCTGCTGCCTGCTGGCTATGTGGCCATGAGCAAGTTGTATAATGTCTTTATACCTCAGTTCCAAAAGTTGCAGGACAAACAGTGATATAATACTAACTTCAAAGGCTCTGTATGAGAATTAACAGAGTTAATACATTGAAAGAATTTAGAACCATGCCTGTCACGTAAAAAACACTCAGTAAATAATAATGATGCCACCTAGAATTTAAAGTTGAGAGTTATCACTTTATCACTAATAATCCATAACTGTTAGCAATATTCCATAATCTGATAGGTCTAATAATGTTTATGAAAACCAAAGAACTTTATCACTCATTGACTAAGGAACCAGTTGTCTCTAAATCCTCAGCATCTAGAATGTGAAAAGCTACTACAATTCTTTTCTGAAATATTTCCACACAATGTGGTCTAGAAAGAGGTACATAGGCTTTGGAACATGGAAGACTCCCCAGAGCATCACGTGGCTTGTCTACTGACAAAATTACTATCATGGGCACCTATCGGGAGAACCTTGCCTCGGCCTGGAAGCCAGCAACCACTTACTGCCTATTCCTCTCTTTATCTACCCACCCTGAGAATACTTAAAGGCAAAGGGCAGTGCTTTCCACCTTGAGGTCCGAACCTGTCCATAGGACACTTTTTTATTACCTCTCTTTTTTATTCTCTTCCCTACTTAGTGGTACTACACTGGCTCTTGGAATGCTATCCCATGACTTCTACCTCTGCAATCCTGCAGATCTGAGCCTTTGGGAACTGAACCTGGCTGATAGCAGATTTTCGCCTATTCTCTAATCACTTCAGTCTTATTTGACACACAGGAGAAGATTCTACTTCTTTCTGCATAGTTGCTCATCAAGTCTCCCTCTAAAAGTACAAAACTGAAACTTTCCCATTGATGGATTTGATTAGGCTGCCATTTACCAGAGGCCAAAGATCACATTTTGGCTCTTGGAAACCTTATGGCTTGAAAACTTATAGAGTAAGGTATCCATGTCTTGTGGAATTCAGCATAGGCCAGTGGTTAGAGAGTGGAGAGATGAGATGCTCAGGGCATAGTGCTACTATGCTCTGATTGTTTGTGTGCCTACTCTGCCCAAACCTAACATTGAAATATTGAAACCTAATCCCCAGTGTGATAGCATTTGCAGGTAGGGCCTTTGGGAGGAGATTAGGTCATGATAGCAGAGCCCTCATAAATGAGATTATTGCTGTTATGAAATAAGCCCAGCAGAGCCCACCATGTAAAGATACAATGAAAAGTCTGAAACCCAGAAGTGGGCCCTCACTTGACCATGCTGTCACCCTGATCTTAGACCTCCAGCCTCCAGAAGCGTGAGAAATAAATTTCAGTTGTTTATAAGTATTTTGTTATAGGAGTGCAAACAGATGAAGACAAGAGTATAGCAACATGTAGATAAAGGCTATGGGTGAGGCAACATTCTGAGGATTCTCTGAAAAAGGATTGTGACTGCAGGTCATCTTGTATGGCCTGTTGTAGCAGTCCTAAAGCAGTGTTTAACATAAATAACCATACGTATGTGATGTGATTTTGCTTTAGGTAGGATTTGGCCTTCTTCAGTCTTTAAATTTCTGCTTAAGGCTATGGCTATGCTCCCAAAAAGGACACTCCTATCAGTTCACATAGCTTTCAACCTAGGTACACTTCTAAATCGATTCCCCTCATTCTTACAATTACCACTTTATGTCACTGATTTGGTCACTGCTTTCTCAAGCTCTGAATTATCCCTTTAAATAGGATTTCTCAACCAAAGCACTATTAACAATTAGAGACTGATAACTCTGTTGTAAGAGGCTTTCCTTGTAAGATATTTAGCAATATCCTTCGTCTGTATCTACCAGATGCCAGTACTCTCTGTATCACCCTCTCTCCCACTTATGACAACCATAAATGTTTCCAAACATTGTCAAATGTCCAGGGAAGACAGAGGAGTAGAGGAATGGGGGACAAATCCCCACAAGTTGAACACCATGTAGACCAAATTGTATATACATACTACGTAAGGTTTCATTAGCTCTGATACAGGTACCATCTGATACAGGTGCTCCCAGATACTTTTTTTTCTTAATAGCTCTTCAGTGATGTTTATTTTGGTTACCCCTTATAAATTTCTTATTTATATCCTTGCCAATTTTCTAGTATATTAATTTCCCCAATCGCAATATCTTGAAAAATCAAATCTTAAATCTATATTTTTTAAATGTTTATTTTTATTTTTGAGAGAGAGAGACAGAGAATGACCAGGGGAGGGGCAGAGAGAGAGGGAGACACAGAATCCAAAGCAGGCTCCAGGCTCTGAGCTGTCAGCACAGAGCCCGACATGGGGCTCCAGCTCATAAGCTGTGAGATCATGACCTGAGCCAAAATCGGATGCTCAACTGAACGAGCCACCCAGGCACCCCAATAAATCTATATTTTTAAACATATGAATGATCCAAAACAACTGTTTCTGGGCAAAATAATTCTCTTAGCAAGTATTTAAGAAGACACCCACTGGAGTCCTTGTCATCCATCAGTTATTTGATATCTCTGGCTGCTTTCTTCATCTATAAAATGGGCAGATGAACTAAATCACAATTCTTAAATTAAATCAATAGACAGAGGAGAAGTACAGAAAACAGGTCATAAGAGAGACAGTCCTTTGGACTTGACAAAGTTGTCCATGAATAAAGGAAATAGTGAGCAAAAATGGCCTTCCATGAAAATGCTCACAGGCCTAAATAGGAAATATCACTTATAAAGCTACCAGAAGAAAACACAGAAAATATATTTAGAAGCTCAGAATGGGAAGTGATTTCCTAAACAATCACAACAAAATACATAAATATGGATTTGACTACCTTAAAGATTTTTTAAATTTATTTATTTATTTTGAGAGAATGAGAGAGAGAATGCATGCAAGCAGAGGAGGGACAGAGAGAGAGGGAGAGAGAGAATCCCAAGCAGGTTCTACATTCAGTGCAGAACCCGATACATGGCTCCATCCTATGCTGAAACCAAGAGTCAGACACTTAACCAACTGAGCCACCTAGGCACCCCAACCACCTTAAATATTTCTATTAAATAAAGGTCATCAAAGAAAATTCAACAGATCAGATGGGAAATTTATCTGTGACAGCAAAAGCTGACATGGGATTTGTATTAAAAATATACTAAAGTATCTGTCAGTCCAGCAAGAAAAGGCAGGAGTCAACAGAGAAAAAGGACAAAGTAGATGACTAAGCAATGCATGGAAAGGAAAATAAAATCACTGGGAAGACATAATTAGCCTCACTAGTAATTAAGCAAATGCAAATTCTACTTACACGATTAGTAAATTAGATATTACCAAGTATCACTCAAGCATGTGAAGAAAATTTAACTTGTTAATTTTGTTCAAGGATTATCTGATCTCCCTCATGGTTATTTTCAACCCTCTGGTTAGAAGTAGAGCAAAGAACGGAGGTGGGAGGATGAAACAAATGTCCAAGTTAATCTTGGTCTGATCTAAACATTTACACTGTTCCTTTAGCTAGCGTACTCTCTCTTGGACAAATATGCTCAGGATCTCAGAAAAACTTTCCTCCTCTTGCTTTGTACCCTATGATGTGGTAGGAACATATGGAGGAGGGCTGTGATTTGTATCACCTACAGGGGTCCTCCACTTCCTCTGGTCTGCAGGCAATGTCTGTATTCACCCTGGTGCTGCTTGTCTCCTGGCATTCATGACAGAAGTCTGTTCCTGAGGCTACTCATTTTCTATCTACTTGTTCAAGTCCACACTAGGACTGCCTGGTTGACTTAGCCTTGCCTCAGTCCCCACAGATGCTAATAACTCTTTAAAGTCAGCTAGAACTCCCATTTGTCTGCAGTTCCAGAAGTTTACTCTCTCACCGTTGGCTATCCACCTTGCCTCTGCCAAGGTGAGCCTCTTTGGCAAGCTCAACCCAGACAGACTCTCCTCCAAGACCCATCTATGTCTCAAGGAAGCCAAAGGCAGATGAGGAAAATTCAGCCTCAGTCATTCCCTTTGCTTCCCTACAGTGTCAGCCAGTCAGTTTGGCTCCACCCAAAGGCCATCACTTCTCAGTCTTCTAAATGGACATTCTAGTGGAAGACAGGGAAGTCTGGAAGCAGGGTGTACATGGTGGGAGTCAAGGAAAGTTACCTCCACTCACTTAATGTACCTCTCTTTTTCGAGGTCAAAGCTTGGAGAATAGAAAATCAGAACATACATCTGCCTGACTCGTCTCTCCTCTTTACCCCCCAATTCATGATGGAAAGCAGGTTGCCTTTTGTTTTACCTCCCCTGTGTCATGCCCTCCTTCTCCCACTGGGCAGAGGCTTCATGGCTTTACAGAGTAATATCATCTGTATGAAGATGGAATTCTGTGAGCCTATATTCTCCAGGCTTTGTTGCTGATTGTTCAAAAGGAGAGAAAACAGAATTAGAAGCCTGCCTCAGAGAGTAATCTAACTTTCAAGGCTAGTTGCCTGGTGCAATATCGTATTTTGGATATTAGAGGCTGCCTATTTTTTCATCCTTCATGTAGAAGGGTGTTTCAGCCCAACAAGGGCAAAAGGTAAGAAAGAAAATCACATTACAAGTGGATATACATTTTACTCATTATTTGCTTACTTATTTATATGTTACAGGAGAGTAAAATATTATCATTCTTTTAGTATTTTTCTGAGGAATGTCATTAATCTATATTATATCCCAGACAATTCAACTTGTCCAACTGCATTCATGACTTTGTTAGTTTTTAAATGAATAATAGAGGTGAATTATATGGATTTAAGATTTTTTTTACAGATGAGAATTTAAGCAAAGTGTCTAATATCAACAGATGTTCTCTTATAGCTCCAAAATTTTATAAATCCAGTGTATTTGGGAATTTGCCTAGCAATATTTTTCCTATACTTATATTGGTCTTCATAATTTTCAAGTTCAAAAATTTCTTTTAACACCACCCCCCTCCAAAAAAAAAAACACCTTACATTTGGCCTTATTACTCATTTATTTCTAGTTTCACAGAAATGATTACTTTTAGATCCTCACTCTTATTTATTACATGTCTATAAGACATCTGAGAGAAAAAATATAGAACTTAAAATATGGTTTATATCCCATCATGTATATCCAAAAGCAGTTTATGTTTAGGAGCAATCCATACACTAAATAGCCACCAGATCACAATATACTCACACTTTTATGGTAATATTGGAGCCTAAAAGAAAGTGTTTATTACATACTTTTCATCACAGGGTAGAAGTCCAGCAGTTCCCCTCACAACCCCTGTGATAAGCTGAAAGTGCCTTAGACTAGGAACCAGAGGTCTGAATTTATTCTCTCCTAAATTCAAGTTTCCAAATGACCAGTTAAATGTTACTATGTCCCACAGGCACCTCATACTCAACAGGCCCAATATTAAACTCATTTATCTATTCTCCAAACAACTTCCTTCTTCAGTGAGCATTATTCTGGTTAATCATTTTCCTGTAGCCAAGACATATAGGGTATTTTCAATTCAAATTCTTTCAAAACCAACCATTCATCAGTCATCTCTAGATCATCTTATATAATGTCTCTAAAAATTGCCTTTTCCTACTCATTCTAATGGCCACTGTTAGTACAATGCCATTTATTCATGGCCTCAATTATGGTAAAAGCTTCCTAATGAGGCTCTGTTCCACTTTTATATACCCTTTCTAATTCATCATATGTTGCCAGAATGTCTATGCTGATGAAAGCTTTGATTTATAAAATATACTGTTGCCAGAGCACCTTCAAATATATTTCTTTGGATACATCTATCTGATCATAGCTCAACATTTGCTTTAGTTTTTTTTTACCATTCAATTTTTGTCTGTAGAGTAAAATAGAATGTCCTTAGCATGTCATTCAAAGCCCTTACAATTTTGGTCCTGAATATCTTACATTCTAGCACTAGAACAGCATCTATAGCCACCTGTATTAGTTTTCTGGAGTAGCTATAAAAAAGTACCACAGACTGAGTGGATTAAAGCAACAGAAATATATTGTCTCACAAATTGGGAAACCAGAAGTCTGAAATCAAAGTGTCAGCAGGAACATGCTCCCTCTGAGGATGCTTGGGAAAGCTCCCTCTTTGTCTCTACTAGTTTCTGGTATTGCCAGAGGTTCCTTGGCTTATTACTGCATGACTCCAATCTCTTCCTGTCTTCATATGATGTTTTCCCTGTGTCTCTTCATATCATGTCCCCTCTGGATGTGACACCAGTAATACTGGATTAGAGCCCACCCTAAGGATCATATCTTTACTTGATTATCGATGTAAAAACCCTATCACCAGCTAAGGTCATATCCTAACGTGCTGGGCATTAGAACTGCCATACATCTTTTTTAGGGGAATACAATTCAACTCATAATATTACCTTAACAGGAAAAACTCTTACATCTCCTAGTCTTTGTTCATGCTATTTTCCTGACATGAATACCCATCTTCCTTTCTCAGCCTCCTCAAAAATGCACTCTTTCTTGTACCATCACTACACCCAAATCTTCTCTTCCTACTCCTAAGTAGGGTAATCATGATGTCATTCTATGGTCACAGTCTCATGATCTGTGTTTCTATTCACCCAAATTATTGAGCATCTCCAAAGTTCCCTACATGGTACAAAGGCCCTCAGAGGGAGCAGAATGGCCTGTATAGAATATGGATGTGTAGATATAGGATGAGGTCCTGAAATGTGGTGGGAATAGAAACAGAAGCCAAGAAAATTACATATAGTATGTGTAATAACACACAAGATGGTTAAATGTCACAAAGTATTCAAGGAATAAGGTGAATATTGGTAATGATAATGGAGACTAAAGAAGTCACAAAGTTAAAGAATATAAGATAAAAATACTTGGACCTTATAAAAGTAACAGAAATTATATTAACTTTTATGAACTTCTTACCATTCATTTATTCCAAATTATCATACAGTGCTATATCATCATGTTTGTCATTAAATGTGCTGGGATATTTTTGTTGAAAGTTTTTTTTTCTGGTTTTAGAGATTATAATCTGTATCTATGGTTAGCATTTATATCTTTTGCTCATCAGATGATTGTTAACTTCAAAGGATTGAAAGAATTAGAAGAATTGTTGCTTTAATAAAGGGAGCCAGGTGTACATAAACTACCCATCAGTACCTCCTTTTTCTTATTCATTTCTTCTTCTCCTGTTCATCCTTAGACACGTTGTACCTCTCACCCCCTTCTTTGCTCTGTACCACTTCTGTTCTGGTTGCTGAGAACCTAGTTTGCTCCAGAGAAATGTGAGCTAAGTAGAAGGACAGATGTTCTCCAAACAGTCAGACTCTTTTTTTTTAAATGAATGTTTTAAGTTTATTTTTTTATTTTGAGAAAGACAGAAACAGCATGAATGAGGGAGGGGCAGAGAGAGAGGGAGATAGAGAATCCCAAGCAGGCTCCCCACGGTCAGCACCAGAGCCCATCGTGGGGCTTGAACTCACAAAACCATGAGATCATGACCTGAGAGTCAGATGCTAACCAACTGGGCCACCCAGGTGCCCCAAGACTCTTTTATGAAGACCAACTGGTGCTAATGCTCGCTTCCATGTGGGGGATCCACAGCAGATACAGGGTTTGTTGCCAGCCTAATCTGAGAGGCAGTGAAGCAGTCTCCACAGGGCTCTGAAGTGCTCCAGCCTTTCCACCTCTGGGAGAAAAGCTGCTTCTGGGAGGCAAGAGCATAACCCAGTACAAAGCTACTTTGATGAATCTCTTTCTTAGCTTTTTGTTTATCCTTCCCACTTTTAGAGCTGTAGGCTTGAAGTTGTTCTATTTGAAGGAAGAAGTATATATAAATGCAACTGGTGTTAATATAGCCAGGGGAAAATGGAAATCACACAGGCAAATAAGTTGACTGCCAGTTGGTAGGCTTGATTTGTCTTAGTTTGTGGGTTCCATTTCTACCCATAGCACTGGGATATGAAGAAAATTTGTAACAGCTGAAAATAAAAGCTTTGGCATTTTACAGGATGTTTGAATGCTGTATTCTATTCAATTATTTTCATTCATTTCATTATAGTTTTCATGACTTGGGACATAGTGTGAGCCTTAAAAAAAATCTGACGAATGTGAAATAATGATTTGGGTAAATGCAGAACTAAATTTAGCACACTGTTCATCTGCAATGAAAAACAGTATAAAGCTTACACTCATTCTTTTTCTTTCTTCAAGCTTTCAATGACTCTTTTAGATATTTGGGAGTTTTTAGTAAACTATAAAGGCATACAGAAATTTCATAAAATTCTCTTCTTTTGCTCAAAGCTTTTAGATTCATTTCCCTTTTTAAAATAGGATTTTACAAATAGAAACAAATGAAGCTAAACTATACCAAAATAATGTTTTAAAAACCACATATAGTTTCTTAAATTCCTCATATGAGTGAAATCATATGGTATTTGTTCTTCTCTGCCTGACTTGTTTTGCTTAGCACAATATATTCTAACTTCATCCAAATCATTGCAAATGGCAAGATTTCATTCCTTTTGATGGCCAAGTATATATATATATATATATATTACATGTATATTATATATATTATATATATTATGTATATTATATATACACAAATATATGTAACACACACACACACACACGCACGCACATGTTCTTTTGTTCTTTATCCATTCATCAGTTGATGACATTTGGGCTCTTTCCATAGTTTGGCTATTGTTGATGAACATACGGGAAGGGGAAAACAAAAAGAGACTCTTTATAATAGAAAATAAACTGAGAGGGGGAGCCTTGGTGACTCAGTCAGTTGAGTATCTGGTTCTTGGTTTCAAATCAGATCATGAACCCAGGGTCATGGGATGGAGCCCTGTGTCGGGTTCAGCGCTGAGTGTGGAGCCTATTTAAGATGGTGGATGGAGGGAGGTGGGTAAGGATGGGCTAAATGAGTGATGGGTATTAAGGAGGGCACTTGTGTTGAGCACTGGGTATTATAGACAAGTTATGAATCACTAAATTCTACTCCTGAAAACAATATTACATTATATGTTAACTAACTAGAATTTAAATAAAATTTGGAAAAAGAAAAAAAAAGAACATAACTAACACAAAAAAATAAATAAAACCCACATGTAGTAATTTTAAACACTCTGTAGAAAATTATAAAGAAGAAAATAAGTATACCAGCAGAGATCATTGGTGTTACTATGTTAATTAATTCCTTACTGTTTTTTCATACATGAACAGGACTTTTACAATTTCAGATACTGTATACTCTTTTTTTCCTAGCATCTTTTGTGAGATTTCAGGTATGCAGAAGAATTAATAAAACATTGGTGCAGCAACAAACAGATAAAAAGGGACACACTCATAACCACCACCCTGTTGGAGCACTGCTGGACTGCAGCAGCCCACAATCAATATCACTTCATGCTGAGTCTTGGTACCAAGCAACTTTTGCTTATATTTTTTTACCCAGGTTTCCTGATCACAGAAAGAAAAGAGCATTGATGCCAGGACAAATATTCTATTCCTCATGAGATCTTTTCTTTTCTCATTGTGAATTATTATCATTTTGGTTTTAGATATCTGTATTTTGAACATGGTTTCTGAGAGGCTCCTCTGTGAAATGGATCTGATCCTGGCACTGCCAAAATCACATTTCCAAGTCTGAAAGATAAAGCCCAGAAGTTGGCATGAGATAAAATCACTATGTTAATTATGAGGTTGATAGAACACGAACCTGCTGCCATTCCCAGGGCAACACATGCTCTGTCTTACCATTGGCTTAGTGTGCACATGCTTTTTCCACAGACACTTTGCTATTTTAATTCTGGCGCACATGAATTTGTCTAATAAACTAAAGATGCAAAAGAATAGACTAAAGGAAAATATGATTGTCCAGCACTCTGCCTACCTAGTCTTTAATCTAAATTTCAAAAGTGTTTTTGAAGCTATACTCCAAGCCTGTGATTGGGAGTTTACTACACAGCCTATCTAGGACTCAGAGAGCTACAGAAGATATACGGTAGATGCATAAATAGCTTCTTCCTCCTTCTTTAGGAAAGTTGGCCTCCTGTTACTACATCTAATCACCCAGATACGTCCACTGGGTTTCCTACATGCTCAAAACAACACAAGTGAACAGAGGTTATCAGTTCCCTTCTCAACAAAATAGGATCAGATCTATACAGTCTCTTCAATGAGGCTCTGACCAAATTGAGAGTAGGGGAAGAAAGACAGAAAACTTACTATAAGAAGTGACAATAATTACATTACATTGAACAAGAACAACCTGGGCTGTAATGATCCTTGGGGAGCCTGGATGGCTCAGTCAGTAAAGTGTCCAACTTTGGCTAAGGTCATGATCTCACAGTTTGTGAGTTCAAGCCCCATGTGGGGCTCTGTGCTGACAGCTCAGAGCCTGGAGCCCACTTTGGATTCTGTGTCTCCCTCTCTCTCCCTCCCCACTCACGCTCTCTCTTTTTCAAAAATAAATAAATATTAAAAGAAAAAAAGAAAATACAAGCTTCTTGGTATTCCATTTCAATGGGGGAAACATTTTCCTTGCCATTGGATAAAAACTCACTAGCCCCCATGATTTTCTTTTTTATTTTACATATAAAATAATTCTCTGGCCACCTGAATATATTAAAGAAATGTAATCTGTTTAGTCCAAGATATTATACTTTAATATTTATTGCAAGGTAAGACACTTTCCTGGCCACATAAGGCTTTTTTATATTAGCAGTGTATGAGAGCCCTTATGTGCTATGCTCTCTACTATGTGATAAGATACAAAATTAAGTATGGTATCTTCCTTCTTTGGAAGCACTCACATTCTTCGGTGGATAAAGATATTAGAAGAATGAGTCAAGACATACATAAATAATTAAATACAATCTATAAGCACTATAAAAGGATAATGAACAACATACTATAGGAGCATTATGGAGAGAACAAATTATTCTCAGGTATTAGGGTTAACTTCAGTAACTTCTCTGTAATTAAATATTTTTTAATTATATGCTTCCTTAGAATGAAGGAGAAAAAAGGCTTGTCCTACATATGGAGAAATCTAAATTAAAGTTTATTTGTAAAACAAGTGGAATTCTGTTAATTTTTGGATACGTGAGAAATACATTGAAAGTTATGAAAGTCAATTCCTCAGTTAAACATTAACCCAATAGATATCCTTGTAACGCTGTTTTTTAATGCTTATTTATTTTTGAGAGAGAGAGAGAGAGAGACAGTGCAAACTGGGGAGGGGCAGAGAGAGAGGAGACACAGAATCTGAAGTGGGCTCCAGGCTCCAGGCTCTGAGCTGTCAGCACAGAGCCCAACATGGGGCTGTAACTCATGAACCATAAGATCATAACTTGAATCCAAGTCAGATACTTAACCAACGGAGCCACCCAGGAGCCCCTTAAAGCTATTTTTTAAAAGAGGGGGTATAGTATAATGAAAAGCATCTCCTGAGTAATATTCTACTTTGTAGTCAATTTCTCTAGGATAATGCATATCCTGGCTATGTGCTCCTATAGAACACCATGCTACTAAATTACACAGCACAGCACTTTAACTGCCTCCTCTGATTTGCCACACATATTAAATTATAAGCCCCCTAATGTAAGAGAATCTGACACACACCCTTGTACATAGTAAGCATCAAGCAAAGGGTTTTTTAATGACTGAATCTGTCAATGATTAACTTGTCTTTGCATTTCTAAATGATGCAGTTCCTCAACTTCCAGATAAATACCGTATAAGTAGATCCTCTATGCAATCAATTTTTCCTAGAACTGAGTGTCGTTTTTGATCTGCAGAGGCAGTTTCCATTCAATTAAGAAAAAAAATCTTTCATTATATGCCTTGAGTACATTCACTGTTCCAGTTGTTGAATTCTCTGCTTCAGGGACACCATTTATTCTTTTGTTAGATCATCTTTATCTCTTTCTATTAATTAAGCTCTCTTTAATTGCTTTGATCTTCATGTCTTCTTCTTCTACCTTTATTTTCATTACCTTAAGTATTTTATTATGAAAATAAACTTTAGGTCATGTATTTTCCACTTGCAAGGTTTTTTTATTAGTTCTGGAACAGTGACTCTTTTTCTTCAATGTGACTCCTTTCCTGGGAAATCTTTCCTTTTATCATTCTGAGTTTGATTTTATGCTCTTATCTTTGAGATTATCTTGTTAAATTCTTTGTGAAATCTTTAATGATGAGATGCTTTTATGGAGACGTTTCTTCTTTTGCCTGGATTATGTTTACTTTTAGAATAAATTTTTTATATCCATATTTTGTGTGCAATGATGTTTTCTTTCTTATCCTCCCACTTTTCCCATAATATATTTACTACACTTTATTTACATAGATCCCAGGCTGGCATATTGGTTTTTATTTCATTTGTATGTTGCTATGCAAGGAGGGTGACAGAGCAACTGAGTCAACATCTGCTGTTTGATCTGATGGAATCTGGATGAACTCCTTAAGACTCCCTTCACATTGAACTTTCAGTTTTATTTACTGTAGCCTCTGGCCTTATGGCTCAGGTTTGGAGAAAAGTATGTTTCAGTCGGGGCTGTGTGAGTAGTTTTTGTTAATAAGACTGGACCTTTCTCTGTCTTCAGGGATTTGGTTACATATTCTCGGTCCCAGTTCTCTCTACCTAATCTTGAGTTTATCTTAATCCAGTGTGAATAATTTGAAATTCAAATAATTCCTCCAACTTGACGTGTATCTCTGGAAACTTAGCTCCAATAAGGTCAGCCTGAATTTTTCCCTAACCACATTTCACTTTTACTTCCCCACAAGCCACTTCAATTCTCCAAAAGAGGAAGAGAGGAAAATGAGGTTTGTGGGGGTGGAATTGTTTTGTCTTTTGGTCCCTGTGTTAAGAATCCACAGTGTGGTGAAGGGAACTTTACCAGATGCTCTTAGCACTTACCTCATTTCTTTCCCTGCCTCCCTCAGAAGATCTAGTCTTAGATCTCCTCCTCTCCTTTATTTCTGTTTATTCCTGTATCAATAGGTATTTAGTATTTTTAAGATCCTTCTGTCTTTTTCATCCCCAACATCATCCCCAACATCAGGCTCCAAACATGGTAAACTCATTTTTCCTGACACTGAAGGGCAAACAGAAAGGCAGGAAAGAGGTTTTTAACTTCAAGTGCATTTCTACTTCTTCTCCCATAACTGCCACATCTTAGCTCTGTCTCTGCTCCTACCACTACTACATGATGATGTATTACATTTTTCAGGATTGTGTTTATCCACAGCCATTTCCTCACATTCATCTTGCCTGGCTTTCACTGCCATTGCTCCTCTATAAGGAAGTCAGAAGCTGCTCTGAGCTGTTCCAAGCATGGCCATTGTAACTCATGGAAATGTCACTTGTTCTTTCACCGGCCAAAGCCCTTTGTTTGCATTGTTTAATTCATGCCAGCATTTTTTATGCCAAAGTCTTTTTTTTCCTAATGATTTTGAGTTATACCAATACATTTTAGAGGGAAAAAGATTTTGTTTTTGTAAGTAAATTATTTTTGAGAGTCTATATGTGTAAATGTCTTACAAAATGGCTCCATAAGAACCCTATAAAAGCTTTTATTAATTTTTTTTATTTTTTAAATTTTAATTACAGTTAGTTGATATGCAGTGTAATATTATTTGCAGATGCACAATATAGTGATTCAACACTTCCATACATCACCCAGTGCTCATCACAAGTGCCCTCCTTAAACCCCATCACCTATTTAACCCATCCTCCTACCCACTTTCCCGCTGGTAACCATCAGTTTGTTTTCTACAGTTAAGAGTCTATTTCTTGGTTTGACTATCTCTCTCTCTCATTTTTTTCTTTGCTTGTTTATTTCTTAGATTTCACATATGAGTAAAATCATATGGTATTTGTCTTTCTTTAACTTATTTTTCTTTGCATTATACTCCCTAGCTCCATCCATGTTGCTGAAAATGGTGATATTTCATTCTTTTTATGTCTAAGTAATATTCCATTATATATACATATACCACATCTTCTTTATCCATTCATTAATCAATGGACATTTGGGCTGCTTCCATATCTTGGTATTGTAAATAATGCTGCTTATAAACATCAGTGTGCATATATCCCTTTGACTTAGTGTTTTTGTATTCTTTGGGTAAATACCCAGTAGTGTGATTGCTGGATTGTAAGGTAGTTGTATTTTTAACTTTTTGAGGAATCTCCGTACTGTTTTCCACAATGGCTGAACCAGATTGCATTCCCAGCAACAGTGCAGGAGTGTTTCTTTTTCTCCACATCTTTGCTGACACCTGTGGTTTCTTATTTTGTTAATTTTAGCCATTCTGACAGGTGTGAGGTGATATCTCACTGTAGGTTTGATTTATATTTATGTCCCTGATGATGAATGACGATGAACATCTTTTCATATATCTGTTGATGATCTGGATGTCTTCTTTGAAGAAATGTCTGTTCATGTTTTCTGCCCATTTGTTAATTGGCTTATTTGTTTTTGGGCTGCTGAGTGTTATAAGTTCTTTATATTTTTTGGGTACTAGCCCTTTATCAGATATGTCATTTGCAAATATCTTCTCCCATTCAAATATCTCCCATTCTGCCTTTTAATTTTGTGAACTGCTTCCCTTGATATGAAGAAACTTTTCATTTTGATGTAGTCCCAATAGTTTAATTATACTTTTGTTTCCTTTCCCTCAGGAGACCTATCTAGAAAAAAGTTGCTAGGCAGGGGCGCCTGGGTGGCTCGGTCAGTTAAGCATCCGACTTCAGCTCAGGTCATGATCTCGTGGTTCATGAGTTCGAAACCCACATCAGGCTCTGTGCTGATAGCTCAGAGCCTGGACCCTGCTTCAGATTCTGTGTCCCCCTCTCTTCTGTTCCTCCACCGCTTGTTCTCTCTCTCTCTCTCTCTCTCTCTCTGTCTCTCTCTCTCTTTCTCTCTGGAAAATAAATAAGCATTAAAAAATTTTTAAAAAGTTGCTATGGCTAATGTCAAAGATGTTATTGCCTGTGCTCTTTCTAGGATTTTTATGGTATCAGCTTTCACATTTGCGTTTTTAATCCTTCCTGTGTAAGGTATAAGTGGTCCAGTTTCATTCTTTTACATGATCTTCTCCAGTTTTCCCAACACCATTTGAATACACAGTCTTTTTCCCATGGCATATTCTTTCCTGCTTTGTGAAGATTAATTGACCATACAGTTGTGGATTTATATCTGGGTTTTCTATTCTGCTACAATGATCTATGTACTTACTTCTGTGCCAGTGCCATACTGTTTTGATTACTACAGCTTTGTAATATAACTTGAAGTCCAGAATTATGATGCCTCCAGCTTTTCTTTTCTTTCTCAAGATTACTTTGGCTATTCATACCTTTCACTCTTAGAACCGCTTTTGCTGCATTCTCATTTGTGGTTCCCTACAAATTTTAGAATTGTTTGTTCTAGTTCTGTGAAAAATGCTGTTGGTATTTTGATAAGGATTCCATTAAATCTGTAGATTGCCTGGGTAGTATAGACATTTTAACAATTTTTGTTCTTCCAATCCATAAGTATGGAATGTCTTTCCATTTCTTTGTGTCACCTTGAATTTCTGTTATTAGTTTTTATCATTTTTAGAGTGCAGAGTTTTTTTTTTTATAAATTTCAGAGTACAGAGTAATTTTCTTTCACCTCTTGGGTTGGATTTATTTCAAGTGTCTCATTATACTTGGTGCAATTGTAAATGGGATTACAGTAAAACCTTGGATTGTGAATAACTTGTTCTGTGAGTGTTCCTCAAGACGAGCAAACATTTCTAATAAACTTTAACTTGATAAAGGAGCGCTGTCTTACAATATGAGTAGTACGTGATGCTGAATGTCACATGATCACAACTAACCCAGCGGCTCCTCTCTCTCTCTCTCTCTCTCTCTCTCTCTCTCTCTCTCGCGCGCGCGCGCGCGCGCGCGCGCTCTCTCTCACTGAAGGATTGTGGATGATTATCTTCCATGCTCGGATGCTCAGTCTCAGGCTGCAGTGTTTGACAGAAATCAGTGATTTTTCAGAATGTTGGAAGGGGCCCACAACTGGCCTAGTGTATTTTTTGTCACTTCAAAGCAACTATGGACAATCTTTGCTTTTCCCTACAAGAGTAAGCTTAGGAATGCTTTGCTTCATTCTAGGTCATTGGATAGGTTCCTTGTCAAAGCTGCATGCAAAGCAAAAGATTCCACTGAGCCAACAGAAAGCAGTGATTTCCTTAGTGATATTGAAAGTCATCCTACATAATAACCCTCCTCTCTCTTGTCTCCCACACACCAGCCACAAAGATTTTCAAAGATAAGAGCAGGTTAATTTATTTTTCTTATATTTTGTATTTTCTTTATTATTCTGTATTATATTACAGTATTTTACTTATTTCTATATGCATATTTTTGGGTTGTGGAACAAATCATCTGCATTCCCATTATTTTTTGTGGGGAAATTCACTTTGATATGCAAGTGCTTTGGAATACAAACATGTTTTCAGAACGAATTATGCTTGCAAACCAAGCTTTTACTGTATTTTCTTAATTTCTCTTTCTGTTGCTTCATTATTGGTGTATAAAAATGCAACAGATTTCTGTATGTTGATATTGTATCCTGTGACTTTAGTGAATTCATTTATCAGTTCTATCAGTTTTTTGGTGGAGTCTTTAGGGTTTTCTACATATAGTATAATGTCATCTGAAAATAGTGAAAGTTTTACTTCTTCCTTACTGATTTGGATTCTGTTTTTTGTTTGTTTGTTTGTTTTTTGTCTGATTGCTGCAGCAAGGACTTCCAGTACTATGCTGAATAAAGGTGATGGGAGTGGATATTCTTGTCTTTATCCTAACCTTAAGGGAAAAGCTTTCTCTCTCTCTCTCTCTCTCTCTCTCTCTCTCTCTCTCTCTCTCTCTCTTTACCATTAAGGATAATGTTGGCTGTAGGTTTTTCATAGATGGTGTTTATTATGTTAAAGTATGTTCCTTGTAAACCTATTTTGTTGAGGGTTTTTATGATAAGTGGATGTTGAACATTGTTTAATGCTTTTTTGTAATCTATTGAAATTATCATATGGTTCTTATCCTTTCTCCTATTGATGTGATCTATCACATTGATTGACTTGCAAATATTAAACGACACTTGCAACTCAGGAATTAATCCCATTTGATTATGGTGAATGATTTCTTTTAATGTATTGTTGAATTCAGTTTGCTAGTGTTTTATTGCAAATTTTTGTATCTATTGTTCATCAGGGATATTAGTCTGTAGTTCTCTTTTTTAGTGGTGTCTTTATCTGGATTTGGTATCAGGGTAATGCTGGCCTTATAAAATGAATTTGGAAGTTTTCTTACCTTTTCTGTTTTTTGGAATAGTTTGAAAAGAATAGGTATTAACTCTTCTTTAACTGTTTGGTAGAATTCACCTGTGAAGCCATCTGATCCTAGACTTTTGTTTGTTAGGAGTTTTTTGTTACTGATTTAATTTCTTTGCTGGTTATTTGTCTGTTTAAATTCTCTATTTCCTCCTATTTCAGTTCTGGTAGTTTATATGATTCTAGGAATTTATCCATTCCTTATATGTTGTCCAATTTGTTGGCATACAGTTTTTCATAATATTCTCTTATGATTATTTGTATTCCTGTGATAGTGGTTGCTATTTCTCCTCTCTCATTTGTGATCTTATTTATTTGACTCTTTTCTCTTTTCTTCATGATAAGTCTGGCCAGAGGTTTTGGGGTTTCATTGATTTGCTCTATTGTTTTGTTTTGGTTTATTTTGTTTTTAGTTTCTATATCATGTATTTCTGTTCTAATCTTTATTATTTCTTTCCTTCTGCAGGTATTAAGCTTTGTTTGTTATTTTTTTAGCTCCTTTAGGTGAAAGGTTAGGTTGTATATTTGAGATTTTTCTTGCTTCTTGGGGTAGGCCTGTATTACTATAAAATTCCCTCTTAGAACCACTTTTGCTGCATCCCAAAGATTTTAGACCATGGTGTTTTCATTTTAATTTGTTTCCACGTACTTTTTAATTTCCTCTTTTATTTCCTGGTTGACCCATTCATTGTTTAGTAGCATGTCATTTAACATCCATGTATTCATGGTATTTCCAGTTTTTTTCTGGTGGTTGACTTCTAGTTTCAGGTTGTAGTCAGAAAATATGCATGATATGATCTCAATCTCAAATTTGTTGAGGTTTGTTTTCTGTGTTAATATGTGATCTATTCTAGAGAATGTTCTGTATGCACTTGAAAATAATATGTATTCTGTTATTTTAAGATGGAATTTTCTGAATATATCTGTTAAATCCATTTGTTCCAGTGTGTCATTCAAAACCATTTTTTGCTTGTTGATGTTCTGGGGCAAAATATTTATATCTGATTTCCATACACTTCACCTCTGGGAATGCAATAAATATAAGTTGAATAAATAAATGAATAGATGGCTACATACAACAACAATAAGAGTGAACATTTATTGACTAATTTATCTATGCTACCGACTATGCTAAGTGTTTTACATATATCATTTTAATTAATCTAATTATTATTACTGATTTACAGATGAGAAAAACAGAAGCTGTGAGAAATTAAGAAACTTGCTTAGATTAGGCAACTATTCAATCATAGAGCTAGAATTTCAACGTTAGCAGTCTGACTTTGGAGCCTGTTCTCTTAACCACATCATGAATTAATGTAATTTTCAAATTGGTATTACATAATTTAGAATGAGACTATCTTTATTAAGCAGGTGGAACAAATTTCTACTAGGTCTAGTAATTTAGCAAAGTTCCATCATGGGAGTAAAAATGTCAAAAGTTTAAATTGCCCCACAAAAATAGACAAATGCCAAATATCCCACTAGAACTATTTAGGTATAAAGTTGCCTAATGGCAGGAATAGCCTTTCCAGGAACCCTTCCAATATGGGAACATCACAACTTAAATATTTTCAAGACACAAATCCAGATTTGGAAGATCACTGACATAATTTAGCAACCATGTTTTATTTCTTAATAACTACAGTCTTAGTCCTTTTTTAAAGAAAATTTTTATATTTAGCTCAGTTTTATAAGCTTAATAATTCAATTTGACATGTATATAGTAATATTTTTATACTGAGTGATGAGGCTATTAAATGCATACTCAGACTCTTGTAATTAAAGTCCTCTCACCTCTAACTCATGTCAAAGTACTACAGGTATACTCAAATTCTGCCTAAATTCTACACTCATGAAAAGACGGATTGTTTTAAGCCAAAACACTCAAAGGGCTTACATTGAGAACATCACTGAATAAGGCAAGTATGTGATCCAGCTTTAAGAACAGACTGTAAGAGTGTACTTCAAAAAGACTTTAGAAAATAAAGAAAAAGTTAGTTGGCTGTGCAAAAATAACAATTTCCCTCATTTCATGCTTTAATTCATGAGGTATTAATTCCAGAAAACTAAGTTCTGTTTCTGATCATGTCAATTTCACATCACCCTCATGCACAACAGTGTCTGACTTAGCCTTTGGTTAGTTTTCATAGCTTTATTTTTTCTGAATGACTCCCTAGTGCCTCCCTTCATTGGAACACAGAGGATCATAGTGTCCTTATTTCCCTCATTCTGTGGGACAGACCTTTCCCATCCAATTACAAACTTTCTGAGTATATTAGAACCTGCTTCTTGAGGTGCAGACCCAAATCAGCAGCTTTGTAACCAAATGAGAGCTGAGAGGGAACAAAACTGAGTTAAAACTTTAGTTTTCATTGATTTGTTAATGTTATTATTAATGCACAATTCATCGAAACATTACAAATTTTCATAAATATATTTTAAAAATAAAAGTAAGTTTTATTGGAAATGCACTTCTTAATTATATAGGTAAGGATATTTTTGTTTGTTTTTTTCCCAGTTAGTTAATGTAATCCATTGTGGAATATTAATTATTGCTAAAATAAGGTAACACTCAGAGGCTATTCTATTTCTGTTTTCCATTTTTATAGACACAAGTATTAAGAAACTTTCGTTACATCAACGAATAAAAAATAATGGAAGAAGTTTGTTTTTTAGCAAATGTCATTCAATTCTTTGCACTACTTCACCAAAACCATATAGCGATCTAAAAATCAAAAATCACTTTTCATGATAAATAGTTGGAAACTCAATTAGGTCCTTCTCCAATACTGTTGAAAACAAAGAATTGAAAACCAACTGGTTGCAAAAGAATCTGCCACACAATAAGTAGTGTTGTTCACATTCCCATTTTCTGAGAGGAATTATCACATTAACATAAACTACACCCATTATTTTTTTTCATTTAGAGGCATATTTTAACTCTACATCTACAGAAAGGTTTGGGGAATCAAGATATTATTAATCCCAATGTACTTTTATGATTACAGCTATCTTACTATATGCCTTAAATAATTCATCAAAATGCCAAAGGTCATTCAATTACTACTGTATGATTTTATTACAGGTTTCTCATCTCTAATCATAAGTGAAATTGACCTATGACTTTCCTTTCTTTTTCTGTTTTTGAGAATGTGGTATCTGATATCTTATCTAGCCTCATAAAAAGTATCAAGCAATTTTTACCTCTTTTACTATATTTTTGGACATCCTAAAATAAGGATACCACCAACAAGGTGGTATTGGTTATGTATCATTTGAAAGTTGCATAAAACTAGCCTAAAAAATCATCCAGTCTGGTGCTTTTATAGGGGGATGGTTTTGATTGCCACTTCAATTTATTTTCTTTTCAACTTTTCTGCTTCTTTTCTATTTCTACTTCTACTTCTATTTGACTAAGAACAAACTTCAACATTTTATATTTTTTCCAGAAATATAACAATGTCAGTTGGTTTTCTAATTAGTATATGATTGTTCATAATATTTACTTTTGATTTTCAAATCATTTTTGCATACATATATAATTATTTACATTTTGTTTTCTATATTTGGTTTTATTTCTTCTACATTTCCTTGATTCACTTTTCCATAGGTTTCTCTAGCTTATGAATCTTTTCAAAGAAACATATTTCAGCTCTCATAATAAAATGCATAAAGCAATAAGAAGGAAGTATCATTCACAAGAAACAATTTAAAACCTAAAATACCTAAAAGCAATTATTTCAGAAATGTATTTGAATATTATGAAGGAAATTATAAATCCTTTATTGCTACATAAACTAGAATATATTCCTGTTTCCACACTGAAATAGTAATATTATAAAAATATCAGTTCTTCCTAAATTACTTTACAGCTTTAATTTGATTCCAATAAAAATACCAAAATATTTTAAAGAATTTTAATGCCCAAAAAGGATTTTGAATTTCATCTGAAAGAATAATCAGACAAAAATAGCAGACACTTTTTTTAAAAGGAAGTAGGGATTCACACATTGCAGTTACTGGAATTTATTATGAGACTATAATAATTTTTAAAATACAGTGCTTGCATGGGATTATTCAGGCAGATCTTGGGCAAATCAACCTATATTTAATTTACAAATATATCCATGAAATTGACAGAGACATTACTGTTTACTAAATGCCCATGGTTTCCTCTAATCATGTGACTAGTTCTAGACAATGAACAGGAAGTAATAGGAGTCAAGTCACAAAAGGGTGGGTGAGAGTTCTCCACTTACTCTCATCCCCTGCTTTGTTTGCCATCAGGAATATAAAAATTCAAATGACAATACCCAAAATGGAAACAGCCTGAGTTAATCATATGAAGGATGAAGGATGAAGCTGTCTTAGAGTCATCCAAATCTCAGTGAATGCTGTGTGAGCTAGAAATAATTTTAATCCTTAGGCATCTGAGTTGATTACAGCCCCTGAAACCTTGGATATAGAGAAAGTGACGTTGCTTTCCAAAGCTAGCTTAAAGAATTAACACTTATGGATCTGAGAAAAAAACTTCTGCATCAGAGACATAAGACATTTTTACTCATGAAAATTCAGCTTTATGTTTGTGTCTGTTCCCCTTGCCCCCAAGACCCATGAGGATAATGCAAAGTGGGTCAGGTGGATGCTACACACACAGTGGGTTAGTGTCACAGCTGAAGAACAGTGTGCTTATTTTATAATAAGGAAACATTTTATAATGAACAATAAACACACCTGCCTTATCTTTGCTCTGGAAGGAGACATTACCTTTATTATACTGGAAAACTTGCACATCTGCACTCTGCTACAGAAGGAGACATTATCTTTATCTTTCAAAGCTATTCTCCATACAGATATCCTTATAAATATAATGTAGAATGAAGGACAGTTAGAATGTCTGTTTACAAGCACAGACCCAAGAGAGACCCATAGAGAATTGTCTCCCATCGGTCATAAAAGTAAGTAACCAGTTCAATAAGTCTATCATAACTAGTTTGCATGGGTCCAGAACAATCTACTCAGCTCTATCCCCAATTTACTTATAACAAAAATTTAAAGTTTTCATCTCTATGAAGAAATACCTTGGAATTTGGTCACTCTTTTTGTCAATTTCTGGAATAATGGAAGAGAAAAGGAAATTAAATTCAAATTTGAGCTTTATCACTACCCAAATGCTATTTTGGATTACTTTATCAATCCTCCATCTCTAAAGATTCTCAAATTCCATAGATATATCAAAATTTTGGCAAATTGCTATGTATGTATTCCCTCTTTCCCTATGGTAAGATTTCTCTTTATTTGGTTTAACCCAGGATAAGAGGGCTTTTTTCCATACTCTTAAAATTATAAGAAGCAAGAATATATGCAAACTCAAGCCAATGGCAAGTGAGTTACTGAGTCCTGGCAAAATCATTAAATGAAAACAGCAGCTGTCAGACGGGGCTCAGCAAACACCTAAGCATTTCATAAGAGCTTGGCAAGCCACTCAAAGTACTCCCTCTGGGTAGAACCAGAAGCTTGTTAGATGGGCTCAAATACAATGGAATAAATAGAGTAACGGTCTATGTAAAGAAAACCAAATGCGTGTGTCATCTATGATAATGGAAAATCAGGATCAGAGAGTTATATGACACTCTGACTAATCTGTCAGTATTTCAGTGTATTAAAGGTTTTAAGACTATCTAGAGAATAAAGTCTCAGCCACCACACAGTCCTTTGGTGTTATGTAGTTCAGAGGAGCACTGTAATTTAGGCATATTATTTCTGAAGATAAATATTTTTACTTTGTTTAAAAGATTCTATTTAAATTTTATTTTAGAGCTTTTAAAAAAAAGAGGTTAAACTTTTTTTTGTTTTAGCTCTGTAGAAAGAAAAGTTATCAGAGTTATGTGGAAAAGTAACTATAAATCATGGAACGTATCAAGATGAATGAGCCCTGAAATATCAATGTGCTGTTGCCTACTATCTTTTGAAATTCCAAATCCAACTCCAAATGTGCATAAAATCCATGAGTAATGGGAGTAGCCTAAATCCCTGACCCATGTGTCTAAATATGCAACTATTTTACATTTTCTTTCTGAAGCTTTAATGATACAATACGGTTTGCTCTAGAAGCCATTTACTAAAACATTTTGAAACTTTATTGGTTGACATATAGATATCAAAAGTTCTAGGCCAGTTACTTTCTTCTGTCTCTCTATAGGAAATTTAAAGCCAAAATTCTTTTTAAATTCTTCAAGGCTATTGTTTTGAAAAATGACATAAAACAATAGTTTTAAATGTCACTGGAAAAGTCTGGGAAAAGAAAAGAATTGCTTATTCACTGCTAATACTGGATTGGAAATGTAGAGAATTTAAGCTAATATAGGTCAAACATAGAGATGTGAATTTAGAGGCCACCTACACAAATATGGGGTAGTAATTTTAAGGACAATATAATAATTTTTACAAAAAAGTAAGAAGGAGTTTGAAAAACAAAAACTGAGACAGGCTCAAAAATATTCAGGAAACAGATTCTTTAAAAAGCTACCAAAGTAGTACTGTACTTAGAAGAAAGGGTAACAGTCCCATGGTGATTCCTCAAGTGTGTCCTACAAAGCTGAGTTTCACAAGATTCTACTAGATATTATGCTGAAGGAGCTCTGTAGTTTAGAAAGTAAAGGCAGAAGGACTTCTCAGCCCCTCAGTATGGTAGTGTGTGTCATGAATTTCCAACAAGAAGATAGAGAATGCAGCATTTCCTAAATAGTTTGATGTTAGAACTTCCTAGAGAGTGGATCTAGTATAGCTGTGCCATGAACTTTACAACAGAAGATGTAGGTTCCAAGTCCTAGACAGCAGAGGGAAGAACAGCAAAAAGGAGAATAGGAATAAGGAGAGACAATATGAAGTAGAAAGAAATGCTGCCAGAAAAGATCTCCTATTGTTGTGGGCTGAATGGTGGCTCCCATAAGATATGTCTACCCAGAACATGTGAATGTGACCTTATTTTTAAAAAGCGTATTTGCAGATGTAGTTAAGAATCTCAAGATGAGATCAACCTAGATTAGACTGAGCCCTAAATTCAATGACAAGTATCCCGATAAGAAAAGAGAAGGGGAGAACACGTAGAGGAGAGGTGATATGAAGACAATGGAGGCAGAGATTGGAGCAATACATCCAGAAGACAAGAAATACCAAGGATTTCTAGAAGCCATCAAAAGCTAAGAATAATGCATGAAACAAATTATCCCTCAGAAATTTCAGAAGGAACCAACTTTGCAGACACCTTGATTTTGGACCTCAGATCTTCAGAACTGTGAGACAATACATTTATGATGTTTTAAGCCACCCAGTATATGGTAATTTCTTACAATAGTCTTAGGAAACTAAAATGCTTACATTAAGAGAAAGATCCAGAAACAGAGAAGAGGAGGAAGGAGAATGGGAGAGAGAGAGAGAGAGAGAGAGAGAGAGAGAGAATATGAGAGGCAGAGAGGGAGAGAGAGCAACATTGAGACAGATGAAAAATAAGAAGATGGAAATTAATTGGTAGGGAGCAAAGAAATCAGCAAAGAAGAAACAAGGAGGAATGACAGCTGACCTCTCCCCCTCCCTTCTCATGCCCTTCAGTATTATCCAAAAATGGGTAATACATGCTTTGCTAACAAATTTTCTTAGTATACCTAACGTCTCCTGCTCGTTTTTAATTCTCTGAAGCACAAACTATTTACCCCACATGTTAACTCAGTATTAAGACCGTAAGAGAAGAAAAGAAGTTCTCCTATACCTCTTTGTATACCTCTTATCTGCATTAGGCCTTCAGAAAGCAAAAGAAAATATCGATCATATGGTTATCACCTGAGTAACACACAAAGCTGAGAGAAGCTATTCATGGATTCTGATTCTCTAAAAATACTCTATTATTAAAATAACCAAATATACTTATGATAAGCTAAAAAATTACTTTTAAAGCACACAAAAGAAAAACTTTCATGTTCCTAACTGCTTAATTTTTTCTACCATGACCAGTTTACATAACTTATGCTTTATATAAAACTGGATTTTTAATTATAAAAAGTGACATGCTCATTACAGTCACTTGGAAAATATATTAAAGTATAAAGAATATTAAAACCACTCTTCTTCCCAAAACGTTTGCATTTTTTTTAAAAGTAGGCTCCACACCTAACATGGAGCCCAACACAGGACTTGAACTCACAACCTTGGGATCAAGACCTAAGCTGAGATCAAGAATCAGATACTTAACTGACTGAGCCACCCACACACCCCAAAAGTTGTGTATTTTTAAAAAGAGTCTAAATATAAATATTTCTGGGGCTTTCAAACTCCACATGATTCCCAAAACAATTTGGATTTAATTTCTCCACTCTTTTTATTCTTTACAAAAAAGAATAGAATAGATCAATGCCTCTAGGTGATTGTCAAACATTTTGCATGTGCTCACAGAGTTGGCAACAGAAAGACACGATTTGTAAAAAAAAAAAAAAATGTTTATAGGGGTGTCTGGGTGGATCAGTTGATTAAGCATCCAACTCTTGATTTGGGCTCAGGTCATGATCTCACCATTCATGAGATTGAGTCCCACATCAGGCTCTGCATTGACAGGATGGAAACTGCTTGAGATTCTCTCTCTCTCCCTTTCTCTGCCCCTTCCCCAATCTCTTTCTCTCTCCCAAAATAAATAAACATTAACAAAGTTTATAATTACTTATATATTATAAAAGTTGAACATGCTTACTGCAAAACAAAACAAAACAAAAACTATAAGAAACATTGAAGTAGAAAGAGAGAATAGAAATCACCCACTATTTTATTACCAGTAGATGGTCAGTCACTATTGGCATCTACTCACAATTCGGAAATATAAATTATATATAAATTTTTTAACCTAGCAAGACATTGTTAACATTTCCTATGCATTAAAAACTTAAAAAAAAATAGTAAGTAGCTGCATAATTGTCCATTTCATAGATAATACATATTGCCCTCGAGCAAATGAAATTATAATCACTGTGTATGAACTTCTTCAAGTTTACGAATTTGTATTGTCAAAATGATTTCCAAAAGAGATGATATCAATGTAAATTCCCATAGGACTCTGTGAAAGCCTGTCTCACTGCAACCTTGCCAACACATCTTTTTGCGATGTTTGAAAATTAAATTCCACCATGAACTTAATTTACATTTGTGTATTAGTAATGTTGACCATTAAAAATAATTATCATCAATTTGCAATTCTTTAATGTCTCTTTACATACAAAATATGATTTTTTAATTATAAAAGAAATCAAGAAAAAGCTATGTTTATCACACTATGCATATCTTTCTGCCTTATTTTCTTCTCACACAAGTGGGTTTTTTTTCTTTTGAAGCTCAAAGCCAAAATCTGAGCAGTGTCCTCTCACTTGTCCTTTATACCTCTTTGTATCTCCTCCTTTCCATCAATGGAAAACCCAACCCATATGAAAATTGATCCAGATCTTTCCAAAAGAAACATGATGTTCATGACAAACAAGTTTTTCAAATGAAGTAATTTATTATATTTTTATGTATAGTGGGAATTATTCATAGAATTGTGTCCAGAATTATAGCTTGTAAGAAATTCTCAAGTTATATTATCAAACCTCATTCCACAGTTGAGATTCTTTGTAGTAAAACATATACATGACATGGTGCAAATCAGGTAATTCCACCACTCATCCCCACCCCCTCATCTGTGTTGAACACTTCAATTCCCTTCTCCAAATTCTTTTTCCATTCTAATCTCTGGCCCCAAGAGGATGATCTGTGTGGACAACATTAACAGATTTCCATGTTCCTGGCTTCTTATTGGATTCAGCCAATAAAGAGCCAAGTCAGGTGATCAGAAGGAAGGAGGAAGGTAAGTCAGGATATTTATTTCCCTGGCTGTATCACCCATGGTCACTGTATCTCTCAGGACTGCCACCTCTTCATAACTCTCTGCTTCTGGATTCTTCACATATTCCTTTCCAAGTAGGAATAATAGAGCACCCCCACCATTTCTTTTGCAGGTTATGAATTATCCCTCTCATAATAAAGCCTCCTTAATTTATTCTAATTTGCCTCCATGGTGTCCTTGCAAGTTGAAACTGTATTGCTCCATCTCCAAATGTAAATTTTAAATAACAGAAACAATAATGAACTACCTTCTAAAACTAAAATAAGCTTCTTATTTGAGACTTTATTATAATTACTGAATTTAATAGCTTTGACTTTAAATTCATTGGCTTTCTCTCACCCATTTTAAATGTATGGGCAACAGGTGGCAGATCCTAGATGTCATCCTTCTTTAGATGAGTATCTCATGACCATGACATAAGATGGAGTATCTTTGAAGACAGAAAATGTAGAGTTCAGTGTAAGATCTAGATAGACCAGTAGAAGGCAACAGAATTATGAATTTTATAAGGAGTACTATAATGAAGACATACTCAAAATGGAAAATGTGAGGTCATGGTGACAGCCAGAAATAATTAGAAGTTTTATATAACTAAAGGGGAAGTTGTTAATTATTTATGGCTGCCATTGGTTATCCAGAATTTTGCCTATATACTCAATGTTAGATGTGTAATATAGGATTTTCTTTATAATTAAAATTTCTTAGCTTAGATTTCTGTTGCTTAATTTTCTTAACACAGCTGTGCATTTGTCCCATAGTTTAGACATTGCAAATGCTGCTGGAAATAAGGTATATACCACTAGCAATGTTCCATGAAACATAATTTAGGGAAATTCATGAAAATTGTTACAAATATATGTAATTTCAAGTATTCCTGCCACTTGAACCACTTCATGAAGTTACATGGCCTCCTACCAATCCAGAATCCAGTTAAAACTTCTCAAATGATGCAAAAGAGTAACAAATTTGTCCCTGTCCACCAGAAGTCAATTATTACAGACTGCCATCTAGTTTCTCATCTGGATTAAATCTTTAGCTATACGTGATTGGGAAATCAGTTGGGAGATATACTGAAAAGATATCATTGATGCATACTCTAAAAGCTTCAAAACTTGCTACATTAATCCCATTCTATAGAATGTATTTTTCATCCATTCAATTACTAACCAATACTTACTCAGTGCCTTTGTGTGAAAGGCAGTGTCCTAGGCATGAACCAAGAATGAGTGGAAGGACAAATAAACATAATCCTAGGGGTATTTTTCATCCTGTTTTTACCTATTTTTTCCACATGGATTTTAGAAATATTTGTGTACTGATTTAAGAATAGATAGCAGATATGTTAATAAAAATTCATAAGTAGCTCAGAAACAGATTATTTTATATATAAACATTTTGCCAATGACAAGGCTGTCATCAGAAATTCACAAAGAAGAAAAAAAATTTGGAGGAAATGACATTGAAATAATTGGTTAGTAATTGAATAGGAAAAAAATATATTATCCCTTCAACTTAACATTGTGTAGTAAAATAGTACATTCCAAAACCAAACAGAAAAATCAAAAGATAATAGTAATAAACCTCCCTAAGAAGTTTTTACAAAGTTTATGGGGAAAAAATTATCTAGAAAATAGAAAAATAATCGGGAGATTTGACTACATAGAAATGTGAACATTTCTTTGGCAGTATAAAAAAAAAGAAATTACTGATAAACAACAGATTATAAGATGTATTTAAAGCAAGTATTTAACAGTTTAATCAGGTAAATAACCTACAAATTAAGGAGAGAAATATTAAGAGATTAAAAGTTCAACTGTCAAAGGACATAAATAACTCACAAAAGAGAAAATGAACTATATACATTAGTGGTAGTGGAAAATACTATCTTATGGAAAGTATGTATGGAAATACATATCTTGGCAACATGTATCAAAATGATAAAATATTCACCAACTTTATAAAGTTATCTCAACAAAATAATGTTAATGCCAACAAAGGTTTACAAACATTATATGCAGAAATTTGAAGACTGTTCAAATGATCAGTGAAATAGTTAATTAAACTAAGTAAGCTGCATTCAATGATTTTCCAGTTATTTTACAGAATGGCTTACAAAGACTGTGTAATGACATGAAAAGCAATTATTACTAGCTGAAGTAAGCTGTTTAGCACTTATGTAATATGAATACAATTATGTCATAAGAAATTATGCATAGAAGAAAATAAGTAAAATGGGAAGATATTCAAAGAGTAATAGTTTATTTGGCCAGGGTCAGTGTATGATTGATACATAGCTTTTCCTGATTTTTAATATTTTTCTAAGCACTTAATATTTGAATTATGAAACATTTCAAATAAATCCAGGAAATAGACATTTGGCAGCCTTGTTCATCTAAATTCTTCTGGTAACAATAAGTCTACAAAAATGTACCATCATCAGACTGAACTGTCAAGGCATAAAATCATGTAAATTAATTATTGTGTAGTAATCAACAATACATTCCATCATAATTCATAAATACTGTAGTACTTCTGATTTTATTATTTTAATGCCTCATAAATACTTTAGAAAATCTTATCCTGTTGAAACTTGTAATTGAACAGTAAAGTGTAAAGATACTTGGGGGGAAAGCATACATGTGTTTTTTAATTTTTCTGTTTAAATGATGATTAGCATGAACAATCCACTTAAACATTAAAAAACCTAATGCACACACCCACTCATAGCATTACAAAGTCATGATTAAACAGGAAATTCTGCTGCTGATGTTTCAACCACCCACACTTTATGCACAAACTGTAAGTTTTCATATTGTGACTAGATTTTCTGAACCTTACTAAGCCTTCTTGGTCTATTGGTCTGTTACCTCCTTCTCTCCAAGAGCTTGGTAGACAATGGGCACTAAGTAAGTAAATTAGTATTTTTATAAATTTTTACTGTAAATAAATAAATAAATAAGCATTCGTTTACTCCCATTATCCACATCTATCCACTCCTAAAGATATACCCACAGAGACTTAACTTTTCCAATACTATAAAATTCGTCACATGTGCAAATATCAATGAGTATCAAAGTAGACACTAAAATGTATTTAAAGTGGGAAAAATTGGAATTTGGCTAAATATACTGAAGAAGATTCATTAATAAGAAGAACTAAAAATAATTAAACAGTGATTCATTAATTTTTATTAAGAGTGTTTCTCAGGGTGCCTCGGTGGCTGTCGGTTGAGCATCTGACGTGGGCTCAGGTCATGATCTCACAGTTCATGAGTTTGAGCCCTACATCAGGCTCACTGTTGTCAGCTCAGAGAGCCTACTTTGGATCCTCTGCCCCCCTACCTCTCTGCTCTTCCCCTACTCATGCTTTCTCTCAAAAATAAAAAAAAAAAAACATTTAAAAAAAAGTGCTTCTCAAAAAACGGTTTTCTGTATTTTCCTAATTGGATTATTAAAATGGTAAATGCATGTCACTCAGCCCATCAGTTGGGGCTACTCAATAGTATTTGGCGTTTTGTGTTGGTGGCAGTGGTTTTTTTATAAGTTTAATAATAAATAATTTACATATCAAGTAACTTACCCATTTTAAGTGCACAATTTAGTAATTTTTAGTAAATTTATTTAGAACTATGGGGTTGTACAATCAACTACACAATCCAATTTTACAACATTTTCTTTTTTCTTTTTTTTTATAGTTTATCATCAAGTTGGTTTCCTTAAAACACCCAGTGCTCATCCCCACAAGTTCCCTCCTCCACGCCCGCCACCCCTCTTCCCCCTTCCCCCTCCCACCTCAGCCCTCAGTTTGTTTTCAGTATTCAAGAGTCTCTCATGATTTGCCTCCCTCCCTCTCCCTAACTATTTTCCCCCCTTCCCCTCCCCCATGGTCCTCTGTTAAGTTTCCCCTGTTACACTTATGAGTGAAAACATATGGTATCTGTCCTTCTCCGCCTGACTTATTTCACTTAGCATGACACCCTCGAGGTCCATCCATGTTGTACGAATGGCCAGATTTCATTCTTTCTCATGGCCATATAGTATTCATTGTATAGATAAACCACATCTTCTTGATCCATTCATCAGTTGATGGACATTTAGGCTCTTTCCATGATTTGGCTATTGTTGAAAGTGCCGCTATGAACATTGGGGTACATGTGTCCTTATGCATCAGCACTTCTGTATCTCTTGGGTAAATCCCTAGCAGTGCTATTCCTGGGTCATAGGGGAGTTCTGTTGTTAATTTTTTGAGGAACCTCCACACTGTCTTCCATAGAGGATGCACCCGTTTACATTCCCACCAACAGTGTAGGAGGGTGCCCGTTTCTCCACATCCTCACCAGCATCTATAGTCTCCTGATTTGTTCATTTTAGCCACTCTGACCGGTGTGAGGTGGTATCTCAGTGTGGTTTTGATTTGTATTTCCCTGATGATGAGTGATGCTGAGCATCATTTCATGTGCCTGTTGGC
>CM053574.1:61772348-61853849 GCA_028646485.1 Cryptoprocta ferox
TATTCCATTGGTCTATGTGTCTGTTTTTGTGCCAATACCATACTGTCTTGATGGTTACAACTTTGTAGTAGAGGCTAAAGTCTGGGATTGTGATGCCTCCCATTTTGGTTTTCTTCTTCACTATTACTTTGGCTATTCCGGGTCTTTTGTGGTTCCATACAAATTTTAGGATAGTTTGTTCTAGCTTTGAGAAGAATGCTGGTGCAATTTTGATTGGGATTGCATTGAATGTGTAGATTGCTTTGGGAAATAATGACATTTTAACAATGTTTATTCTTCAGATTCATGAGCATGGAATGTTTTTCCATTTCTTTGTGTCTTCTTCAATTTCCTTCATAAGTTTTCTATAGTTTTCATCATACAGATATTTTACATCTTTGGTTAGGTTTATTCTTAGGTATTTTATGGTTTTTTGTGCAATTGTGAATGGGGTCAGTTTCTTGATTTCTCTTTCTGTTTCTTCATTATTGGTGTGTAAAAATGCAACCGATTTCTGTACGTTGATTAGAACATTTTCGTCACTTGAAAAAATTCTCTCCAAGCCCATTTACAGTTATTCTGTGCTCCCATCATAGGTGCAGGTAACCACTGATCTGCTTTCTATGACAGTAGATTTTCTTTTTCTGCACACTTCATATAAATGTAGTCATACGATATTCAGTGTTTTCCATCTGCCTTCTTTTTCTTACCATTTATGAAGGTTTATTCATGTTGTAGCATATGTCAGTATTTCATTCCTTTTAATTGATTAATAGAATTCTATTGTAAGGATAAGGCACATTTTGTTTATTCAGTCTTTAGTTGATGGACATTGGGATTGTTTCCAGTTTTTCTCTTTTATGATTAATGCTACTATGAACATTTGCATACACATCTTTGTGTGGCAACAAGTCTTCATTTCTCGAGTATAGAAATGAAGTGGACTTGCTGGGTCACATCGTAAGTTTACATTTGTAACTATTTAAGAGACTACCAAACTTTTCCAAAGAGGCTAAATCATTTTTCATTCCCACCAAAAACTTATGAATATTCCAGTTTCTCCACATCCCTCCCAACACTTGGAATCATCCACTTTTTTTTTCATAGTCATACTATTGGGTTTCTACTTCATTGTGGCTTTAATTTGCATTTCCCTAACAACTAAGGATGTAAGCACCTTTTCACGTGCTTCTCAGGCATTCATATGTATTTGTTAGCCTAATGTCTATTCAAGTCTTTGGCCATTTTGCAACTGGTTTGTTTATCTGTTTATTCTTTACTTCTAAAAATCCTTCATACATTCTCATGCAAGTCCTTTGCAAATATATGACTCACAAATATTTTCTCCCAGTCTATGGCTTTTCTCCATTTTCTCAATGATATATTTTGAAGCACAGAAGTTTTAATTTTGATAAAATCCAATTTATTAATTTTTATATTTATGGCTCACACTTTTGGTCTTTTATCTAAGAAAAATCTTCGCCTAATCTAAGGGCACAAAGATTTTCTCCCATATTTTCTTCTAAAAGTTCCTTCTATGTCATCCTGTTCAGCATAAATGTTTGGAAGTAACACGAGTAAGAAAAGATACAATTGCTTGGTTGTTTGTGTTTCTTAGAATGTCACTGTTTCCTTTCTGTTTTTCCAAGTACCAATTCAAATGAAAAGTATGGCCTCTCAGGGTTGTAAGAATCCCTGTTTACTCATTGCAGATGTAACAAAATGCATTCATCTTTAACTTGCTTTGAACTGCCTCTAAGTTCACAAGAGTTCACAAGAATGTTAATGGGGGCATTGCACAAATTATATGTAAATAGGGCAGCCAGAAACAATGAACGTACTTGCACAAGATCTGCCCACATGAAAGTTTCAGGGTCGCATTGGAGTTAACTTCAAAAAACACAGGCTCGAAGATAAAATATTAAGACTTCCAAGTAGATGACTTCAGGGCCCTCCTAAACACAGACTGTGTGACTGCATAGGTCCATGGCCATGAAACTGGCTCTGGTAATAGATTTTTCCTTAAGTGGCTTTAACAGAGGAAGCTTCCTTCTACACCAGGCTTTTAGTTTTTTATATGTGTTTTTTTTTTTAAATAATGAATAGATGTTGGACTTTGTGAAGTGTTTTTTCTGCATCCATTCAAATGATAATGTAAGTTTTTTTCACCTTAAAGGATGTTCAAATATTAAACCAATCTTTCGCTCATGGAATAAATCCTAGAATAAAACCCAGGTGTATTAATTCATTTGTATTTTGCTGTATTTGACTAGTTAACACCTTTTCAAGAATTTTTATATCTATGTCCATGAAGGATCTTGGTCTGAAGTTTTCTTTTGATGCCTTTATCTGGTTCTGGTAGCAGGCTAATATTGACATGAGAATGACTTGGAAACTGTTCCTTCCTCTACTGTTTTTTGAGAAAGCTTATATTTGGTATCATTCTTTACTTAAATATTTGACAAAATTGACTAATAAAGCCAATTTAAGCCAGGGCATTTCTTTATAAAAAGATTTTTAATAACTAATACCTGTACTTCTTGTAGATCTAATCAGATTTTATGTCTTATAGAGTCCATCCCAGTAATTTGTATTTTACTAAAAATTTGTGTTTCATCTAAGCTAATTTGTTGGTAGTATTCCCTTACAATCTTTTAAAATTTTTGTAGAATTAATAGTGATGTCACGTCTTTCATTTATGATTTTGGTTTTTTGAGTCTTCTTTCTTTGTAATTCTAACTAAAAGGCTTTTCAATTTTGTTGGTCTTTTCAAAGAACCAACATTTCGTTTCACTACCTTTCTCTATTGTTCTGTTTTCTATTTCATTGATTTCCACAATAATCTTTTTTTAAGTTTGTTTGTTTGTTTGTTTTTGAGAGAGAGAACAAGTGGAGGAAGGACAGAGAGAGAGGCAGACACAGAATCTGAAAGCAGGCTCAAAGCTCTAAGCTGTCAGTGCATAGGCCAATGTGGGGCTCGAACTCAAGAACCAAAGCTGGCCACTTAACTGACTGTGCCACTCAGGCATCCCTCCACAATAATCTTTATTATTTCATTCCTTCTGTTTCCTTGGGGATACTTAGTTTTCCTTTATCAGTATTTCTATATTCTATATATTTTACTTCTATATCTCTCTACATTCCATATTATTTTTCTCTATGCTATATTTACTTTGAATATCTTCAAACTTAAGGTGAAAGTATGGATTATTTAAGACCTTTTTTTTTATATGGGTGTTTGGAATATTAATTTTTTCTCTAAGCATTGCTTTAACTACATCCTCTAAATTTTGATATGTTGTGTTGTTTCTAGCCAGTTCACTCATTTTCATCGTGATTTCCTCATTTTCATCCTGATTTCCTCTTTCATCCCTGAGTTACGCAAAAGTTTGTTCAATTTTGAAGTATGTGGGAGTTTCTAAGATTTTGTTTCTATGTGGAGATCTAATCAAATTCCACAGTGGTCAGAGAATATACTTACAATTTCAATATTTTAAAATTTAGACTTGTTTTGTGGCCCACTAAATGGCGTATCCTGGAGAATGTCACATATGCACTTGGAAAAGAATGTGTACTCTGTAGTCATTGGGTGAATATGTCAGTTGAGCTGCTTGTGTTGCTCAAGTCTTCTTTAAGCTTGGTGATTTTCTGTCTAATTGTCCTATTAGTTATTAAAAGCAAAGTATTTCCATCTCCAATTATGGTTGTTAAATGTTTTTCTTTTCAATGTTATCACATTTTGCTTCATGTATTTAGAGTTCTGTTGTTAGGTGCATTTATATCTTCCTTCCATCATCATTATAAAATATCCTTTTTCTTTAGTAATATTTCTCATCATATAGTCTATTTTATATGATATTAATATAATTACTAGCTTTCATATGGTTACTTGTTTGCACAGAATAACCTTTTCCATTCTTTTATTCCCAACATATTCATGTCTTTGAATTTAAGATGTGTCTCTTTTTCACAGCGTATAGTTGTGTCTTGTATTTTTATCTGGTCTGACAACTGTCTTTTGTGTGATGTGTTTGTCCATTCATATTAAAATAATATTGACATGTTAGGATATATGTCTTTATTTTTCTCTTTGTTTTCTATACGTCTCATGTCTGTTTGAGTCAATGTATTTTGTTTAGTATCTAATTTTGTGTTGTGTTTGTGTGTGTACTATTTTAATTCCTGTTAATGTTTTTACCATATTTTTTAAGTTATTTTCTTAGTCGTTATGATTTAACTTGTCACAGTCTTCTTCAGAGTGACAGTAACAGCTCCGGCAGGATATACAAACTGTGTTCCAGTGTATTTCCTCTACTCCGCAGTGTTAATATTATTATGTCTATCACCTACTCCATATTAAAACTCACCTTTCAGTGTTATAAGTATCACTTTATACAGTTTTGTCCTTGAAGAATCTTTAAAGAGAAATGAGATAAAATATTAATAGAATCTTGTATTTATCCACTTGCCATTTCCATCATTTCTCACTTTTTTCAGCGGGTTTGAATTACTCTTTGGTGTCACTTCCTTCTAGACTAAAAGACTCCCTTTAGTAATTATTGTAGGACATATACGGTGGCAACTAATTCTTTCCACCTTGGTTATTTTTATTTTGTTTTATTTTGGTTTACTTTGGTGTCCAAATTTTGAAGAACAACATCGCTACATTGCTACAAAATTATCTTGACAGCTTTTTTGCTTCAACACTGTGAATATGTCATCCTACTGCCTTCTGACCTTCATTGCTTTTAATGTGAAGTCAGCCATTAATTTTTACTTGTTATCTCATACTTGATGAAATATTGTCTCTTCTTTCAAAGTTTTCTCTTTGCTTCTCAACAGGTTGACTATGATGTGTCTAGGTCTATAACTATGTTTATTTTCCTTGGGTTCTGTTGCACTTCTTGACTCTATAAATAAACAATTTTCATCAAATATGTAAAATATGCAGCCATTATTTCTTCAAATGTTATTTCTGCCTCTTTACCTCCTCTCTTACTAGGGCTACCATTATTTTGTATGCTTTTTGTCCCACAGTTCTCTGCAGCTCTGTTCAGTTTCTTCAATTATTTTTCTTTCTTCAGAATGGATAGCCCCTATTAATCTATGTTCAAGTTCATGAATTCTCTTTTCTGCTATATCAAATCTGCTACTGAATATTATTAGTAAAGTTTTCAATTCACTTACTACACTTTTCAACTGTAGGATTTCCATTTGGTTGGTTTTTTTTTTTTTATAATTTCTGTCTCCTCATATTTTGTTAGATCATTATTATTATCTTTTTTTATTCTATAAACATGATTTTGTTTAGGTCATTAAACATTATTATGATAGTTGCTTAAAGTCTTTCTAAGTTAAGTGCAAAATCTGGAGAAATTCAGAGAGAGTTTCACATGACTACTTCTTTTTCTAGGTGTGGGACATAATTTATGGTTTTCTTACCTGTCTTCTAATTTCTTATTGAGTACTGGAAATTTTGCATAATATATTATAGCAACTCTAGATTGTTATTTTACTCTCTGAGAGTTGTTATTGTTGATTCTTTGATAACTAACCTGAACTAGTCTGTGAAGTGTGTCTCATTATGTCTCTACTAATTTTTTTCTTGTTTTTATTTTTAAGCCTGATTTCCCAGGAATCAGCTTGTGTTACTGCTCATGCAAAGATTTTTCACAGATTGTGCTTAAGGACCTCAAGCTAGTAAGGCTCTCTGCTCTTCTGATAGATCTGTGTGTGGCCTCAAGTACATTCAAAGTTCAGGCCAGTTTCAAACCTGCTCCAGTTTTTACTTTCTACCAAGCTCTTTTGAGTCTTCCCTAAGCATGTGACATTCTATTAGCCAGGAATGTATGGATAGCTTGGGTCCATTTCTGTCTCTGCTGCACATGAACATAGCCACTGGTTAAACAGACATGTGGAGAGCTTATCAAACCCTAGCATTGTTTCACTTCCCAGTAGCCCCTGATAAATCCTCAGTTGATCTACTAGTCTGTTCTTTACCCCAAATTGGGACCATAGCCTCAGGCCGGCAGAGCTGCTGGTCCTACCTGTTCACCTGGGCAAGTGTTTTTAACTCAGGACCTTGAAACAACCACAATGAATTAGTCTGCATCATTAACTCTAAGTATCTTGTTAGCAATTAATTTAAACATGGCTATAACCACAGGTAGAGTTGTTGTTGTTGTTGTCATTGTTGTTTTAAACCATGAACTCCTCTTCTATAATGGACTGTATGAAGTATGGAACAACTATCAAATATGGATTCTGGACTCAAAAAGTCTAACTCAAAAAGTCTTTCACCCCAGTTTGACCATTTCTAACCTTGAAACAACATTGAAAATACTATACCACTATAAAATGGAGTTGAAAATAATTGTGTCTAAAAGGTTGAAATAAAGATTAAATTAATCATTGTCTAAAGCACTTGGCATAGTATCTTGTATGTAGTAAGTACCCACTGAAGATGATAAACCCTCAGTTATGAATAATTTGGGTCATATCACTATCCTGGTCTTGATCTTGCTCTTCTGATGTCATTGCCACAGTATTTAGCCTGCATGAACCCTTCTGGTTTTTGGGAGATTTGTTTTCCACTGGGCAGGTTATTTTCCTTACACCAATGCTGTATATCAATTAAAACAAATCGTCTCCAATTGCTGAAAGTTCAATTAACAAAGTATAGGTTTAGTGCCTCATCTACATGTAGTTCATCAACTGTATTTCTATCACTTTTTTTCTAGTACTTCATTTTTCTCTTTATAGCTATGTTTGCACTAATGCCAACCCAGAAATTACATAAGTTAGGTCTCTCCATCACCAACTGTTTGAACGCTTGTGAACATTTTCTGTGCTACACCGTTGAAGAGGGAAGGACTAAGATGAATATGCTCTTGTCTGCACTAAATGAGTTCCCTGAGACTCTTCTCCATTGCTTTATTCCATAAAATTCATTCCTTTTTTGTTTATTTCCTGATTCTTGATACAAATATTTGTATGTTCAGGATCCATTTTCTCTTGGAGCTGAGCCTAGTCTATCTAACACAGGACTTTGCTGTTTAACTGTTTCATATTTAGTACATGTGTTTATTTATATTTGTTAAAAGAATATAACCACTTACCCAAACACTGGGCGATGGAGTGAAAAAAAAGAAAAAAAGCACCGCTAAATCCAAATTTAAAACTTAACATTTGGAAACATTTATCCACAAAGTATCTCTCTTAAAATCTATGCAGATTAAATTAGGTAAATATCTTCTATGTGTTCTGGTGGCATTTATAATCCAACACAGATGCTGCAAATAATAATAATAATAGTTTATGTTTGTCGAGTGCTTTCATACTCTAGGCATTATTGTAAGTGCTTTGTATGTATTACCTTATTTAAAATCACAAAAACTCTATAATTTTGGTACCATTATTATACCAATTTTACAAATGAGAGAATTATGGCTCAGTGAGATTAAATATTTTGCCCAAAGCAGAACTAAAAAAAAAAAAAATCAAGCAAGTTTGACTCCAAAGCCTTGGCTCTTACCTGCCATCTTGTATTCGATTCCATAATAATGGTCAACATTTACAGAATACTTACTATCTCTTCTTAGTACCACATAGGTACTTTTCTCAGTACCATACATGTATAACTCCTTTAATCATAACCACAGTCCTAGAAAGCTATATTATAATCCCCATTTTAAAGATAAGGAAAATTAAAACAAAAATTTAAGAATTCCCATAAGTCCACGTGATAAGAATTGGTAAACTCAAAATTATATTTAAAAAAATGTTCAACCCAAAGTATGGAAGCACTTCATAGCACCTGATTCTTATAACTAGTGTGTTTAGATAAGGAGGATTCAAGAAAATTTTTCAAATTCTTTCCCCTACCCTTTTGCTAGAATATCCTACAGGGTAGTGGAGGGGGTGATAGAACAGTTTTAATCTCACAATGTGTTTTCTCCTATACACAAAATGAGTAACTCAGGCAGATGCCACTTATTCATTTGCATGCGCTGAGCACAGACTGGCAAAGGCAATGAAGCAAAGAAGCTACTTTATTAACTTTGTCTTGAAGAGACCACCAAATGAATGCAATTCAATGAGTAAAAAAAAAAAAAATGTATTTTTTTACAAATGGGAAGTACTTTGATCAATTGAGCTATTTACGTATTTCCTCACAAATAATTAATGTTAACCAAAAGCATTAATTACTGAATGAGATTATAAAAATAAAACACCAAAAACTTGCCCCTGTAAAAATCTGAAAAAGTATTAAAAGTACTACCAGTGATGATCTAATGAAGTTTTTATCTTCCAGTGAAGTTTACCAAGAGTAACAATGAACTGTGATAGAGACTGAAAATTCCAATGCTTCTATCTAAAAATGAATTATTCAGTATTATCATGTAAAACTATCTATGGTCAGTCTCAATATTACTCAGAAAAAAAATCCAAAACATGTTTTTTAAGTTTTACTTGTCTGCATTTAATATTTGTGTAAACATGAGTAAATAAATAAAATTAGCTAAAGAAAAATAGAAATTCATATTATACCCATAAAATATTAAACAGCATATCTATGTCCACTAAAGTTTTATATATTTTTAAAACACTGTCCTAAGTAGCCTGGAAAAGTGTTCAAGAATAAGTGAAACTTTAAATTACCTAAAAAAGAGTTTTAAGAGCAAATACTGGCCACCAATCATATGTATAAATCTTCCCCAAAATCTAAAAATAGGAATGTGTTAAACAGAATGCACAAAGACAGAGAACGGCTCATCAAACTTTCCCAGCTAGGAAAATGTGACTTTCCCATACATCATTCAATAAAAAACAGATGGGAGCAAGTTGGTTGCCAGATAGAAAGGAAAGATATACAGCATGTTATAATTATGAGCTTCGGATAAACAAAGGGAGGGAGAAGACTATATTAAAACAAAAAAGGCAAGGTTTCTTCCAGGAAAACTCTCTCTCTAGAGTAAGACAAACTAAGAATAAAATGACATCTTTTTAGAAACATTAAGTACACACAGAATGGACACTTTATCATCTAGAACCCACCTCCCTTCTTTTGGTTATAACACCCCAGATCCTTTGCCACTCTTGATCCTTGTGGTTCAGGGATCCTGTTTAGGCTCTGGAGATGGATGGTGTGATTCATGTTGGTTCAGTCTCTCTAAGTCTTATGACCAAATCAGGTCAAGTCAGGAATGGGCATGTCTCTCAAACTCATCCAATTTAGAGTAAATTCTAGAGTTTTCACAAAAACTATCTAAAAGAGATAGGTTTTTTTTTTTCTGTAGAGTTGAGCCTAAGAGACTGTAGGTCTAAAGCTGTTGACAGCCATACTGACACCACATGAAAGTAGAATCAACAAACCATACAAGAGAGAAGGCTGATGAGATAGACAGAAGGTCCTGATGACAACATTTCAGTCCCTTCATCAAACTGCTCCTGAATCAGATGTCCCTCTGGAATTTTGAGTCATGTGAAACAATAAGCTACCCTTTTATCTTAATAAAAGTTTTGGTTTGGATTTTCTACCTATTATTCCTAGAAAAGTCCTTAATAATTAAACCCCAGTTTCAGGAATAATGTTGAATAAACAAGAACTAGATCCACTTCAGTTTACAAAACATCTTTTCCACATTCATTGTCATAATTCTGTTAAGTAAGTGTTACTACAATCCCCGTTTTACAGATAAAGATAAATGGTGTTTTAGTTTGTGCAGGCTGCTGCAAGAAAATACCACTTTCTATTAAAAGAAATACCACTGAGTAACTTATAAATTAACAGAAAAGTTATTTCTCAAAGTTCTGAAGGCTAGAAGTCAAAAATCAGGGAACCAGTATGATCTAGTTGAAGGCCCTCTCTCTGCTCATAGATTTCTTGTTCTATGGGGGATCACATGGGGGAAAGGGAGCTGGCAAACTCTCTGAGACCTCTTTTTTTTCTTTTATTAAAGTATAATTAACAGTGTTATATTAGTTTCAGGTGTATAATATGCTGATTCAACAATTCCATATATTACTCAGTATTCATCATGAAAAGCATACTCTTAATCTCCTTTATCTATTTCACCACTCCCCCCCCCCCGCCACCTCCCTCTGGTAACCACCAGTTTGCTCTCTGTATTTAATAGTCTTGTTTGTTTCTCTCTTTTTCTTTCTTTCTTTGTTTTGTTTCTTAAATTCCACATTTGAGTGAAATCATATGGTACATGTCTTTCTCTGTCTGACTTATTTCACTTAGCATTATAACCTTTAGATCCACCCATATTTCCATATTGTGGCAAAAGGCAAGATCTCATTGTTTTTATGACTGAAAATAGTCTACTATATACATGTATATGTGCATGTGTACTGAATCACTTCTCTTTATCCATTCATCTATCAATAGACACTGAGGTTGCTCTTATATCTTAGCTATTGTAAATAATGTTGCAATTAACATAGAAGTTTATATATCTTTCTGAATTAGTGTTTTCATTTTCTTCAGGTAATACCCAGTAGGGGAATTACTACATCATATGGCATTTTTATTTTTAATTTTTTGAGGACACTCGATTCTCTTTTCCACAGTGATTGCACCAATTTGCATTCCCAACAAACAGTTCACAAAGATTCCTACTTCTCCACATCCTCACCAATACTTGTTATTTCTTGTCCTTTTGATTTTAGACATTTTGACAGGTGTGAGGTAATGTCTCATTGTGGTTTTGATTTGCATTTCCCTAATGATTAGTAACACTAAGCATCTTTTCATGTGTCTGCTGACCATCTGTCTATCTTCTTTGGAAAAATGTCTGTTTAGGTCCTTTGCCCATTTTTAAATCAGGTTATTTGTTTTTCTGGTTGAGTTGTATAAGTTCTTTATATTTTTGGATATTAACCCCTTATTGGATACATCATTTGCAAATATCTTCTCTCATTCAATAGGTTTTCTTGTGATTTTGTTGATGGTTTCCTTTGGTGTGCAGAAGCTTTATATTTTGTGGTAGAACTAGAACAAATAATACTAAAATTTTTATGTAACCACAAAAACCCTGAATAGCCAAAGCAATCTCGAGAAAGAACAAAACTTGAGGTACCATAATCCCAGATTTCAAGATATGCCATAAACGTGCAAAAAACAAAACAGTATGGTACTGGCACAAAAATACACACATAGATCAATGGGACATAACAGAGAGCCCAGAAATAAACCCATGCACATATGATCAATTGATCTTCAACAAAGGAGACAAGAATATGCACTGGGAAAATCCTTTCAACAAATGGTGCTGAGAAAACTGAACATGCAAAGGATGGAAATTGATCACTTTCTTACCCCATACACAAAAGCAAACTCAAAATGGATTCAAGACCTAAAATGTGAGACCTGAAACCATAAAACTCCTAGAAGAAGTCAGGCAATAATTTTTTTAACATTGGCTACAGAAACATTTTTCTAGATATGTCTCCTCAGGCAAGGAAAATAAAAGCAAAATTAAACTATTGGGACAAGTGTCTGTGAGGCCCTTTTTATAAGGGCACTAACTCATTCAAGATAACAGAATCCTCATGACCTAATCACCCAAAGACCCACCTCACACCATCACCATTAGGATTTCAACATATGAAGTGAGGGGGGATACAAGCATTGAAACCATAGCAATGAATTTCCCAAGATTACACAGTTGGTAATTAGCAGTACCCAGGTTTTATGAATTCAGATCCCATAATTTTCTACTTGTACTTTTTAATCTCAAGTGAAAAAAAAAAAGGAAAGGGGTGTTCAGTGGTATGTCAGATGGTAAAAAACAAAAACATAGTCTAAGTGTAACATCCTTCTAGAACACCAATTTTATTCAAATATTTGAGCAAAAGGGTATGAGTGATATAATTTATAACTAGTTTTATACAGATTTACTGTACTTTAGATCTTAACGTAATAGAAAATAGTGCAAATATTTTTATAATTCAAACATGAGATCACAGTATAATGCCAGGTTCATTACTGGCCACTTGGGCATTTACTTCCAGACCAAAAAGGTAAGAAAGTTCTATCCTTTTGCCATGAGGAAGCATATAAAATACAGTAACATTTTAAAGCTCAAACAAAAGGAGAAAATTGATTGTTTATATATAAATGAGATTCCATGAGTAAAATCTGTTGCTTTTTTTATATTTAGACACAAAAATACTATAGATCCCAAGGAATGATTATATAGTAAGTAAATAAGCCCAGAACATTTTGAACAAACAGCAGAAGACTGTATGAGTACAAAATGTTCCAAGCAAATCAAGATTTCTATTGCCATTTATGTACTATTGAACAAGATGTTCTAAAAATTAAGGTCACTAATAATGGCCCATAGAGACTTCCAACATATTTTAACACTATAGTTCAAGCAAATGTTTCTTTAAGCTAATACAAAAAAAATTGATGATAAAATTTATAATCAATTGATCTATAACAAAGGAGGCAAGAATATACAATGTGGAAAAGACAATCTTTTCAATAAATGATGTTGGGAAAATTGGATGCAATTTTCATGTTGCATGCAACATGCAAAGGAATGAAACTGTACCACTTTCTTACATCATACAGAAATATATACTCAACATGGATTAAACACCTAAATGTGAGACCTGAAACCATAAAATTGCTTAGAAAACATAAGCAGTAATATCTTGGACATCAGCCTTAGTAACATATTTATGGATATGCTTCCTCAGGCAACTAAAGAAATGCAAAAATAAACTATTGGTACTGAAAGAAAATAAATAGCTTTGACACAGTGAAGGAAACCATCAACAGAATAAAAAAGAAACCTAGTGAATGGGAGAAGATATTTGCAAAGGATATATCTGAAGTTAATATCCAAAATAAATAAAGAACTCATACAACTCAATACCAGAAAAATAACCTGATTTAAAAATAACCTGGGAGAAGATATTTGCAAAGGATATATCTGAAGTTAATATCCAAAATAAATAAAGAACTCATACAACTCAATATCAGAAAAATAACCTGATTTAGGCAGAAGACATAAACAGACATTTTTCCAAAAGCATTCATATGGCCAACAGACACCATAAAAGATGCTCAACATCACTAATCATCAGGTAAACACAAATCAAAACCACAGTATCACCTCACAGTAATCAGAATGCCTCATATCAAAAAGACAAGAAATACCATGTGTTGGCGAGGATTTGGAGAAAAGAGAACCTTCATGCAGTGTTGGCAGGAATTTAAATTGGTGAAACCACTATGGAAAACAGTATGAAAGTCCCTCAAAAAATTAAAAATAGAAATACCATATGAGCCAGTAATTCCACTACTGAGTATTTATACACACAAAAAAATGAAAACAGTAATTCAAAAAGATATATGCACCCCTATATTTACTGCAGCTTTATTTACAATAGCCAGTATATAAAACCAACTCAAGTGTCCATCTATCAATGAATGGATAAAGAAGTGGAATATATAAATAATGGAATATTATTCAGTCATTAAAAAGAATGGAATCTTGCCATTTGTGACAATATGGATGGGCCTAGAGGTTATAATGCTAAGTAAATAAGTCAATAAAGACAAAGATGTGATTTCACCTACATATGGAATCTAAAAAAAAAACCAAAACACACAAAAAAATGAACAAACAAACAAAACAAACAGACTCAAATGCAGAAAACAACTGGTGGTTGCCAGAGGGGAGGTAGGTGAGGGGATGGGCAAAATAGATAAAGGAAATCAGGAGCACAAACATCCAACTGTAAAATAATAAGTCACAGAGATGAAAAGTACAACATAGAGAGTATAGTTAATAATATTATAATAATATTATACAGTGGCAGATTGTGACTATATTTGTTGTGTTGAGCATTCAGTAATGTATGGCATTGTCAAATCAATATGTTGTACACCTGAAACTAATATAATATTTATGTTATTTATACTTTAATTTAAAAAAAAGATAGTCAAACATCTTGAGATGGGGGGATACTAAAGTATCTGGGTGGGCCCAGTGTACCATGGTATTTATAAGAGGTGTCAGGAGAGTAAGTGCCAGAGAGGCATACGTGATGACAGAAGCAGAGGTCAGAGTTATGCAGAGTTAGCAGAGATATACAGCAACAAGAAGTTACATACAATGCTGGTGGAAGCATACATTGACACAACTATTTTGTAAAATAGTTTGTCACTGGAGATAAATATATTCTATGACCCAATAATTCCACTCCTAGATATATGTAGCCCATATTTTACAATACTCAAAACTACACAACAACCTAAATGTTTATTGATAATTGAGTGGATAAAAATTGAAATATTCTACTGCAGTGAAATAATATGTTTCAGTAAAAATTGACAAAGAACAATTACACAAACAACATATATCAATCTCACAATGTTGAACAAAAGAAATCAGACACAAAAAAATGCATATTATAATTTCCATTTACAAAAAATTCAAAAATAGGAAAGACTAGACTTAGTGTTTATGAATGTATAGTAGGTGCCAAAATCATGAAGTAAAGTGGAAAGATGACTGTCATTATTAATACAATAGTTATTTGGGGGATTAAGAAAGAAAAGTGTGAAAGGTAGAGTAATGATAATGGTCTATCTTGACCTCACTGATTGTTACATAAATGTTTGCTTTAACCTATAATTTTATATGCACTTTTCCATTTGTGTGGGATTTTTTCCCCAAAATTAAATAATTTTCATAAAAATGCCACAGAAAGGGGAAATAATTACAGTTTACTTTATGGCTCAAATCTGAATAGCATACATAGATTATAATATATAATAATATAATGTAACTCATATAATAAATATACAATTAATATATAAAAATACAATTAGTGATATAATCACTGTTTCTTTCCCTAAGACATTTTTTGTCCAATGAAAAGATTTATTAAGTGCCACTACACTGGAACTTTCCCTTGAACTTGATATGATTCTCACTGTAAGACTTAGTTTTGTTATTCAAGTTTTAACTTTTACTATTTGGGAATAAGGAGTTATTTCATCCAACCTTTTCAAGTCCATGAATTTATAGATTGTCTCTACTTCTACTCATTGCTGCCTTGAATTTGCTGGGTTTTTTAGCCTGTCTCATGTCTTGTCAAAAGCAGCCAACATCAACCAACATAAAGCACCAACATTTGATTTTTCTTCCTGATTTCCAAGAACTACAAATTCATTTAGTACAATATCTGCTTCCCCAGTGACCATTGGCTACTGTTTTGCCAAATGTGTCACCATCTTTCCAGACTCCGATAAAAGTTTCTTTGCTGCCCTACAAACTGACCCTTAAACAATGTTTTCTATTTCATGTTTCTCATACAGCCAGTATCACACTCTCAGAAACTAATTTCAGCATTAGACGGATAGGCTATATTATGTGAAGTAACAAACAGTCCCAAATCCCAATTATTTTAAACAAAGTCAAAGTCTATTTCCTACAAATATTACTTACAGTATGAGTCAGGAAAGGAAGTCTACTCATTATATTCTCTGAGAGATCCAGGATGACGTAGGATTCATCTAAAATTACAGTTCTTGGAGCACCTGGGTGACTCAGTCAGTTAAACGGCCTACTTTGGCTCAGATCATGATCTCACGGTTTGTGAGTTCGAGCCCCGCATCAGGCTCTGTGCTGGTGGCTCGAAGCCTGAAGCCTGCTTCGGATTCTGTGTCTCCCTCTCTCTCTGCCCCTCCCCTGCTCACGCTCTGTCTCTCTGTCTTTCAAAAATAAATAAATGTTTAAAAATATTTTAAAAAAATACAGTTCTTTAATAACTATAGATCCCATGGACATTCAAAAGATAATAAAGAAACACTCTGAAAACCTCTATGCTCACAAATTCAATAATCTAGATGAAATGGACCAACTCCTTGAAAGACACAATTTGCCAAAACTCACACAAAAAGAAGTAGACATCTGAGTGGGCTTATATATAAAATACACACACACACACACACACACACACACACATTTATATATCTGAATAGTCCTATCTTAAAGAAATTGAATCAACAAATAATAACCTCCAAAACAGGATGCAATATGCCCAAATGGGTTTGCTGGTAAATTCTATTAAATGTTTAAGAAATAAATCATATAAATTCTCTATAATTTCTTTCAGAATATAAGCAAAGAAAATGTTTTCTAATTCATTCAATGAAGCCAGTATTCCCTAATACCAAAACCAGACAAAGGTATTACAAAAAATAAAACTATAGACCAATATCTCTCATAAACATAGATACAAAAATCCAGAAAAAAATACTAGCAAGTTGAATCCAACAATGGGTTAAAAAATTATACACCATGACCCAGTGGGATTTTTCCCAGGTGTACAGGCTTATTCAGCTTTCAAAAATCAACTGATGTAATCTATAACATCAACCACGAAAGAAAGAAAGAAAGAAAGACCACATAATCATTTCCATAGATGCATAAAAAATTAACAAAATCCAACATTCATTCATAAAATAAACTCTCAGCAAACTAGGAATAATGAGAAATTGCCTCAACTTGATAAAAAAAAAAATCAGCAGACACCTACAGGAAACATCATACTTAATGGTGAAAAACTCAAAGCCATCCCATTAATATCAGAAATAAATCAAGGATGTCCTCTCTCACCATTCTTTTCAACATCATACTGGAAGTATTATCTAACACAAAAAGACAAGAAAAGGAAATTAAACATATACAAACTTGGAATAAATAAGACTGTTTTTGTTCACAGATGACATAATAATCTATGTAGGAATTCTGAAAGAATTGACAAAAGAAAACTTCTGAAACTAATAAACACTTATAGATAGCAAGGTTGCAGGATACAAGTTTAAAATACAAAAGTCAATCTCTTTCCCAGATATCAGCAATGAACAAGAGGAATTTGAAATCAAAAGCACAGTATCATTTACATTAGCACACCAAACACAAATACCTAGGTAGAAGTCTAACAAAATATCTACAAAGTCTACATAAGAAAAATGAAAAACTCTGATGAACAAAATCAAAGAACTGAATAAATGAGAAAATATTTTATGTTCATGGATAGGAAGATTAATATTGTCAAGATATCAGTTATTCCCAACTTGATTAATATATTCAATGAAATAATAAAAATCCCAGCAACTTATTTTTTGGATATCAACAAACTTATTCTAAAGTGTACATGAAGAGACAAAAGACACAATAGCCAAATAATATTGAAAGAAAAGAACAAAGTTGGAGGAGTTATACTACTCAACTTTAAGAATTATTATAAAGCTACACTAATCAAAACAGTGTGATTTGGTAAAAGCGTAAACAAATAGATCAATAGAACATAACAGAGAGTCTAGAAATAGGCCCCCATAAATTATAGTCAACTGATCTGCAACAAGGGAGCAAAGGCAGTACAATGGAGCCAAGATAATCTCTTAAACAAGTGTTTCCAGAACAACTGGACATCCACGTTGGAGAAAAAATAAATAAATCTAGACACAGACCTTATATCCTTAACAAAATGGATCACAGACCTAAATGTAAAACACAAAGCTACAAAACTCCTAAAAGAAAACATACGAGAAAACCTAGATGAGATGACTTTGAATATGGTGATGACTTTTTAGATACAAGACCAAAGGTATGATCCATGAAATAAACTCGATAAGCTTGACTGCATTGAATTTAAAACTTCTGCAGTGTGGGGCGAAAAAATGACAAGAGAATACGAAGCCACAGACTGGGAGAAAATATTTGCAAAAGACATATCTGGATGAAGGACTTTTACCTAAAATAAAGAACACTTAAAAACTCAACAACAACAACAAAACTTGATTAAAAAATGGGCCAAAGATCTTCACAGATATCTTACCAAAGGTATACATATGGCAAATAAGCCTATGAAAATATGCTCCACACTATAGGTCAGGAGGGAAATACAAATTAAAGGAATAAGATAAAACTACACACCTGTAGAATGGCCAAATCCAGAAAACCAACACCACCAAATGCTGGTGGTGATCTGAATCAGTAGGGACTCTTATTCATGGCTGATGGGAATGCAAAATAGTACAGTACGCTGGAAGACAGTTTGGCAGCTCCTTATAAATCTAAACATCTTCTCACCATATGACCCAGCAATTGCACTCCTTGGTATTTATCCAAAGGAGTTCAAAACTTATGTCCACACAATAACCTGCAGACAGATGCTATAGCAGCTTTAACATAACTGCCAAAACTTGGAACTAACGAAGACGTTCTTCTTTTAGTGAGTGAATAAATAAACTGTGTTACATCCAGACAGTGAAATATTACTCAGCACTAAAAAGAACTGAAATATCAGCTCATGAAAATACATTGAAGAAACTTAAATGTATATTACCAAGAAAAGGAAGCCAATCTGAAAAGGCTACCTACTGTATGTCTCCAACTATATAATATTCTGGAAAAGGCAAAGCTGTGGAGATTGTAAAAAGATAAGTGGTTGCCAGTGGATAAGAAAGGGAGAGATGAATAGTGGGGGTGCAAAAGACTTTTAGGACATCAAAAATATTCTGTATGATACTATAATGATGGATACACATTATTATACATTATACATTATACCATAGAATTTACAATACCAAAAGTGAAAGAAATGTAAACTACGGACCTTGGGTAATTGTGACGTATCAATGTAGGCTCATCATTTGTAACAAATGTACTATTCTGGTGGGGAATGTTGATAATGGGGGAGGCTATGCAGGTAAGGGACAGGGACTGTATGGAAAATCTCAATACCTCCACCTTAATTTTTCTGTGAATGTAAAACTGCTCTTAAAAAAAAAGATCTTAAAAAAAGCTGTTGTTAAATTTAATCAATTCTGAAGTATTGAATTCATTTATAGCAATTCAGATCCTTTCATATGACTTTTTAAATTGAAATATAACTGACATATAACATTATATTAGTAGCTAAGTCAGTCTGTGTGGGCCTTTAAAAACCGTTTCTAAGTTTTTCAGTTTGCTATACCATTGTGGGTCTCATGGAAGCAAGCCTGTGGGCTTTTAACATTAGGTGTTTTGAAGACTCATTTTTCAGATGCAGGTCTTAAAAGTTGGGGCATCAGTAGCAGGATTCAAATACTTCATTCCTCATGGAGAAACCTGAATGTGAGTTTCTCCTGATTATGGGCCACTGCACCGGGGGTGGGGGTTAAAGCAAGATTGTGTCTTAGACTTTCTTATCCACTTTGATGTGGGTTTTTTCTTATTCATTCCATATGTAGGAGTTGCTTGGCTAATTTTTGGGTTTCTTTCAAAGGAAATCTGTACATGTAGCTATAGATTCACTGTGTCTATGGGAATTGAGTTCAGGATCCTCCTACATTTCTATATTGAATCAGAACCCCTCACACGATATTTTTAAATACCAAGTTATAAGAAACAATTTTAAAACATCTCAGCCAGTCAGTGTTCCTTATTTAATGGATGATCCAAACACTATTTTCTGAGGGTTTTTAATTTTTGATGATTCTGCTTGTAGTTATCCACTAGCTTTTATAACTGGACATGTAGTACACTCTAGTCACTCTAAAGATCTCCTGAGCTTCAGGCCTATTGTTAGTAGAACTCATTAGGAAAGCATCCATGTACCACATTGCTAATCAGGCCCAGTTACTACAGTCAACCATATAATACCCTTTACACTTCATCCATGTCACAAAGAGCAGAATCAATAAAGCTGTTTCTTGGAAAGAACTCAGAAAATTACATCTCAAAATTGGTCTGCTATGGGAGCTGTTGCTACTTCTTTGGAAACAGAATCCTTTCTAAAAAAACCTTTATTGTATTTTCCGTTTCAAATTATTTCAAATCTCTGAACCATAGACTGCTATTTCCCCATACTGATGGAACCTGAGAGAGCTTTATTTGAAATGCCAACATTAGGGTGAAACTTTAGCAAGAGAACTAACTATTTGAAGACACATGAATAAAGAGAACTGAGTGTATTTGGTTTTTAAAAACTAATAGCTACGAGCCAAAGCATTTATTCAGTACTGAAATATTCTACATAGAAAGCAAGCAAATAAGTAATGGGAATCTGAGTAATTTCCTTGAAGAACCTATTCTGTTCTTAGAATCACATGTACGTTAAAGTCGCATGTCTTATTAACACATTGTATAAATTTGGCAAATCTCTATTTACCTCATTCTGTTCATATCAGACAATTACAATTTTTATTAAAAAATGTATTTAGTGAACCACTTCAAGATCTAATGAAATAAAGTAAACAAAATTTAAGAAAAGTCGTTAAAGGAGTGCCTGGGTGGCTCAGTCAGTTGAGTGTCCGACTTCGGCTCAGGTCATGATCTCACGGTTCGTGGGTTCGAGCCCTGCGTCAGGCTCTGTGCTGACAGCTCAGAGCCTGGAGTCTGCTTCGGATTCTGTGTCTCTTTCTCTCTCTGCCTCTCCCTTGTTCACGCTCTGTCTCTCTCTGTCTCTCAATAATAAATAAAATGTAAAAGAAAGAAAGAAAAAAAGAAAGAAAAGTCGATAAAATAAGCAATACATTCTTATATTTTTATATGTCTGGAAAATTTTAAACTTATACAAAATTAGTGTTTTTTAAAAAAAATCACATTATGAACCACATGAGCTAACAGCTATTATAACTGAAATAGTACAAAGAAATGTCTGCTCTTTGAGTAACAATAATTGATTAAAAGGACATGATTTCCTTCTCTACTGAATAAGGAATAAGACACAGAAAACACCAATCAACCAAAAAAACATCAATTTTTCTTAAGAGAGACTTAGGGAAATTCAAGATTTTTTCTCACTTTTTTTCCATTCTCATATTTCTCCCCTAGAATGCAACTCTATTGCAGTCAGAGTTAAGGAACACTGAAAAAAAAATAAATCCTGACTATGATCAAATTTGATAGATTAAGTCTGAACTTCTTAAGCTTTCTATTGGAAAAATCAAATCCTTGCTATAGACTTATCTGGCCTTTTTGTTGTTTGTTTTGTGTTATTGTTGTTATTTTAATTACATGTTTTTCCCACTACTGGCATAAAATCACTTGAGTCTTCCTCCATGTGTGATCTTAGATAGGTGGCTTAGTTCTAAAACCTTTTTATTCTTTCAGAGTAAGAACAAATTTCCAAATTCTATATAGTCTGACAAATATGGTATGAAAAGTCAGTTAGCACTAATATGGGTAGTCAAGTTCTACAATGAAAAAAAATAATAAGGTAATGGAGAAAGAATTTGTTCCCTCTCTCTACCTGGAAACACTAGATATTGTGGATTCTGGGGACCATACACAGGCCCTTGCAAAGTGAAAATCATTTGCACCAATAAAATATTGATGATACAGAAAACAAATTTCCTTTGGCTGAAAATTCACTTGCTACTATCATTTACTTTCTGACTTCTCTATTACCAAGGAATGGAAGCAATACATGAATATATATGAATAAATGAATATGAGAACTATCCTATCCAATTATACTTTTAACAGTGATTGGTTGGTTTCTATATGAAACAAACAAAAAGGTTAGTAATTTTTATCAGTACAATTCATTACAATTCATCTCCTCCATCTTTGCAGAAACAATCTTCCAGATGGGGTTCTGAAGGATATCAGGACTTTCTATTCATCCAAAGCTACATTTGTCAGTACCTGATAAAATCCACTTTCGAAAATCTTTAGCTACTTAGAAAATTCTTTTAGTCCCAGGCTTCCTCTCCCAACTTGATATTCTCTCACCCCAGTCTGGTTTTTCTGTTTCCATTACCCCTTAGATTGACCACTTGGAATGATGCCTTGGTAATCTATGTGGGTTGGGTTTCATGCCTGCCCCAAAGATGCAGCCTCTGAGCCACTGACCTTAGTTTCAAAGCTCCCCATTGCCATCCCGAATTCAGCTCTCCTAACTCTGCCTCCCTATCCAAATATCATGCAGATTTTTTTCTTTTCTTGGGAGTAAGTGCATGGTACAAGGAGATAGGAGCAGTCTGTTTCTCTAAGTCAAAATGACTATTGATTTAATAATAACGAAAAGTAGCAAATTATGTTTTACACAAAACCCCCAATTGTAATAGGTGTGCAATTTCAGAAACATAAGAATGAAAAGAAAACAGGGGCACATGGGTGGTTCAGTCCATTAAGCATCCAGCTCTTGATTTCAGCTCAAGTCACGATCTCACAGTTGTGAGACTGAGCCCCATGCTGTCAGCGTGCAGCCTGCTTGGGATTCTCTTTCTCCTCTCTCTGCCTCTACCCCTGTTCATACTCACTCTTTCTCTCTCTCAAAAAAATAAAATAAAATAAACATTTATGTTAAAAAGAAAAAACAAAAGCAGCTTTGAATGGAGGAAATAAAAGCGTACACTTCCATTAAACCATTGCTCTCTCCAGGGCAATATTATATTGATTCCTTCATAGAAAATCCTCAAAATTAATCTCTTTAATTAAACTTTTAAAAAACAAAGCTGTTTTTTGGGGTGCCTGGGTAGCTCAGTCAATTAATCGTCTGACATAGGCTCAGGTTCTCATGTTCGTGGATTTGAGCCCTGCATCGGGCTCTGTGCTGACAGCTCAGAGCCTGGAGCCTGCTTTGGATTCTGTGTCTCCCTCTCTCTCTGCCCCTCCCCCACTCACGCTCTGTCTCTCTCTCTCTCTCTCTCTCTGTTTCAAGAATAAACATTGAAAAATAACTTTTTAAAAATGAGTTAAAATTTGGACTCCAGTTTAAGTAATATCATAAAGTTGAGAAACTGAAATAGTAACCATGTAACAACGCGAAAAAAATTAAATTGTAATTCCATGATCTAAATCACACCCAAACCTCTAGCAGGGATTTAAAATATAGGTAGATAACCAAACTGCATCCCAAACCTGCCAAATCAGAATTTCTGTGGGTCAGAATATGAAGTATTTTTAGTAAGTGGTGCTAGCGGTCCCTGAGAAAACTGCCAATCCCTGCTCTGACTGTGTTCCTCTAGTTCATTTTATCTTGTGTGCCTCCTCTCAAAGTTGCCATAACAATACGCAATCAAAATAAAACATCAATTCCAATGAAAACAAGTGGAAACTAAGCGAAAGGCCTAATATAAACCTACTGACTATTACTGACTCTGGTGGGTCAGAATGTTTTTGATATCCCTTCTCAGTTTACCACTTAAGTGTAGTGTAGAACTTAAGGACGTGCAATTGGGACATATGTGGCCTGATTCCAATCCAGGCTCAGTTACACACTAGCTCTCTGTCACCCTGAGAAATTTTCTCCGGCCCTTCTCTTCCTCAGCTGAAAAACCCAGAGATAATATTAGTGTCTCCTTCACAGAGTTACCCTCAAACTTAAATTATTAAATATACATAAATTGCTATGAACAACCTCTTAGCATACAGAAAGCATTCAAGAACCTGAGTTAGGGGCGCCTGGGTGGTTCAGTTGGTTGAGCATAAGAGTCAGGAAGGTTACAAGGAAGTGACCATTCAGGTCATGATCTCACAGTTCATGGGATTGACCTCCAAGTTGTCCATGCATGACAGCATGGAACCTGCTGGGGATTCTCTTTCCCACTCTCTCTGCCCCTCCCCACTTGCACTCACTCTCTCAAAATAAATAAATAAAGTTTAAAATAAATAAATAAAATAATCTGAGGTATAATTAATATTATTTTCATCACAGCATTGGAGAGGGTGTTAAAGAGTTAGGTATTATGTTCGAGTTGAAGAAAGCAGGCTATAGAATATCATAAATTACTATTTTTGTAGATATTAAAATGTGCTTCTAGTTTATCAGAAGCAAAAATGTTCACATGCAAAAGCAGTGAACAATGAAGGATAGTATGTACGTATATATATATATACACATATATACGTATACATACATACTTCCAAAGCTAGTAAAAGAAAGCATACAGTTTTTAAAAAGTAAAGACAACCTTTGGTAGATTTATTTTCATTTATAAGTTGTTTATTTTGCTCTAGGGAGTCTCAATTTCTCAAAGGAATTTCTTGCCCAAGTAAACATGCTCCATTACACAAGAATGAAAAACAATTTCATACTGTATAAGGTTTTCTTTCCAGAAAAGTTATCAGATGCTTAAATAAATTCCCACAGGGAAGAAGAACACCATACACATGGTGAAGTTCTGTGTTTCTCGTTTCTGTCATTTAATCACTCTGTATTAGTATCTGGCTTTACCACAGGAAAGTTTCATGCATGGAATCTGCTTCAAAGCTGAGTATAATAGATTCTCTTCTTTCAGGCTTATTCTATAGGGCATAATTTTCTCAGACAAAATGTGCAAAAATGCTTTCTGGCAACAAATAGAGAATTGGAGGAGGACATGGTAAAAAGTAAACACGGTTCAAAGGAAATAATAGTGACTGGGGTGCACCTCTCTGTCAGATAAGTTTAACTTTATTTAAACCTGTTGTTGCCCACTATTTATAATTCTTCAAGGCCTAAAGGTGAATAAAAAAACAAAAAGTGAATCCATTAAGTAGAAATATTTTAAATTCATGTACACATGTCAAAAATCTCTTAAGATCTGAAGAAATGTACTCTTTCCCACTCTTCCAAAAATTACAAGCTACCTGCTATTATTTTAGATTTTAGACCAATTTTGCATTTTTCTCCTCTATTCCCTTAGGAATGTATACATTTTTTTATTTACTTCTTATAGATTTAAAGGCAGAATAAAATGAAATTACATAGCTCTTCTACCTGTTTTTTAAAATTATTTATTAGGTTTCATAAATCATTTACAAGGAACTAAATATATGCCTGTCCTATTAATTGCCACATAATATTCTATCTAATGAATGGCTGTAATTTATCAAAGCATTCCTAATTGATGGGCACATGCAGTATTTCTTCTACTGTTACTAATACAAACCATGTAGTACTGAATAATCTTTAAAAATGTTCTCCTTGGCATACACTCTTTTTTTAAATTTTTTAATCTTTAAGTCCAGTACTGTTAACATACAGTGTTATATTAGTTTCAGGCGTACAATACAGTGATTCAACAATTCTCTGTGAGGAACATATAGTTTTTAAATTGTAGATATAGAATTACAGAAATCTTTCAATCTTAGAATTGAAAAGTAAACAGAAAGACTAAAATGGGCTTGTTTCTCAGTTACCAAAGAATTAATACATAATTTTAATTGCTGTTAATTTAAATCTACTTTAAGAGTTTCTGTCATGCCAAAGTACCTCTCCAGTTTTCTAAATATCTCCTTCTTTCTCAAAGGTAAAAGGCAGGTAGACACCTCCAAAGGTAGCTCAAGTGTCTAAAAAAGGTGGATGATGAGCAGGAAATTCCCCTGTAAAAGACTGAAGAGGGACCCAACAGGGCTGGATCAAAGGGTATTACAGTAAGTTAGCCATAAACTGTACTGCGTGGATCAGGGAAGGAATGGGTTAGCGTGGAGGTCAGGGTGGAAAGGTGTCTAAGAAACGCCTTGGAATACATCACACTGAAGAGACAGCACTTCCACTCCTACCATGAAAAAGGCTTCATGTTCAGCCAGTGTGGGTGAAAAGAGAGTGCCAGCTAAGTAAAAGGAGTTACCCTGTTTCCTCTGACCCCCATTCTCTTTGTCTAGACAGCGGATGAACCAGAACATGGAGTGTTAAGAAGAGATTCATGAAGAAACACTTACGACTAATCCTTGAGCCTCAAATCTGGCTCGGCAAGAGTGAAAGTTGGCGCGGCGTGAAAAGAGGCAGAATCTTTGAGCCAAGTATGAGGTTAAAACTTTAACGTAGTCTGGGCTGTATGTATTCGTAGTATGTTACTTAATATAATACATTCTTAGTATATTATTTGAAAATGGGAAAGTCCTGAGGGCTAAACCTTAACAAAGGGTTATGGGATGTTCAGGGGTGGGAAGAGAAAGGTGGCACAGTGTGTGTGAAGCTGGTGAGCGAGTTAGTGGAGGGCCAGGGACAGTCATCTCCTCCCTGTACACCACCAGGTCCAGATTCAAATAAACCATTTAATAAAACATTAATAAATACAATTTAATAAACAGGTTACATTTATAGTAAACCTTTATTCACTAATATAAACGGTTCCTCCACTCTCTAAACGGGCTCGGACAGAAGAGCGTTGGTATTTTCAATTAGACTATTATGTTGAAAACTTCTTAGATAAGTAAGGAGGCGACACCTTATTATAGCATTCTCTCACCTCCCTTCTTTTAAGTCAATGAAACATTAAAAGACGGAAATTAATGAAAGATTATCAGCTTTTCTGGAGGTGGGGGAGGCAAAGGAAATTCCAAGTTTATTTCTTAGACGACATAAAGCAATAATTATGAAAACTGCACGTGTTCTTAAGAGTTCGTGCATTCTTTTTCGGAAAGGATAGTGCAGTGTTTTCCGTAATCATTCACTTCACAGCAAACAAGTACGTCTGTATCACTTATTCAGACGAAAATGCAGTTTGACAAAAGAAAAGCTTTTGTTAGAAAAATCCATGGTCGGTAAGATGGCACATATCTTTTCATAACCTTGAACTGACTTTTTAGTTCTTGTCTACCACAGCGAAAGTAAAATATACATATATATATTATATATATATTTCCTTCACCAACTTTATACTATGTCTTACCATGTATTGCCAAGGGGTTAAAATCTACAGTCTGTATACTCACAGATGCAGAAATATAATTTTCTGTATTTTACATTACTTACTTCATCTTGGCTCTCAAGCTGACTTTCCAACTTTGCCAACTAAAGGTATCCTAGTGGTTTTGTTTGAAAGTAATCTATTTAGAATGATTACTCATTTCTAGATTTATGCTTTCCCTCTAATTTCTTCTTCCCAAAATGGCCTCTAGGTATAAGAAAAACTACTTCCAGTCAGCAAAGGGTAAGAAGTGTCTGGTCCTCATAATTTCCTCTGGTTGCATAACACATCCCATTTGTTCAGAGCAGCAACCCCTGTTCTCACTACCTGCTAAGATGTACCCTGGGCATCTAATGACTTCCTGGGCATTGCATACCCTAAAGCAGCATGCACAGAGATGTGGCTGCTGCTACTTGGTCTATTTAAAGTTAGGCTCATACAACTATAAAAAGATTTTCTCTGCCTTCTCTGGTTTCTCAAAGAACATTAAGAAGGCAATAGAACCTGACAAGTATGGGCTTCTAGGAATATAATCCAAAATTATGCTATAGGAATTCCACTTTGGAGTAGAATATTGTAGGTGGCATTAGGCCAACATTCCCACAGAAGCAGCTAGAACAAAAAAAAAAAAAATGGATGGATTATATTCTCAATGCATCAGAGAACCACAAAAACATAGAGGACTAAAAAGACTAAGTCTAGTGCTTCCTAAGTGACCTGAAGGTCTTCAGATGCTTTTGTCCCTGGGGAGAATTGCTGATTTTTAAGAGTGTGCTGAAGATCCAGCTTGAATTAAGTAGAGGTATTCTACTGAGGAGAAGAAATCAATGAAGCCCTTAAAATTCATATGGACTATAATGATGCATTAGAAAGTAGAGTAACTCTGAAATCCTGATCTGTTTTCTCCCAAGAAATATATATATATTTTTAGTTCTGGAGTAGCATAAGAGCTTGGTATTCTAAACTGGAAGCAAAGTAAATCCCCTATGGTCTATGTTAGAATATAGAATCCAAAAAAATAAATAAATAAATAAGGAACAACAGGCATAAGAAACATGTAAGACACAGTCAAAAGTTCCAGTGCACACATAAATTGAACTTCAAAAGAATAGGAATGAAAGAAATTGATGCAAAATATCAGTATAGTATAATATTATATAGTATAATATAATATAATAGCCAAGATTTTTTCCAAAACTAATAAAAGACAGCCACCTATAGATTCAAGCTCAGTGAGCCTACAGAAAGATAAATAAAAAACAAACACCGTGAAGACTCATGATAATCAAACTGCTAGAATCCCAAGGCAGAAAAACAACTTAAAAGCAACCTGAGGGGGCACTGGGGGAGAGCACTATCTCTGTTAGCAAGACTAACAGCTAACCTTTCAATGATAGTATAAAATCTAGAAGACAGTGAGATAGCATCTTTAAAATGCTGAAACAAGAAAAAAACTGCTAATTCAGAATTTATTATCCAGCAGAAATATCCTTAAAAGTTTTTTTTTTATGTTTACTTAATTTTGAGAGAGAGAGAGACAGAACGTGAGCAGGGGAGGGGCAGAGAGAGCGGGAGACACAGAATCCAATCCGAAGCAGTCTCCAGGCTCTGGCTGTCAGCACAGAGCCCATGCGGGGCTGGAACTCACGAACCTTGAGATCATGACCTGAGCTGAAAGCAGATGCTTAACCGATGGAGCCACCCAGGCGCCCCAGAAATATCCTTTAAAAATGAAAGCAAACTACATATATTTTCTACAATAAAATAAGAGAATTTGTCACCAAGAGACCCAAACTAGAAGAAATACTGTTCTATATCTCAGATATTTCAAAGAAAAAAAATTTTTTTTCTCACTCCTGCAGTCTGGTAGGAAATCATTACATTTTTGGAATTTACATAGTGAAAGAAGGATCTGAGATTTATATTCCCATCAAGTCATTCACAGTTTCCGTCTGGGGAAGAAAAAGAAAAAAAGAATCATGTAAGCCAATTCCCCTTCTTCAATTACAATCATGGTTTCTACATACAAACATATTGACTGGTCTCTACTTTTTTTTTTCCAGTTTCATATAATGACAGCAATGAATTTTGTACTTTGTGCACTAGGCATGCAATAAATAAATACAGAAATGTTTATGAATTTCTTGGTTTTCAGTCCAGGAGCATTGAAACATAAATTTCTAAAAATGCTAATAACTGTTTTTAACATAGCCTTTTAGAGTTTAATTTTTTGGGGCACCTGGGTGGCTCAGTCGGTTAAGCGTCTGGCTTCGGCTCAGGTCATGATCTCACCATTCGTGGGTTCAAGTCCCGCATTGGGCCCTGTGCTGACAGTTAGCTCAGAGCCTGGAGCCTGCTTCGGATTCTGTATCTCCCTCTTTCTCTGACCCTCCCCTGCTCACACTCTCTCTGGCACTCAAAAATAAATAAAAAATATAAAAAATATAAAAATAAATTAGAGTTTAATTTTTTTCACTTACATGATGTTATTTAATGCTTAGAAAATTCCAGGTAAATAATTAGTACTCAAATTTACACATAAGAATAATGTGTCTCTAATGAGTTAAGCAATATATTGAAGTATATGTATCTTTTCTTAAGTTAGATGGGAAAAAAGTTTGGAAGAAACAAAATAAAGAGAGCTAAGCATTAAAAAGATCAAAACCCCAGATTCAGTCTCAGATCTCTTATCCAAAATTATGAACTCTGTCCATTATCCATAACAAGCAAAATCAAAATGGATTAAAGATGTACATGTGAGATATGAAGCCATAAAAATCCTAGAGAAGAACATAGGCAGCAACCTCTTTGACATCAGCCATAGCAACTTCCCTCTAGATATGTCTTCTGAGGCAAGGGAAACAAAAGCAAATTTAAACTATTGAGACTTCATCAAAATAAAACCTTCTGCACAGTGAGGGAAGCAATTAACAAAACTAAAAAATAACCTATGAAATGGGAAAAGATTTTTGCAAATGACATATTTTATAAAGGGTTAGTATTCAAAATTTATAAAGAATTTATAAAACTCAACATCCAAAAAATAATTCTATTTTGAATAGAATATTATATTGAATAATTCTATTAAAAAATGGGCAGAAGACATAAATAGACATTTTACCAAGGAAGAAATACAAATGGCCAACAGACACATGAAAAGATGCTCAACATCACTGATCACAAGGAAAATATATTTCAAAACTACAATATCATCTCACATGTGTCAGAATGGCTAAAATCAACAAAACAAGAAAGAACAGATGTTGGTGAGAATGTGGATAAAAAGGAACCCTTTTGTGCTATTGGTGGGAATGCAAACTGGTACAGCCACTGTAGAAAACAGTATGGAGCTTCCTCAAAAAGTTAAAAGTAGAAATATTCTATGACCCAGCATTTGCACTACTAGGTATTTACCCAAAGAATATAAAAATCCTATCAAAATCCTAGCTGTCTTTGCTACAGAAATAGACAAAATTGTCCTAAAACTTAAATGGAAATGCAAGGGACACAAATTTACAAAAATAATATTTAAAAAGAAGAACAAATTTGGAGTACTCAATCGCAAATCTTACTGTAAAACTACAATAATCAAGACAGTGTGGTACTGACATAAGGATAGGCATATAGAGTAATGAATAGAATTGAGAGTTCTAGAATAAATCCATACGTTTGTGGTTAACTGATTTTGTCAAGGGTGCCAAGACTATTTCTACAAGGAAATAACCTTCTCAACAAATAGCCCTGGGACAAGTGAATATCCACATGCAAAAGAATGATAATGGACCCCTGTTTTAAATTAAAACTAAAATTAACTCAAAATGGATCATTGATCTAAGTGTAAAAACTAAACATATAAAACTTTTATAATAAAATATATGGTAACTATTCATGACCTTGGATTAGGCAATTGTTTCTTAGCTATAACATCAAAAGCACAAGTGACAGTAGGAAATTAGGTAAATTGAAAAATGTCAAAATTTCAAAAACTTCTGTGCTACAATGATATCCATCAAGAAAGTGAAAAGACAGCCCACAAAATGGGAGAAAATATTTGCAAGTCATATATCTGATAAGGACCTTGTAGACATAATACATAAAGAACCCTTACAACTCAATAATAAAAAGACTAATCCAATTAAAAAGTAAGCAAAGGATTTGAATAGACATTCTCCAAAGAAGATATGGCCAATAAGCACATAAAAAAAAGGCCCAGATCATTGATTATTAGGAAAATGCAAATCAAAACTACGATGAGTTTTTATCTTTACAATTCATCTTCAATCATCTTCAATGGTTATGATAAAAAATTGAACAATAGCAAGTATTGATAAAGACAGAGAAATTGGAGCCTTCAATCACTGCTGTTAGGAATGTGAATTTGGTATAGCAATTTTGTAACAGAATTTAGCAGCTCCCCAAAAGTTAAACATAGAGTTACCAGATGACCCAAAATTTCACTCCAAGATATATATCCAAAAGAAATGAAAACATATGTTCACATAAAAATGTGTATCCAAATGTTTACAGCAGCATTATTCAAAGTAGTTAAAATGTGGAAATAATCCAAGTGTCCATCAAGTGATGAATGAATAAGCAAAATGTGTCATATCCACTCAATGAAATATTATTCAGCTATACAAAGTTATGAAGTACTGATACATGATACAGTGTGCATAAACCTTGAAACTTTATCCTAAATGGAAGAAGTCAGTAACAAAGGATCACATATTGTAGAGTTCCATTTACATGAAATGACCAGAATAAGCAAATGTACAAACACAGAAAGTAGATTAGTGGTTTCTTGAGGCTGGGAGTGGGTAGCGATGGATATGCAGAGTGACTGCTACTATATTAGGAACTTATTTTTAGGGTGATGAAAATATTCTAAACTTAAAGTTTGATGATGGTTGCACAAAGATGTGAATACAATAAAGAAAACACTTAAGCGTACACTTTAAATGGGTGAATTCAATGGTATGTGAATTATATTTCAATGAAGATGTTTATAAAAGAAAAAAAGAATGCATGGCACTGAAAAGACTTGTGAACCAAAACAATGGCAATGGGTATGGAAAGAAGTATATATATATGTAATGGATTTGATATGAAGGAGTAGGAAAGAGGGTCGTCGGAGACGGCTTCCTTTTTCTGGCATGATCTACCAAGTGTATACAAGTATTGTAGACTAGAATAAGGAGATCTGGGAGAAGAGTCACTGGGATGTGGAAGGGGAAAGGGTGATCACAAGTTCTGTTTCCTACACCTCAATTTTGAGCCACCTAGAAGAAAAGCCAGTGGAAATAACAAATAGATGTTATGAATTTGATAGTGTTCAGCAGATAGTGGCACATAAATGTTGTTAGTGAGATCAACCAGGACAAAATTGTAGATACTGAGATGGAAATAGCTCAGGGTAGAGACTTGATGAGGTCCAAACTTAATAAGTTGAATGAGTGATATTGACTCCTTAATACCTACAATGGCATTTCAGCATTCCTGGTAGCCTGGGTATATATATATATATATATATATATATATATATATATATCTGCTTTTGGATTTTCCTTTGAACCAGTGGGAACATTATTAATTAACAAATTAAATAATACCTCTGAAATGTGTTTATTTCATATCTGTATGAAAATAATGATTTCATCTTTTTAAATAATTATCCTACAGACAATACACTTTTAAAGTCCTTCTATGGCTTCACATTGTCCTTCAACTAAGAAATCAAAATCTTTAAATGAGCAACAGTGTGCTGCATGATCTGCCCATCTCTCTTGCCTCACTTCTATCACATCCCCCTTTTTCTTTTGCTACTCTAAGTTTATATATATACATATCTTATTATGTTATTATTTATGTATTATGTTATTATTATGTTAAGGTAACTTTCAAATGTAAGATTTAAAATAAACTTTCTCCTCTAAATTCACTTGTCCTTGTAAATGGCCAAAGGTCAACTTCACCCACAGCATGCACAATACTATATATAGTTGCAAAGCCAGATTTCCACTGCCTGTTTCTCATTTTCACTCAGTCCTTCAGAAATTTGATGTGTTTTTCTCCTATATGAGGGGGGAAAATGGAAAATGAGGGGAAATGGCAAGAGCAATGTGATTGTCTCCAGATCTTTCAGGAAACATCAACTCCCAGGATTTCTGCTAGAAGGGAGGTCCCCTCAATAGTAAGACAGAACCAGAATCACAGTACAAAAAGTTTTTTCCATATTAAAAGGGCTTTTCCAGACTAAAACATGTGTGATTTGCTGATGAGTCAGATAAGATCTCCCTGCAAGTAGTTCATCTTTTGTACCATTTGGGTTGGGGAGGTGGAGAGTGGTCAATAAAATATAAATATATCACATATAAGGAACTTAAAATATGTCTAAAGATTGATTTTCTGCTGTGCTTTTATTGGGTATAAATATCTACTGACATGTGTTAACTCTTAATTTTATAATATTGTCATTTTTCTTTATTAAGACGTGTGATCTGTCACAAAAGGAAGAGGTACTATAATATGGTACAAGTCCTCCCATTTTAAAAGTAAATTATATCTACCAAATTATTTTTTAGGGAGATTGCAAAGTTTTTCCCAAGCATCATTTATCATACTATTGCTTACTTCTATTTTATATAAATACAAATTTACTGTAATAATTGACTTAATGGCCTGTGGCCTTCCCTTGTGTATCCCTGACCTGATGAAACCACAAGGTCTCCTTCCCCAAACTTGACTTGTCTCAGAATTTTCCTCCTCTCAGTCTCTTTGCTTTTTATAAGTTGAAAGAGACTATATAATGGAGGTATTAGAGTTTGAGGTCCACAATACTTATAACCATCTGATACATAAGCTGAATTGGGGTTTAATTGAAATTTAGGTCTCGGTTTCAATTCATGAGGTCCTGTTGAGACCTAGCAAACATCACCAATCATTGTGGACAAATACATCAGTCATTTAACTGACCCTTGCAGCACGGCCACAGTACAGGGTACTAGGGACTCTTAGAAGAAATTTCTATATTATTTCAGGTTCACGTGGTCAAATAAAAAGCTTATTTCCAATGTTTTAGCTACAGGAAAGCCTAGAATCCCAGATTGTAATTAATTTATATTTTAGCTCATTATTCCAATGAAAACATATAATTTTCCACAGAATAATATCCCTGCTATTTGAAGACTGAGAGGTGACAGGATTACAAAAAGTCTTGAGAGTAGTTTTCAGAAATTTGATGAGGAATTTCCTGTATAGTCGGAGTGAGAAAAACTGCCCTGGTCTTTGCAGGTTAAGTGTCCTTATATTACTAAAAATACTACTGCTTAGTTATAGATAACACATAATACTTCTTTTATATTAAATTGTATAATATACACTTCTAATAATTTATCATACGTATAAATGTTTACATAGGTAACTATTAGCATTTTAATGTCTAAGCAATCTACCTAAAAGGTAATTAATAGCTAGGTATGGGAGGTCCAGAATTATATCAGTGTGTGAATAAGCCAATGCATTCTCAGCCCAACATCTACAGTTTAAACACAGAAATCCCTCTCACCACCCCAATGAACGTGTCTACACAGTGATCTCCCATGAGTCATGCTTGTACAGTGCAACTACTCCATTGACCACTGTTGGTTGGAGCAGGCTTGGGCATCTGATCCAGTATGGAGCAATTAGTTAAGACTGGCTGAGAGAAAGAAGTTAGTCTTTCTTCATATAACTAGACTACATACAAGTAAAACCTGGGTACTGTGGGTTGGCACTTCTAGCTATCACACTTGCTCCAGCAAAGCAGAAAATCCATTCTGCAAAGAAGTAAAAGAATGTTGCCGATACACAGAGTCAAGGAAGTAAGGATCCAACTGGCTATTTAGTAACCAGATCCAGTTTCTGCCTGCCTGTGAAACACTATGAAACACCCCTGTACTCTCTTAATAAAGTTCATTTTTTTATTTCAGCTTGCTATAATCAGATTAATGTAATCAGAATTCAAAGAGAGAAGTCATAGTTTAGGAAGTAGAGCAGAGGCCACAATCAGGTAGAAGAAAACAGGAAATAAAAGTCAAAAGTAAGATATCATGATAAAATAGCGTAGAAATATATGTGCCAAATACACTAATTGAATATTGATTCTAGACTGCTGCTCATATACTGTGACATTCTTTCTGTATAGCCTGGAAAAATCTATAGCTAACAAGAGACCAAGTAGGGATGCTTGATGTCTCTTTCCCCTGTATATTCAAATCTTTCTTTCTCTAAGGGCTTTTTGTCCCAATCTTAAAACAATGACAACAAAATTTGTCTTTTAAAAAAAAAATGAAAACTTTCCTTCTTTCTCAATCAAAGCAAGTGAACAAACAACAAAAATAAACCTACAGTTCTGCATCTTCTTGCTCTTACTCAGTAAAATGGCTTTTTCCCTCTCCATTCTGCCAAGAATGCTTCCCGGGGGCATGTGGGTGGCTCAGTCAGTTAAGCATCCAACTTCGGCTCAGGTCACGATATCTTGGTTCGTGAGTTCGAGCCCCACGTCAGGCTCTGAGCAGTCAGAGCCTGGAGCCTGCTTCCAGTTCTGTGTCTCCCTCTTTCTCTGCCCCTCTCCCACTAGCGTTCAGTCTCTCTTTCTCTCTCAAAAATAAACAAACATTTAAAAGAAAGAAAAAGAAAAAGAATGTTTCCTCAAACATTCTCTGGTTCCCCAGGCTTTCATTACCACGACAGACCATTATTGCTCCCAGACAATTCCACATAAACAATTTCTCTCCAATTCATTCCCTTCTCTATTGACTTTGTCCTCAGGTCCTCATCCTCTGCAACTACAACCAACATAACAGTCTCCAAACTGGTCTCCCTGTTCTCAGCCTTCTTCTTTCAAATCTATCCCTTACAATATCATTAGAATTATCTCCAAAAAACAAATAATATTGAGTCCACTATAATTTAAAGATCTTTGAGGTCTTTGTGTTATCTTAAATTTATACTTCTTAATTTGGCTGTTAAAACCACTTTCAATCTTATCTCAACTTTTCCAGTTTTATCTTCCACAAAACCCTCCCCATGTACCATACCCTACATTACAAGGCATAATCCCAAACACAATACCTTTTATGCTTTTGTGCTTCTTTCTTAAGTTTTATTTATTTGTTTGTTTGTTTGTTTGTTTTGAGAGAGAGAGAGAGAGAGCAGAAGAGCGGCAGAGAGAGGAAGAGAGAGAGAATCCCAAGCAGGCCCCACACCATTAATGCAGAACATGATGCGGGGCTCAGTATCAGGAACTGAGAGATCATGACCTGAGCCAAAACCAAGAGTTAGATGCTTCACCGACTTAGCCACCCAGATGTACCTAGGCTTTTTGTGTTTTTAAATGTTGTTCCCTTTCTAAAATGCTCTCCCATATACACCATCTTTCCATTGTATTCCTCACACAGAGAAGTAAGGGAGCAGCAGAGAGAGAGGGAGACACAGAATCTGAATGAAGCAGGCTCCAGGCTCTGAGCTGTCAGCACAGAGCCCGAAGCGGGGCTCAAACCCACAAACTGTGAGATCATGACTTGAGCTGAAGTCAGATGCTTAACTGACTGAGCCACCCAGGCACCCCTGTTTTTACTTTTAAATTAACAAGCCAACAAAGTCATTCATTCATTCATTCATTCATTCAACTCAAGCCAGTATATTCTAGAAAGAATAAAAACTTAGTGAAAAAAGTCTTGTTCCAAAATAATTCTCTTTTCTCAAAGTATTAAATGAGGGGTGCAATGATGAGGGGAAAAATCTAAAACAATAGATTTTATACCTAAATGATTTTCCACTTTGAGAAATTTTCACCAGCTCCAATTTTGTGATTCATTGAGTTCTTCCAATTGCTTCCTATGTCCAAGTTGTCTGGAATAATATTCTGAATGTTAGCAGTTGTATGAAGTTAGTATAGCTCTAATGTTTCTGCCAGATGTCATTACCTCATTTCTCAAACTGAGCTATGGAAATAGTTGGAACCATCTTATACAGACCTTTAATGACCTCAAATAAAGAAATTTTAAAAATAAAGATATGATAGCTAGTGAAACTCTTCTATGCTTTGTGATTCAAATTATATCAATAAGACCGGCCAAATCTACCTATATTTGTTTAATTTGAGATTTAAGTCTATACTGAAGATAAGTAAATGATTAGATATTTATATGACCCAGATTTTTTTTGGCTCTGATATACAATGACTTGCTTCATTTTGACCCACAAAAAGTCAACTAGTCATTTAGACATAGTCAGGACATAAGTCAGAGATCTAAAAAATGATCAAAAAATCTCACTGGTGTCCAATTTAAGGCAGAATGAAAAAAGTTCAGGGACCACTGTCTGGTACCATACTGGTACACTGCTCTTCCCCACTTCCACATTTCTAAAACTGCATTATGATTGTGTGTGTGTGAATCTGTGCATTTATGTTCTCATATGTACATTCAATACTCATTTTTCAAAGATCTCATAATTGTGAATTCATCTACTTTCGAAAATTTATTTGTAAACCCAAAATCAATATTCCCATAACTTTTGTGGTAACCCATGAACATGCTCAGAGCAGCAAAACATTTCAGTTGTCCAAAGCAATCTTTCCCACCTGAGGTCCTTTCTTGTTCACTCAAATGAAGAGAGGAGCAGAGGACGGAGATGGCAGGGGGCAGTGCAATGTAATATGGGGACCTCTGGCTCTGGAGCCAGTTGAATGAAGTTTGAATCCCAGATCTGGCACCTGTTATTGGGATAGTCTCAGGCAAGTCACTTAATACTTCTACAGCTTGTTTTCTCTTTTGTAAAATAAAGAGAATAGATTCTAGCAGGGTGAGTTGTTTATAGGATTAAAGATTATACAGTATTTAAGAAGTACAAATTTATTCATTTGTTTGCTTGTTTGCTTATCTCCCCTAGGAGCTAATTCAATGTTTGTGCTAACTCAGTACTTAATGCAACTTTATAGAACATAACTACCACAAATATCAAGAATGCATTATATCAATAGACATTGGTGATGAGATTGAGATATAGGAGTGACTTAAGTCTGCACTCTGAAAAAACAGAGAGAAAACTCTTACCCCCAGGCTTTATGTGCACTTATTTTTACATATACTTCAATATTATTACATTGCCAATTTAACTGCAGAAATGTGTTATTTAGTTTTTCATAATGAAATTCCCTTTCTATTTGCTATACAAGTGTTTATCAAATCATTCAATCCATGTGGGAGAGTTGTTTTGTATAAATTACTCATTGACTGATGTATTTCTTTTGATTATATTACTATATAAGATTTATGACAGGTTCAAGTCTTTTACAAAGGTAAAAGACAATTATTAAGAAGCATCTTACAGCAGTTTCTGGCCTCATGACAGATTTTCCACTTAGCTAATTGCTGCACTTGACTTAGATATAAGCAAAAGAACAGGAATTGTTGAATTAATCAGGGATTTATCCACCTTGATTAAACAGAAAAACATCAGTTTTAAATTGGAAACAAATTATGTATTGCTGATATATAAAGATCTCTTACAACTCCCAATAAGATTATTAAAGTAAATATATTTTTAATGGACAAGATTAGAATAAACCACTTAAAAACGTATACAAATGACCAATAAGCACATGAAATGATAATCAATATCATTAAACATCAGAGAAATGCAGGACAATAACCATAAGATATCATTACATACTTACTAATGACTAAAATTATAAAGATTAATAATACTAAGTGTCGATAGGGACATGGAAAAACTGGAACTCTCATACATTGCTAATGAGAGTATAAAATGGCACAACCACTTTGGAAAAGTGTGGTAGTTACTCATAACATTAAATTTACCATTATATATCCAACAAACCAACTCTCAGGTAATTATCCAAGAAAAATGAAGGCATATGTCCGCACAAAGACTTAAATACAAATGTTCAAAGTAGCTTTATGCATAATACCTAGAAACCGGAAAGCAACCCAAATGTGAACAGATGAATGAATAAACAAATTATAGCATATCCATACCCTGGAATACTAATCAATAATAAAAAGGAATGAGCTACTAAAATGCACAACATGAATACATCTTAAAGCCATGATGCTCCATTATATAAGCACTCATAAGAGTACATAGTGTAGAATTCCACTTAAATGAAATTCTAGAAAGGAGAAATCAAATCTATGACAATAGAAAGTAGATCAGTGTTTGCCAGGGTCTGAAAGGGTGGGAGCAAGGAATGTAAAAGAGGATCATGAGGGAAATTTAGGGCGTATAGAAACCTCCTCTACCTTGATTGTGGCAGTGGTTCCACGACCATGAACATATGTCAAAATTCACTGAAGATATGTTTTATATTCAAACTATACCTTAATAAAATTAATTTAAAAATATATTGCTGCAAATTGTCACTGTAGAGAGAGTTAAGAAAAAAAGAAAGAACTAGAGCATGGGGGAGAAGAGAAAATGAAATAATCTGTGGAGGAATAAAGTAGATAAAGACAGAAGATAAGGTTGAGAGAAAGTGGTTTATAAAGTTTTTGTAATTTTCAGGGGCTTTTAGTAAGAGAAATAAACACAAAAGTAATGTGGTGTACTAAGCAACTAACTCTCATCTGCCCTTTAATGCCCTGCCTTTGGGCTAAACTAATAAATTTGTACAGTTTCCTTCACAGAAATTGTCTAATACCAATATATGCTATATTTTAATTATTTGCCTCCTAGTAGCTGATGAAATGTGACCGGAAAGAACTACACTTTTCAAATACCCTTGCTGGAATGACCAAAAGTAAGACAGTACGTACTCCAAGAGTAGCAACTCAAATCTCAAACCAGATGGGAAGCTTTTACACAGTTTTCAAAAATGGATTATTATTACCGAAAGAATTCATTAACTGAATCAATAAATATATACTTGTATGCAGCATGTTGCAGGCTTTGAACTAGATTCTAAGGGTCCAAAGATGACCAAAACATTGACTCTTCACTGAAGAATACTCAACTCAGAGAGACAAAGTTACACACAGAGATAATTACAATAAATACAATAACCATAGGGATATGACCTAAATCATTTATGCATATCAGAATCACCTGGCAACTGCTACATATGTAACTTTTGGTCCTGCATCCAGAGATTATGGTTTGTTCATTCTGGATGGGGCCCTGAGAAGTCTATATTTCATGCTTTGCAGGGAATTCTGATGGACACCAAAATCTGAGACCACTGACATAAAATTTTATAGGAGTACCAATGATTACCAGCCTACGGCTGGTTTGGGAAATGTTGTTTGAGCTGGTTGGATAGGAATTACCAGACAAGAAAGGCCAGGTAGAGAGTTAGGTTCTCAAAAAGGTGAGAACTGTATAAAGAGTTTAGTTAAAGTAACTTAAAAGACAGGAAGTGGCAGAGGTGGGGACTATCAAAATCAGATAATGGAGAGTTTTAGATTGATTAATTAGGGTGGTATTCCAAGAGAAGTTAGTCTAACCAGAGACTAGCTGGCTATTACAGGGTAAATTGCCCAGCTTATCTTGTCACTAGTAATTTCTCTGGTCTTACTCCATGTTTGAAAACCAGACCAACCCAAGAAAAAGCCATGTGGTAGGTATCCACAGAAACATCCTCAGATACATATTGGCTCATTTCACAGACCATATTGGTCTACTTACCTTGACTCTACCAACTGTTCCATTTTTGACCTAGATTCTCACCCTTTTGCTCAGTCTTCTGTTCTGGACCACAGTATTGTCCTCTTATTTAATCATAAATACAGATAGTTTAGTCATCCCTCCTGAACAAGGTTTGTCCTCAATATTTGTCCTCTCTTACTCCTACTACTGTTTGAGGTCAGAGTGATGAGCCCTGGGTCACTTCCACCCAACAGACCTGCATCCCTGAACCTCGAGGGAGGTTTGGACATCTAAGTGACTATAACTAGAAAACCTTTTAAATTTGAAGATGTAAATCCTTGGAAACACACAAAGCCTTTATTTTTGTTGGTCATTCACTGTGTTCTATCTAGTAAGCTATTGAGTCTCTTAAGTATTTAAAAGGAATTCTGCACATACATCACTTGGAAAGCATTTATTTTGACTGAGTTCAATAATAAATACTTAAAAACACAGACTGAATTTTATGATCCTTTGAACTGTCTAGAAAAAAGTATCAATCTTAATGAGACATGTGGCAAAATAAAATACACACAAGATAGTTGCTTTGCAGGTTTTTCTTAGTCAATGCAATGTTGACTTACAATTCATTTGAAGGATTGGCGGAGGGTATTTTTTTTTTCTTTCAACACTTTTTAGCATATGCTCAAAAAAATAGTACTATTTTTAAGCTGGCAGATGATAGAAAATATGTTCTACTAACTAATGGCTAACACCTAAAGAAGTTTTATGAGGTATGTAGATTTATGCTTGCTTAAATTTAGCTTTAAGTATCTTCCTAGAAGTTATTATACTGATTCTATTCAGTTTGCTAAATACCTAGTTACATCCAACACAGACTTGTAACTTCAGAGTATACTACTATCAGCCCACATCTTTCTTCCTCCTGGCCTTGATTCTTTTATAAGACCTTCTCTAACCTCCATTTCCTCCAAAATATCATTTTTCCATCACTTGAAATGCTCCAAGCCCTTTGTTGGTACCTTTCCTTTCATATTATGCCTTGTAGGCTAGAATCCTAGATAAAATCTGAGATAGAGAAAAAGCATACCAAAAAAAAAAAAAAAAAAAATCAGAACCCAGGTCAAAGCAACTTGGATAGAACACATCTGAATTATCTAAATATCAGAATAGAAACCCTTGAATCCCATACATAGAAAAAGGATTGCTCCCATTTCCCTCTGACAATGTGTTCTTCCACTGATCAGTATCAACAGATAGTATGCTTCTTAAAATGGCCCTGCTGACAAGCATTTATTGAAATCTACAAGGTGCCTGGTTTGCCCTACAAACCATAAAATGTAAAAATTGCCTGTTTTGCTGATTCTACCTCAAAAGTGGGGGGTGGGGAGGGATAATGACTAAGAAACTCCACTAAAGAATGTATCTAGGAGATGCAGTACAAATGCTTGGCTGGGTATTAAAAACATTAGAAAGTATCAGCAAATTTAGAGTTTCACAAGCTTAGTAGCTCTTGTTATCATTCTGAGTTTATTTTTAGGAAGTTCATGGCCAACATAAAATCAGAAAACAATATGAGTTTTCAAGGAGCAGCAAATAAAAAAGAGTTTAGTTTGGCTAGCCTCAATCTTTGTAGGGGAAAAAAATCAGTCAAAACTTATCTTGCTGTAACTATATCCTCCAAGTAGACCAGTTTTCCAAGGGCAAGAGCAACGTGCATTTAAAGTAGTTAAAAGAAGAAAATATAGCCCTGCATCATTTTAGCTCGGTACTTCTTTACCATCCTACTGTATGTGTCATTGCAACTACATTAGCACACAAACCTGACAGCTCTGTTTGTCGGGGAGATTGTCCTGTAAGTCTCATAACATTTGGTTTCCATCCCTTCTGATTGTGGTTTTGGAACTGATATTCTAGAGTCCCAATTAGTTGGATAATAGAAAATGATGAGCACATTTGAAAAGATTTAGCAAATATGAAAAAGCTCAAGTATTAGGACCCAAAGTTTCACGAAACCAGACTTTCAAGCCAGATTTCTGGCATTGTACTTCCTGTTTATCCAGTCAGAAGTATTAGAAAATCTCCATTCTTGTGGTAATAGTATTTGAGATCCAACAGTAAGTAAAAACCAGAAACTGTGACATCATCTGAGATCATTTGGCATTTGTGGGAAAGCTACTCTTTCTTTCTCTTTCTTCAATTGAAATTTTGGATTTTTAAAAATTATAATCACAAAATATATCTCATCCATTTCAACTATTTTAATAATTTAAATAGCTATTTAATATGGTTCTAATACATGCATAAATTACATTCTCACAGAGGAGATGACACATAAACATCAACGTTCAAAATACCACCCAATGTATGAAATGTGAAAATGACAAAATTCATTATAATTACAAATGTATTTAAAACAAGTATTTTGGTAGGCAGAAGACAAGGGTCACTCCTAAGTAAGGTGGACCCTATAGTGCTTAAATAAGTGTTGAAAGATGCTGTAGATATTTTATACTCAAGACTTTCAGTTTGGTGGGGAAGAAGTGGAAGCATGATGAGGCTGAAGAAAACAGTATAATTAAAACTATGTGAACCAAAACCCCAGTGCAAATATATGAGAATTATGAATAGAACAGATGAGCCATTAAACTAGTGTTGTATTAGACATTTCTGAAAATTAAAAGAATTTGGAGATCACAGAGATAAAAGCCAAATTAGTGAGTCAGAACTTTACTTGGTCATTTACAAAGTCATTATAGTATAGTAGTTAAGAGTCTAGGTCCCCAACACCACACCACCCACACACACATCCAAGGTTGACTTCTGGCTTTGTATCGTATAAGCTATCTAACCTTAAATAAGTTGCTGAACTCTGTAAGTTTCAGTGTTCTCCACAGTTGTATAATACTAGTCGCCCGAGGGGCGCCTGGGTGGCTCAGTTGGTTGAGCATCTGGCTTGGGCCCAGGTCATGATCTCATGGTTCGTGGGTTGGAGCCCCGCGTCAGGCTCTGTGCTGACAGCTAGCTCAGAGCCTGGAGCAGGTCTTCAGATTCTGTGTCTCCCTCTCTCTCTGACCCTCCCCTGCTCACGCTGTCTCTCTCTCTCTCTCTCTCTCAAAAAAAATAAATAAATAAATAAAACATTAAAAAAATTTAAATACTAGTCACTCAAAAGGATTCTTGTGAGAATTAATTAAGTCTATCCATGTAAACTGCTTAGAACTGTACCTAGCACATAGTAAGCCTTCCATAATTGCTAGCTATTAGAATTAAGCTTAAAGTAATATAACCAAAGTGAAGTAATATAAACCAAAGATTTAGGAAGGTTTCAAAATGCACTGGAGAAGGAAGGGTAACAGTAAGAAATGAGAGCAATAAAGAGAATACCACCAATTCTTAAAGATGTGGTGACTAAGGGCTAAACTAAGGTAGTAGCAGTGGGAAGTACAGAAAGGAAAAGATGTCAGAAATATTTCAAAGGCAAATTTGTTAGGACCTGGGGATTGATTATCTTTGGGAGACAATAAAAATGAATGAGTCATGGATGGCTCCGAGATTTCATTACTGAAGAAAGAGAACCTCTGTTATAAAAATCAGGAAATAAATTAGGAGTGTTAGAGATAATTTATTGAAAAGATCTTAAGTTCAGTCTTAAGCATGATGAGTTTGAGATACTTATATGACATCCAGGTGGAAATGTCCACCAGACCCCTGACAATGCAGAACAGGAGTTAATGAAAGAGAGAACTAGAGAGATATGAAAACCATCAGCTTAAAGGTGACCAGACAGAGTGTGGATGGGTAGGGTGTTAAATGGGAAAGGAAAGGAGAGAGATTTGTATGTGACTTTGAAGAATGCCAATCTTTGAACAGTGAGGAAAAAGAGTAACTAATATTTTCAGAGAAAGAACAATCTCGGACAAGAAGGAAACACTTTTCCAAAGGTCAAAAAGTAAAGGTTTCTAAGGCATAATGCTAAGGAATTGAAAGATCATTATTAATAAAAATTATTATATTTATCCCCTAAGAGCTCACTTGTAGGTTCTTTGCCACAGATTCAAAAAATGGAGACTAGGGAAGGCAAACTGCAAGGACTAAAAATAAATAAATAAATAAATAAATAAGTCAAGTCAGGGGACACCTGGGTGGTTCAGTTGGTTAAGCGACTGACTTTGGCTTAGGTCATGACCTTACGGTTCGTGGGTTCAAGCCCCATGTCAGGCTCTGCGCTGACAGCTCAGAGCCTGGACCCTGCTTCGGATTCTGTATCTCCCTCTCTCTCTCTGCCCCTCCCTTGCTCATATGCTGTCTCTCAAAAGTAAATAAATGTTTTAAAAAATTAAAAAATAAATAAAATTAAAAATAAAATTAAAAAAAATAAGTCAAATATAAGGTAGCAAGTATAGACCATACTGTTAAGACATTAAATGGTTGACTATAAAAGAAATTGGACAGTAGTTTTAAAAAACAGAAGGTCCAAGAGGTGATAAGCTTTGATATGAATTTTGTTAATTGACTGTTTTAAAGCAAAGATAAAGGGGTGATCTGCTCAGGCACCTCCCAGTGAGGACAGGAGACTGGCCAGAGCAGAAACTGGGTGGCAGTTTTCAGCAGTGCAGAAAAGCTGAATGAGCCCTGTTTTTAAGGACTAGGAGAACAAAGGATGTCTATAGGTAGAAGAGAAAGAGCCAGTAAAGGGGCAGAGAGAAGCTAACATAAGAGATAAAGGAGATCACTGTCAGAACAATTATAGGAAAAAGCCTAAAAAATAACAGTATAGAGAGCACAAGTGACAAGTTAATCATGGAAAGAGAAGAGATACATTTTTCTGCTTTGATAGAAGAGAGAAAAGAAGAGGTGAAGATACAGAGGAATAAGAGGTTATGGGGAAAGAGTGACAGGAAAGCCATCTGAGGACAAGGGCAGAAAATTTGCTGGAGCTCATGTTGGATGACATATTCAGGAGGCACAGGGGTCATCTCTTAGAGTGAGGGAGATGTCATAGGATTGGAAGTTGTAAAGTGTGGAAAATTTAAAACAGCTGCCATGAGGAATGCAATGAAAATTTAACAAGCAAAGAATAAAGAAAGTTGCATTCTACATTGACAAGTAGCTTTGGGAGCCCAAGTGAAGTTAGATAGTGTGAATTTGTAGCAGACAAGTCTGCACAACTGCGAGACAGACTTTCTGTAACACCGAGCAGTTGACATCGTTTTACCACCTCGTCAATTGTTCCTCAATAAATACTTTTCTTTTTGATTTTTTCCAATATACTCTTAAAAGAGTACAGAAATGAGTTAAAAATCCACAATATGTGATGAAAATCTACATTGCATAATACAAGAAATATAAAATTATACTTAACCCAATAAAACATACTCAGTTTTGTCTGTAACTACAATTCTTACCCTCACAATATGACTAGTGAATGATTAAATAATCTTGCCTATGCAAGTAATATTATACAAAATATGCTCATACAATTAACACAGTAAATTAAAAAAATATAGTCCAGTTAAAAAAAATAATTAAATGTTCACTTACTTTTGAGAGACAGAGCAGAGGTGGGGGAGGAACAGAGAGGGAGACACAGAATTCGAAGCAGGGTCCAGGCTCTGAGCTGTCAGTACAGAGCCTGATGCGGGGCTCAAACCCACAAACCGTGTAATCATGACCCAAACTGAAATTGGACGCTTAACAGACTGCGCCACCCAGGTGCCCTACAGTCCAGTTTTTAAACATAACATATTCACATTTTATTCCAGGGGTTGGCAAACTATAGCTTGCAAACTAAATCAGGCACAATATGTTTTTGTACATCCTTTGAGCTAAGAATGATGTCTACACTTTTAAACGGTTGAAAAAAATCAAAAGAAGAATGTTTCATGACATGTGAGAAATTACATGAAATTCAGATTTCAGTGTCCATAAATATTTTTAATGGGACACACCCGTGTTCATTATTTATGTATTGGCAGCGGCTACTTCTGCACAAGAAGGGCAGCACTGAGTTGTTGCAATGGAGACCGTATGGTCCATAAAGCCTAAAATATCTACCATCTGGCCCTTGGCAGAAAAAGTTTGCAGATCCCTATTCATCCACTTAACCAACATTTTTTGAAGACCTGTTGTGCATTAAAGTGCAATGCTAAGTGTTTTGAAAATAGAAAGATGAAAAGGGGACACAGTTCCTAACCCCAAGGACATTACAATCTCAATGGTAATAAATAAATGCCATTTTAATGGTATTTTTTAAATTACTAAATCTGATTTATGTCACATGGCAATGGACCCTCACAGCTCTGCATCCCCCTTCCACACTTCCAGAAGAAAAAGCTAAAATATCACAAGTGTAAGTGGCGTATTCATGGATCACATAACTCTTACGTAATAAAGGAGAAGCTAGACTCTGTCTTCTGATTGTACTACCTCGCATCCCTCATATCAATAAAGTGAGGATGATTTATTGAATCATAAGATGTATGTGGGAATTGGTAAGATATTGTGAATACACTTTTAAATAAGTAAATTTTAACACTGTCAAAACTAAGCAAATGGCAGAAATTATTACCATTACAAAGTAACTGGGAAGAAGGGCATATGCACAGGACAAGGCAGACTGTGAAAAGTATCACCAAAGGGTACAAGTAAATTGTAACAGCGGCCCATTTCGGGAAGATCACAGTTCAGTGAGGGTGTCAAGGAAGACATCCTCATGATGAGGATAGCCTGGTGCTCAGCCCAGAGGGATGAGTAAGCAACACTTCAATAAAGGATAAAAGAAATGATTAATATTTTATGATTTTATTTGGCAAAATAATGAATTTATTCATTCTTCAAAATCATTCTCCTATATCCCATTGTTTGGCTGCAGTTCATCTACAGAATCACATCAAAATTAAAATACGCTAACCTGTATGCCACCTCAGTTAGTACCAAGAGGCCAGATGGGACAGGCTGCCTCATTCCCTGCCATAGCACAGGCACTAATCACCTGATTCCTGCACTTTTCCCTGGAAGGCAGGACCAACCTGGATATTGATCTCCACACAGCTCCTCAGGAAGCACCACAGAAGTTAAAACCTGCCTGACAGCTCTAGACATGTAAGAAATTAAGTGGTTAACACCACATTGTACTCCAGAAGAATGGACGAAAAAAATGCAATTCTTGTGCTGTTTGGTTTATGGGAGGCAAAATTATTTCCAACTGGATATGTGTAGCCTTTGCTAGAAATGAAATTTATAATTACTCAATTGAAATACCCTGAGGCAGATTCTGACAGCAACTTCATGTACATTCAGGATTGGAATTTATTACATGATTATAAATATCCTGATTCTGAAGGTAAGTTTAGGGAACTGTTTTTCATTATTCTTTGAGATTGTCTTTGGACTCATTATTCTTTGCCATGTCTTCATCAATCAGCAGTGTTTCTAGTGGTAATCAGGATATTTTGACTCTTTTCAACTTGTTGTTCAACTTCCTACTAAAGTAGCATATTCCCTACTTTCCTAACTCACTCTGATTAAGCGCAGTAGGAGAGTGAGTCCAGATTGAGGAATGATTCATTATTCTTTTCTTTTAATTTTTTTGTTTATTTATTTGGAGAGAGAGAGAGAGCACATGTCCATGTGAGCAGGAATGGGGCAGAGAGTTGGGGGGGGGGCGAAGGAGAGAGAGAGAGAGAGAGAGAAAGAATCCCAAGCAGGCTACAAACTGTCAGTGCAGAGCCTGATGTGGGGCTTGAACTCATGAACTGTGAGATCATGACCTGAGCCAAAATCAAGAGTCAGATGTTTAACTGACTGAGCCACCCAGGAGCCCCTCATTATTCTTAACCAAATAAAAAGCAAGAATGATGCTATGATATAAAATTTTAATAAGTTCAAATATCAACTAAACTCTTTCCTTAACCACTGTAGGAGATAACATCTATTAATCCAACCCATTGTGACAGATTATATCTTCTTTAGTAACATCAAATATTTAATAAAATAATTGAAAATAAAAACTCGGGGTGCCTGGGTGGCTCAGTCAGTTAAGCCTCTGACTTTGGCTCAGGTCATAATCTCACAACTCGTGTGTTTGAGCCCCATGTCCAGCTCTGTGCTGACAGCTCAGAGACTGGAGTCTGCTTCAGATCCTGTCTCTCCCTCTCTCTCTGCCCCTCCCCCACTTGTGTTCTGTCTCTCTCAAATATAAACATTTAAAAATTTAAAAAAAAAACTCAAATTCAATATGATATCCCTGTTATCAATGTATAATCTCATTCACGATCACTGATATTTGGTGTTGGAGTAGTTACTTGATTGCTGAAGAAAATTTCAACCTGCTCTATCCTAACCTTGACTTCCACACATCTCATGTGCAGTAACTTTTTAAAATAAATTGTGATGGCATGATTATCACTGTATAAAATCTATACTATTGCAGATAATAAAGAGAAGGTTGTTTTCTGTCAAAACCCAAAAGTTATACAATAGATTGGCTACATTACCAACTAATGTTAAAATTCTTATTAAAATATTATTCTAATATCAGGAATGTTCACCACATATCTATTCAAGTTTATTTAATAAGTGAATAAGTCCACAGCAGTATTTTGTTCCTTTCAACTTACTCTCCTTATGAGCTGTGCTCTCCTATCGTCAAAGCATTATGGGAGATCTCCACTGGATCGCCTCTTTGTGTTATTCAGTTTTTTATGGTTTATGTCTTCATATACTAGTAAGTTACCACCCAAACTAAACTGAGAGCTCTTCTTTATTAATTAAGAAATAATTTCATTATGAAATGTTATAAGTATACAGATAATTACAAGGAGTCATAAAATGCACACAAAAACTCTAGGAAGTCTTAAATTCTTTTGCCACATTTTTTTAAAGTTTATTTATTTATTTTGAGAGAGAGATAGACAGCCCAAGTGGTGGAGGGGCAGAGACAATGGGAGAGAGAAGGAATCCCAGGCAGGCTCTGCCCTGTCAGCGCAGATCGCGATGTGGGGCTTGAATTCATGAACTGTGAGATTATAATGAGCTGAAGTCAGCTGCTTAACAGACTGAGCCACCCAAGAACTCTTTTCTTTGCCAAATTTAATTTAGATTTTTAAGTAATTAAATTTCAGCCTTCTACCATCCTGTTCTCTCTCCCTCCTAAGAGGTAACTTTTATTCAAATATGTCTTTTTCAGACATATTTTATATGACTGTAGTATACATATCCCTAGGCATCATATATTCATTCTGAAAAGAATTGAAAGCAAAGCAAAAAAACAAAAACAAAACAAAGCAAAGAACACCAGACTCCTGCAAGTATGCCTGTGTCTTGCATTTCTCCCTCACCACTAAAAAAACAGGGTTAGTTTCAAAAGAAAAGAGCAAATCAGAACTTTCAGAGGAGTTTGGGACTATGAGGGTAGAAAGGACCTGTGCTCTCTTCTTGGCAGGGGTCTGGAGAAGAAGGCAGGCCCTATCATACCCCTGATGTAGAAGAGAGAGGCCAGCTGGGGGCATGTGGGATAAAGGCAGAGAGTGCCTGCTGCTACCCATGTCTCCTGCAGTTCTAGAGTTATGTAGGAAAGAAGTCAAATTTCCCTACGTCCCTGAAAGTAGGTCCTTACAGGACTTTCTGGTTAGATAAGAATACTCCAGTGCATGAACCAGTGCCTCTTCAGAAGGAGGATGAACATGCTAAAGTAGCAGATGGAGCACTGTATCTCCACAGATGAGAGATTGGATAGATGCCAACATCCAGTGATCAGAGGTGCTCCCCAGTGCTGTCATGGAAGAGTTAAAAGTACAGTTTCTTGGTTTAATGTGAAATATCCAGAATGTACTAAGATGTATTCTGCCATAAGGGACTGAAGCAGGGGTTAACATGAGTTATTTAAAAAGTTAAAAATATTACTTTTTTCACACCTGAGTAAATGATAATATTACAACTACTACATGCACACTTAAAACACTCAGCTCCTCACAGTCTTAAAATATTTCCCCACAAATCACTTACTTACAAGGTTAACTTTAAATGTTTCTTAAATGGAAATAACCCACTGACAACATTTTTTTAAGTAATCTCTATATCCATCATGGGGCTCAAACCACAACCCCAGGATCATGAATCACATGCTCTTCCAACCAAGTGAGCCAGGAACCCCAACCTGCTGACAGCATTTAAAGAATTACTACTAAAGGGATTAAAGGGACATTAAACTTACAGGGCACAGATACTTTAATTATCCTTACACCTTAAAAATTCACCTCAAATAAGAAGAACACAAATAATGTATTCATTAGTTTCAAAATTATGAATCAATTAGAAACTATAATCAAGACTCATTCTCATAAGGAAGTACATTTCCACACTGGTAGCCTATAAAGAAGAAATCCTTGAACCCAAAGTCAGAACTATGGATTCAATCCTTGGATATGCAGCTGTTGCTGTGTAGATTTGGATAAGTCACATACATTCCCTGAGTTTCAGTTTCTATAAAAATAGTACCTATCCCAAAGGATTGTTGAAAGAATGGTTTCTATGTGGCAAATTCTTACTGAAGGCCTATTATATGTTAAGCACTGACTATAGATATCAAAAATAGAAAATTAAAATGTTGGTCCCTGACCTCTGTAAATTCAGTCTAGTAGAGGAAACAGTCAGATGGCAAAGCCTTATAATGTTAGGCAGTACTTTCTATAAATGAGGTTATGGAGGGAAATAAAAGAAAAAGAAGCACTGAAGAAAACGCTTAGAGCAGTGGATTAAGAATGGGTAAGATTCAGAAAGGTAAAGTTTGAGAAATTCTTAAAAGATGTGATTCATACCACACCCCTTCATCAGTCTTAAAAATAAATTAAAACTCTTAGAGATAAAAAAATTGAAAAAAATTAATAATCAAAATTGATATATAAATTAACTGAGGCCTCTGCCTATATAAAATGAATTCAATTTAAAGTCTCATTCAAAAATCACACAGTTGATGGTGGAGTTGAAATTAGGCCAACAAAATTTAACTAGACCAATAAAGCACCAACTAATGTGCACCTCCTACATTGCAAGTGATAAAAGAAAACCAGGTATTAATAAAATATTATAATTCATATTTTTACCCTCCAGGCATTTTACCATTACAATCAGTAAGATTATATACATGAAATAGTTTGAAATATAAAGTAAGTTTATATATGATACAATGCCAAAAAGCCATTATAAAAAATAAATAGTCAGAAAGTGAAGAGAAACAGGATTGTCAGGATTTAATGAAAAAGGCTGTAAGGAAAATGTGGTGCCCAGAACAGGACCCATCAGCTATAAATAAATCATAAGAAAAGAGAATGGCAGTCCAAGTGATTGACATGATTGAGGCACAAAGCAAAACTGTACATGAAATGTGTGTGACAGAAAATACAATAGATCAAATAGAGTTAGATTTAGGCATTGATAATCATGAATTCGAACAATCACAGACATATAACCTTGATGCCAAAGAAATATTAGTAATATTTTTATTAAATTGTGGAATCAAGTTTTTTAATATCACAATTAGATGTTTAAGTCACATTCTTTCCAGCTTGTCTCCTAATTCAGGCAAATGGAAAGAGAAACCACCCTTTGAGCGATAGCGACAGCCCTGACAAGACCGCCAGCTGTCCCAGACCACCCACACCAGTTTGAGGTTAAGCCCTGACTCATGCCTACACAGATGGACTATGGACTGACCTCTAGAATGACATATGACTGCCTTTACCTCATGATAATACTAAAATCTCCACCTAAAGAGGCACCTCAGCCTCCTTTACAAATCATACAATATATGTAGAGGCATGTTTCAAGGTGTATGCACAACCTATGCTCCTCCTTACATATGATGATAAGACTTCCCTATCCAAAAATTCATCCTAGCCCTAAATAAAAGGAACCCATACACCCTTGCTGGGGAGTCATGGCTTTGTAAGTTATTCCCCACGAGCTCCTTATTTGCTGCCAATAAAGTTTTCTATGTGCAACAACTCAGCCTGGTGCAGTTTCTCGCTCACCAATGAGCGAACTCATGTTGGTTTGTTATATAAGTGCAATTAAAAATAAAATAAAATAATTTTTAAAAACTTCATGGAACTGTATCAAAATTAAAGATTTCAATTCAATGAAAATCAACTTAAAGTTAACCAACAGAGCAAAGATGTTACAATTTCTAAAAGCCACAAAGGATTAATATTTTAAGCACACAAAGAACTCCTACAAATCAAAAAGAAAAAGACAGGAAGCCCAATGGAAAATAAGGATATGCATAAACAATTACAGAATATGAACCCTAATGCCATAAACCTAAGAGTTCATGAGGTGATGCTCTAACTTATTAGTAATCCAAAATACATGACTCAGCAATCAGATCCACTTAGCCATTTAGAATAGCTAATAGTAGAAAATGTTGATAGTATGAGAATAAAAGGAATAAAAGGAATTTATTGAGAATAAAAGAACTGAGAATAAAAATACTGAGAATAAAAGGAAATAAAACTCTCATATTCCACAACAATTCTGGAGAGCAAACTGGCAGAAGATACTAAAATTACTTAATGAAATTATATAGATGTAAACTCTAAATCCAGAAAAGTCATATATATATATATATATATATATATATATATATATATATATATATAAACTATTAATCAGTTCAGTACAGGAGCATAGAACAGGATGTTCATCAAATCTCTGTTCTAACATTTTGTGTAAATGGGTAAGTATTGTAAATACGTACAATTAAATAATATGTAGAAATTAGAAACAACAAAATAGATATACATACAACAATGTGAATAGATCTTTAAAACATAATATTGAGTGGGAGAAAAAGAATAAAAATTAAACCCCAATGCCATCTAAGAAAAATTAAAATACATGCACATGACACTAAATATGAAATAGGATTGAAGATTTTAGATGAAGAGAATATAAGGAAAATGATGGGAAAATAATAAATAAGTGCAAAACATAAAATACAATAAAGGAAGGAGAAAGTAGATAAAGGAGTGCAAAAATATAACATAAAATCAAAGTTTAAGTGGATGCATTAATCAATAATAATAATAATGAGCTAAGATGCTGAGGAAAATTATTTCTTTAAAAAGGAAAAGGCAAGAGAGACACTCAGGCCATCTTAAGTAAAACTGAGCTTATTGTTACAATATACAGTAAAACCTTGAATTGCGAGTAACTTGTTCTGCGAGTGTTCCATAAGACGAGAAACATTTCTAATAAATTTTAACTTGATAAATGAGGGATGTCTTAGTAGTATGTAACACCAAACATCACATGATCACAACTGAGTCAATGGTTCTTCTCTCTCTCTCTCTCTCAGCAGAATTTTGGGTGATTGTCTCCCATGCTCATATGCTCAGTCTCAGGCCACAGTGTTTGGCAGAAATCAGTGATTTTTCAGAACATTGGAAGGTGCTCACAACTGGCACTAGTGTATTTTTTGTCACTTCAAAGCAACTATGGACAGGACAGTCCTTTGCTCTTCCATGCAAGAGTAAGTTTAGGGATGGTTTGCTTCATTCTAGTCAGGCTGCCTACAGATATAGACCCTTCCGTCTGCTGCTTTATTGCCAGTTGCATTAAATACAGTCTATCACAAGAGTTTATTAATACTACACTGTAGTCAATATCTGTTAGTGATAGTGAAAGTTGTCCTACACAATAACCCTCCTCTCTATTATCTCCCTCACACCAGCCATGGAGATTTTCAAAGGTAAGTGCAGGTTAATTTGTTTATTTTTCTTTATACTTTGTATTTTCCTTATTATTTTGTATTATATTGCAGTATTATAATCATTTTTAGATGAATATTTTTGGGTTATGGAATGAATCATCAGAGTTTCCATTATTTCTTATGGGGAAATTCACTTCGATATACAAATGTTTTGGGTTACAAACATGTTTCTGGAATGAATTATGCTCGCAAACCAAGGTTGTACTGTATAAGGTCTAGAACTATAACTCTCAACTGGTAAGCAGCCAGGAACTGATAAATATGCAGGAACCAATTATTCTGTCTCTCAGCTTATCTCTCCTCTGGCTTCCAATTTGCTGAGTTATCTCCTACTGTGCTACTGGCTTATCCATTCCTTCATTGTGTATTCTTTCTACTTCTCAAAGCTTCAAAGCTTTTTTCATCATCACATGAGTTTTGACATGATAGATTATTGTATAAACTCTGTTTCTCTTTTTCCCATGTCTTCCTTACTCTACTTCTTAGCTTCTCCATACCCACCCTTCCCACTGCGGTCACATGTCCTCACATTTCCTACATCAAATACAGCCATACCCCATTCCAATATTCCTGGAAATGAGAACACTGAATCAACACTACACGGGATCAGCAAAGCTGTGTCTCTGTGAGGATTCATTCTTAGCTACAAACAGCATATCATTCGATGTTTATTGGTTGCCATTCACATTCTCTTTGTTCTTAGGAATTATTCTAATGGTGGCTTTAGAATACGGAGTGTTGAAAGCACTGGGAGTCACACCATACAAATGGCTGCCTAAATTTTCACTTTCAGTAGGCTCCATTATTGAGGCAATTTGTTGGAAATGCATTGAAAATTACAGGCTAATTTTGAAAAAAATTGATATGTTTACTTTTAAGCATGTATGTATGGATAGACAAATAAATGACAGAGAGGTGACAGAGATGATTGATAGATAGATAGATGATAGATAGATAGATATAGGTAGATAGATAAATAGATAATAGATAGATAATAAGTAAATAGATGATAGACAAACAGACAGACATATATCTTCATTTATTTAGATATTTTCTATGTCTTTCAATCAAGTTTTAAGATTTTTCTTTTTCATTCTTTACCAGGTTAATTTCTATATAATACAGAATTGTTGTTTTCCTTTTGCAAATGACTTATTATAAATACTATTATTATCTTGTTGGCTTTTGGTAGTATAGAAAGATAATATTTAAAAAGAAAGAAAAAAGAGAATATTGATTTTTGTAAGTTGAAAAGAAGTCTTATTTTTAAGTAAATTCTTATTCTGTTACCCTGGATAACTTCTCTTTTAAGATAAATTCTCCATCTCCACTTTGTTTTATTCTTTTCCTTTTTTATTATAGTCTTTATGCTGGTTCTTTTGTATATTATCATTCTTCTTTAAATGTGGTCATTTAGCAAAAAAAGAAAATGGTAGTGAGGCTTTGATTTGGGTTTTTAATTAACCAAATATTTTATTTCCATAGCCTTAAATTTGGATGTTAAAAAAGTTGATGTGACTCACAGGATTGTTGTTAAGGCCCAACTCTGGGTGTTGTGATACATGTTTCCCTACTTCCTGGCTCCCCAACCCCTCACTCTTTCTTCATGTGACTTCTGGCATTCTCCCTTGACTAGAAAACAACATTGTAGATAAATGAAATATCATGTCATTGAACCTCCATGCAAAATGGTTGCCTAAACAGATATAGTCTCCTTCCACCATCATTCTGACAACCAGAAATACTGGGTTAATGTGTTTTAATTCAAACCACATGTATCTTTTTTAACACGGTATTCTGATTTTACATCAGAAGTGTGGCATTGTCTAAAGACAAATATAATGCAAAGTACTCTTAAACTGGTCTCAATAGGTTTATTGTTAGCAATGTTGGTATAATTTGTAACTGCTCTCTGAATAATAAAGCAACAAGTAAATATATTAAGGTTTTAGGAACTATCTTATTTAGGATTCTCCCAGAAGCAAGCCCTGAAACAGGAATTCGAATCGGAGTAGTTTAGTTGGAAAACACAAGCAACACTGGTAAAGAATGAGAAGTTAATATTGGGAGGGGAAGGCATCCCATAAGGGCTGGCTATTATGACACCAAGCTACCACAGTGAGCAATTAAAGTTTACTCCCACAAGAAAACTCTGAGAATGCATCCAAAAGATACACTTCAGAATTGTCCAACTCTAGGAAAGAGGGAACTCAAGTTTTCATATACTTGCTTATGAGAGTCACTAATTGAGGGCTATGCCCTAGAAATTGTTTATTTATTGGCATTTCCAGTCTATCATGTGTACAGGCAGCTCTCCACGGTTGCAGGGAAAAAAGAGACTTAGTCACAGATGCAGATACTAGCAGTTGTAAATGAGCAGGATTGCTCAGAGAGTTGGATGGGGAACTGACTGTAATAGATACAGTCTATTATCTATTATTATCTATTATCTATTACAGCCCATGCCCTGCACTAATCAGATATACTCTGTCCTCATATTAATTTCACTTTATCTGGTTATTGTTTCTTCAATGTGGTACCCGGTCACAATTATGATTTAAAAAGAAAAAAAATTACAACTTAATATTGGCACAAGCTATTGTCTCAGCTGGCTCTTGCAATCCGTCTCAAGGCCACAACTGGTATTCATCATCACCCTTTTCTAAAACACATTTTAGATTCTCCTTACTCATGAATAGCACTCCTACTCTTCCAGGTTGGCTGCTCAGTGGAGTAACCCATACCATCATACCTGAGAAGTCTGCACCTCTGGCTACCTGACTTTTTCAGGATACTGTTTCTGCAATTTCCTATTTACAGTAATCATTGGGTTTGAAGGAAAGTAAATCTCCTAGTACCAGATATACTTCTTGCTGTCCCCATTATATAGCAGCTAACATACCTCCTCATAATAATCAAGGTCAGTCACTCCTGTCAACATATTAACCCTTCATTCAGTCTAGTCTATTCATATAAGGAACCCAAAATGACTAGGCAGCTGCTGTGATTTGAAGATTAGTAAAATGTTACTTTGTTTCCTGGGAACCCAGACCTCAAATCCTACAGATCTTAAAAGTTGTAGGAATAGAAAGCATACTTTCCCCCAAGTGGGTCACCTAGGGTAATGGTGTAAAGGCAGCTTCTACTTCCATGCCTTGGATCTATGCATTCAATCTAAAGGAGATATAGAGCAGTGTATACTGGTTTGAAGAATATAACATCTTTAAAGGTGGCATCCAAAAATCCAGGCAGATGCCTTTGCTTTCTCTTTAAGTGGTCTTTTCAACATTGAGATTGAGGGCTTCTGGGTGACAGATAGTTAGATCAGTAAATCCCACATATACCTACTCTTTACCATAAATCAGTTCCCTTGTCAAAAAAAAATTATATGAGATATCATAACTATAAGTCAGACACTCTGACCCCTCAGAATGGTGCTGACTAAGCCACTTTGGCAGAGAAAGTAGACTAATAACTGGAAGATGTATCAATCCAGTAAGAATAAATGGCTGCCACCTCTAGCTTTGGTGTCCTCAAAGTATAGGACCATACCAACAGCTCAGCTGTTGACACTACTGTTGACACTGACTATTTCACAATAGTGATAGCCATATTAGCCTCAGTAAGAGGGAGCCTATGCTGTTGGGCTCATATATCGCCTACACCCCTACCACAAGGCTACTCCATTCATGGGCCCATTGTTCACACACTGGGATGGCCAAGAAGAGAGACTCACTTCTCCTAGAAAAAAATCATCCTTTCCCTCTGTTCAGTGTCTTCTCTGATGTGGATGACTTCTGGGAAGTACTGCTCTGAGATAAAAATCTACATACTTTGTTCCCATTCCTGTTGATCAATCCACATTCCCCTTTCCCAGATCTCTTTTTAACTGATCTTCCAGTTTCACTCGCTCCGGATCCCTAACCATCCAGCCTTTCAAGTACTGAGCATTTTCCTTACCGGTGGGAAATGGAAAGTATGATGGTTTTTTTTACCTTGGTTGGGATGTCTTGTCATCCCCAAATCTCTAAAATCTTTAAAACTTTCACCAACATGGCAGGCCCTTAAGTGTTTGTAAAATAAGTCTTCCACTCTCTAGCATGTGTCTTACCAAGGCATCTAGAGTACTTATGACTTCTCCAAACATCATGTCATCAGAATGTTAGACCAACATGAGTTTTCTACAAAATCTTCAGATAATTAATTTGCCTTTACACTATGTTGTGACTGAGTAGAAAAGCTAACATAACATTGAAGAAGTCCATGAATCATATTTTTATCTCTTCTAAATAAATGTGAACTGCCTCTGACCCATTTTTCTGTCAGGGAATGAAAAGAACACTTTCTCCAGATCATTTGCTAAACACCAAATGTAAGAGACTGTGTTGATCTATTCTGGTGAAGATCCAGCACAGAGCTGGAACTGAGTACTTGGTTAAGTTTGCAGAGGTCCACATCATCTGTTCTGATCCATCTGCTGTTTTTCTTCGATAAGCAAGACTAGTGATGATGGTCACCTGAAACATATTTTCTGGGTGTTTCTTGTATCTGATATTCCATCTGGGATTCAGTGTTTCTTCTGATTTTCTGTCTCAGTTGGCAAGAAGGTGAGGAAAGTTCAAGGGCTTCCATTTAACCTTTCCTACCATGGCTGCTCTCACTCTACAGATCAGGTAACCAATGCAACAGTTCTACCAGCTATTAAATATATTCATCATGAGTATAAACCAAAAGACTAGGCAATGACCACAGAAGCCTTTGTACTCACTAAGAGGTGGACTTAGGCCAGGACTCCATTTGTGACTTCATTTATGAGTCTGCATTAGTTTTCTAGGGCTGTCATGACAAAATACCACAAACTGGGTGGCTTAACCTACAGAAATGTATTGTCTCATAGTTCTGGAGGCTAGAAATTCATGATCAAGGTGTCAGCAGGTTTGGTTCCTTCTGAGGTCTGTGAAGAAAAGACCTGTTCTAAACCTTTCTCCTTGGCTTGTAGACAACCACCTTCTCCCTGGGCCTCTCTACATCATCTTCCCTCTGTAAATGTCTGTCTCTGTATTCCCAAATCCCCTTTTTATAAAGACACCAATCATATTGCATCAAGGTTTACCCTAATGAGTGTACTTTAATTTAATAACCTCCATAAATGCCCCATCACCAAATAAGGTCACATTCTAAAATACAGTTAGGACTCCAACATATTTTTCCTAAAGGACACAATTCAACCCAGAACAGACCTGAACTCTATACATCCCTTCTATAAAGGGATATCATTGTCAACCCAGACACTGTATCCACCAGCCCTGGAAAAATATGGATATTTCCCTTTTACTGGTATATAATCACTCTCATAAATGATCTTGTTAGGGAAAGATTTGGGAAATTATTACTGTTTGTGTTTACTGAGGCACTGAAAAGTTCTTCATCAAGACAACTCATCATTCCCTTCAGTCAATGCTGAGTGTGAGAATAGCTTCAGATCTAGAAACTTGATAAGGGATTATGATTTTGTTTGTTCGTTGGCAGCTTACATGAACATTTGAAACACCTGCTCTTGATCTTTTTGCATTAAGAGTAAGAGGTACAACAATACCCTCATGGGTGCCCCCTCCAAATTGTCCTTAGTAAAACACATTGAAAATTAAAGTGTTCTATTTCTTTGTAGAAAGTAAGGAAAAAAAACTATCGAGTAGTTTGAGCAGTGGTCACCCTCTTCTTTCTGTCTTATAGCTAATGATATAAATCAACCATGTTTATATGCCTTGGCAAACTGTCACAATACTTTCTAAGTTTGAATCAGCTTCTAGCATCTTATCCTTTCCACCTTTAATGTGATGAAGTATCTCGGAGAACTCCATGAATGTGAAGTTTTTCACTAGCATCACTTTCTTAGATGTTTTCATCTTTTCTGTCATGATCACTTTTCTCATTTATGTCACTAAGATTGCCTTCACTAAGTTCCTCTGCACATCTAGGATCTCTCTTTTTGTTAATTAAGTTTTTTAATTTTAATTCCAGTACAGGTAACATACAGTGTTATATTAGTTTCAAGTGTACAATATATAGTGACTCAGCAATTCTATACATTACTCAGTGCTCCTCGCGACACATATGGAATCTCTTAAATAGCAGGAGTGTCAATAATCCCATAGTCAGCTCTTTCTTTTATACATTCAATTAGAATTTCACTTCTTGCATTATCACTTTTATTTCTTTCCTGGGAGTGGCCAACTCCCTCTTTCAGTTATCCATTTTTATAAAATGTTACATGGCTTTATTACTGGGAGATAAAGAGACAATGCAATGATACATTTGTCATCTGTGTATAAACTGAACAACAGATATTCAGTGACCAGTTACTTACAGATTTTGAAAAAGATGGTACAGTCCTTGATCATGATGTGCATCTTTTATTTACGAAGTGCTCTGTGCACTGAAGAGCTAGCAGCAATGTTTGTACTCTGTGCAATTACTCACAGTTAGTATATCTTGATAACTGAAATTTGAACTATGTGGTTGGAGCACTGGTTTTTAACAGAACTAACTGAAATTCATGCATATCAGAACCATGTAAAGCAAAGACTGTAAATCCCGTCTAACATGCCCACCTCTCTAAGTCTCTTGACTCCTCCTTCAGTACCTTGCCAAGGCAATTCCAGCATCTCTATCATCCAAATAGAAGATTATAACTGATTCCTGGTGTTCTTGACAGGATGTTAAATCCTGAGCCATGTGAGAACATTCATATTAGTAAACTCTCCCTTACCTAGGCATATTTCATAACTCCTGGTGCAGCACTCTCAAGATTGATTTCTAGGCACATTTCCCTAATAATATATATTTAAACTAGGTCCTGCAATTCATCTGGTGAATAGTACCTTTCTTCCCAGAGACAGTACTTCCCTAATTGGGCTATGCTGAGGTTGAGCCTAGTTATTGGCTTACATACTTTAGGGGCAGTTGGAGCAAATCTTGAGGTAAGTATACTTGTGAAACATCTTTCTCAGGTGTGGCCTCTATATACTGTCCAGGCAAGGCAGAATTGGGAGTGGAGGTGACAACTATCCTCTGATAATAGGAGTTAGTAACTTCTGCAGGCCCAGGAGTTCAAGGATATCTTGAAGAGACATTCAGTAGGTACTTCTGCAAGTTCAAGAATTCATGAAGATCTTAAAGAAGGTCAAGATTCTCAAGTCAATTCATTCTAGATATCATGGTCCCACTCTTTTTGGATTCCTAATTTTAGAAAGAGCCTTGCCAGAGCTGTTATTCAGCCTTCTTTGTAATTCTACTACAGGAGAATCAGAATCCTTAACCTAATTTTCAACACAGTCTATCCTCTAGCTTTAGAAAATGAAAGCTTCCTTAAATACTGTCAAAGAGATTTTCTGGCTTTCACACAATTCCCATGGTTCATGATTGGCTAGTTTGAGTGTGTGGTTTTGTTTTTTTCAGCACATCGATGGCCATTTAACAGCAGATGACTAAATCCAGAGTCCTTATAATTACCAATGTCACCATCTCTCAAATTCCAGAGATACTGTATAAGACAGTGCATTAACCTGCACCTCATCCCATGCCAATGCCCCAGAAGACAAGTCTTAGTGATTATAATACTACAACATGCCAGAGTTTCAGTCCACCCCACCTAACACTAGCAATGGAGTCCTTTATGTAATCTCAAGGTCAAGAGGTCCTATTCTAGAATCCATCTTGAAGATCTGCCTTGTAGAATAATTTCTGGTATAAATTACCTTAGTTTGGGATTCTCCACCCTCCATAAGCAGACCCAAAGAAAATAATCAAATGCAAATATTTATTTGGGATTTGGAGTAAACAAGGGGTGGAGGAGGATGTGCGATAGGGAAGATAAGACTAAATTTCATAGTGAGTAACTGGAGTTTAATGCTTTGGGGAATATCTTGGAAATGATAAAAACTACATCCATCAGAATTATCTGACCTGAAGGCCAAAGAAGCTGGAATATTTATATACCTATTTTTCTCACTCACTTGTTGAAAGCAGCTCCCAGGAGTTGCTCATTCCTCAGCATGTCCAACCTGCCATGCTCACAAGAGAAAAAGCTTTCTGTAGCATGGAGAGCCCACATCCAGTACTGGCAGTAAAGCTAGCCAGAAAACACAGTACTGAAAAGGCCTCCAGAATCTAAACAAGGTAATACAGCATCTACTATACTAGCCATCCCTGATCCCCAGAAGAAAATTGCATATATTGAATCTTGGTGCTGAGTAGAATTGAAAAGTAGTCTCACCATGAATCTGGATCTACAGAACTCCCTGGATTACCAGATCATCAAAGAAGGAGGAGCATTAGGTGGGTGTTATGACCTGAATTATATTCCCCCAAAATTACATGTTGAAGTCCTAACCCCCAGTCCCTGAGAATGTGACTGTATTTGGAAGTAGGGCCTTTAAGGAGGTGATTATGTTAAAATAAAGCCATAAATCCAATCTGGGTGTTGTCCTTAAAAGAAGAAGAAATTTGGACACACAAAAAGACACCAGGGGCACACATGTACAGAGGAAAGACAATGAGAAAACAATATGAAGGCAGTCATATGCAAGCCAAGGAGGGAAGTCTCAAAAGAATCTGAACCTGACAATACCTTGACCTTGAACTTCTAGCCTGAAAAACTATGAGAAAAATACATTTGTACTACTTAAGCCACCCAATGGAGGTACTTTTTTTGGGGAGCCATATCAAACTAATATAGCTGAGATGGTTCAGTGATCCAGGGACAACAGCCTCATGGGAGCAGAATTACAGGAAAATGATCCTTCCATCAGGGTCAACTCTATTGTGGATCGAGCAATTCCTCTACAAGTACAATACAGCACTTTTCCTGTTGCTCCCTGCTCTCAGAACAAACAGAACTTGTAGGTTTTCCTATGCTTTCATTTGATAACGTGGAGTCCCATCTTCAGAAATGGAATCCAGTAGAAATGACACCACAGGTAGTCTTGGTCATTTAAGGATGCCTGATTCACTACTCCTACCTGAATGGGACATAGCTGGCCCAGATTCTGGTCCTCCATTGCCTCCTTCAGTCAGAGGTAAGATGCTGCAGAAGATACCAGGGTATAATTCCTGAGAAGAGGATCTTCTGTCCCTTATTCTCCCCTGGAAAGCTAGTATGGGCCTTCCCAAGGATCCTCTCCCTATCCCAGCATACTCTCCATTGGAAACAAGAAATGTCTCTCTCCACCATGCACTGGAAATTGTCTTCTGTCTTATAACCTGAAACTATAAATTAATCTAGCCTTCCAATTAGCCTACTTCTAAAGATCCAGGATCACTGAAAGGTGTTATTTTGTGCCTCATATAAAGGATTTTTTCCTTTAGGTTTTGTCATTATTTGTTAAGTAAACATACAACAGCTTAAAGGGAAATTTGATAAAATTATAATTCTTTTTTTTAAGTTTATTTATTTTGAGAGAAAGAGAGCCAGAGCAGGGGAAGGGCAAAGAGACGAGAGAGAGCATCCCAAGCAGGTTCAATGCTGTCAGCACATAGTAGGGCTCAATCTCGCAAACTATGAGATCATGACCTGAGCTGAAATCCAGAGTTGGACACTTAACTGACGAAACCACACAGGTACCCTGATAGAATTATAATTCTTAAAATAATGTGAATCTTACAAGTCACTTCAATAGGGTAATTATAGTAAATTGGTTGTTTTTAACAAGTCCAGTAAAAAATTCAAATACACAGAAAGAAATTTTGTTCTTGGAAAATAATTTTGAACTTTTTTCTTTTTTGATTTTACTGCTCTTAGTTAAGTGGCTATATAACAGTTTAAATAGAAACTTAATAGACTTATAATACTTTTTTTTTTTAATTAAGATTTTATTGGTGGAGTAGGAAGGTGGAAAGAAGCTAAGAAAACAAAGCTCAAGTTAATTCCAATTCATAGCTTTCATAACATTTGATAAATCTTCCTGGGATGTAAATAGCAGCAAGAGATAGCTGGGGAATCCTTTCAGTTTGTTTTGTAAATGGAAAAAGTATATTGGAGCCTAATTAAAAGTTTTAATAATATAATTAATGAAATTTTGAATGTGTCTATCAGTAGATATTAATTATCTTGTAGCTAGACTTATAATTCTAAAGGTATTATTTTATAAATGTACATGTAAAAATATAAACCTCATTAATAAACTGCTTCCATTTTATGAGTTTTCGAATCCAATTCCAAATATCATCCTTAAGCCTCAGATAATATTAATTTGATATTTTGTTGTTGCTATTTAACAAGTCTTTCTTGTTAATACAGAAATAAATCTTTTATTTTCAGTGTTACAGTCAAGTAATTATATAACACCAAATAGAAGCTTACCACAATTATAATTGGGGGTATATTGTTTCCTAACAATAAGTTTTTAGTGTTGCTTATTTAAGAGTGAAATTTATGAATCAATTGTTTCATTTTATTCTATTCCTAGATAATGGGAGTATAATATTTTGTTTGTTGTATTATTTTCCTGCAGCTGCCATTACAAATTACCATAAACTAGGTGACTTAAAACAACAAATTTATTCTCTTACAGTTCTGGAAGCCAGAAGTCCAAAATCAAAATGTCAGCAGAGCTGTAATCCCTCTAGAGGCTCTAATGGAGAATCTCCTCCCGCCTTCTGGTTGTGCCCAACATCTCTTGGCTTCCTTGGGTTGTGGCCACACTACTCCATTTCTCTACCTCTGTCTTCACATTACTTTGTCCTCTGTGTGTGCCTTTTCCTCTGGGTGTCTATAATTATAAATTTAGAGCCCACTTGGGTACTCCAGGATGATCTCATCTCATGATCCTTAAAATATTTATACCTATAAAGACCTTTATCCAAAATAAATGAATAAAATAACAACAACAACAACAACAACATTCACAGGTTCCAGGACTTAGGACATAGACATATTCTTTTGGAGGCCACCAGGCAACCCAGTACAATATTTTATAAGTTCCCCATAAAATGAAGTATAGTGAGAGTTTTAGATGAGTAGTCTAGCAAGTTGAGACATTTGAAACTCAAAACCAATTTCTGTATACCAAGAACTATATTTACTCTGGGTGTTAGACCAATAAGTTTATTTTAAAAAGATGATAATTACTTTTTTCAGAAAAAAAGAAAAAGAAGAGACTAATATTAGTGAAATGAAAAGATAGTGGAATTGGAAGTCAAAGTACATTTATTTTTTTAAATGTCTGTGTATGTCAAGGACTAAAAAGATACACACTAAAATGTAAATAATGGTAATGGGGGGAGAATGGGAATGGGGAGGGGGACGAAGAAGTTTTATATCCTTTTTTGCATATATTTGCATTAAAATACAGACAGTAGTGCACATGTCTGGTGCCCCAGCTTTTGTGGCTGCAACCCAAAGGAAACACCCCTTGATACCTTGGCTCTGGTGGCAAGCAGAGATTATGTTCATGGGTTCAAAGGGATGGTAGCAAACAAACAAATAGTTATTAACTGGTTATCATGTCAGAGCTCAGTGCAGAGGGAACAGACAGAAATACCCATCTTCCAGTCCTCCCTGGAATAGATATATTTGCACTTTAAAAGCTACTGCCTGAGTCTAGCTTCCAATCAGCCTGCATCTAGGTGCTGATTGAGATACTTTCCTTTGAAACACTGACAGGTCTTTGCACACCCTTAACTACTGGAAGCAACTAAGTAGGCAACCTAGACTCTCACAAAGATTTGAGAGAAAATACAAGGTAGGGAAAAGTTGAATGATAAGATTCATCTCCTACATGAGGCCACTCCTTCAAGAAAGGGAGAGGTGGCTATTTTATCTAATGCCAAGAAACCAACACACAGTCAAGGAAAAAGAAGAAACAGGAATGTGTTCTAAACAAAAGGTCAAGAAGAAAACAGCATTTGAGATGACCCAAATTACTAAAATCAAGCACAAAAGTGGATGGAAGTCCTAATCAGAGCAATTAAGCAAGGGAAAAAAAATAAGACATTCAAATCAGAAAGGAATTAGTAAAACTAATTGCATATGACATGCAATTATTTGCATATGACATGATATGATATAATGAAAACTATAAAAATTCCACAAAAGAATCATTAAAATAATTGAATTCAGTAAAATTTCAGGATAAAAAATCAACACACCAAAATCAGTTGTGTTTCTATAAACTAACAACTATCAGAAGGCCAAATTAGGGAAACAATACCAGTTACAATTGCATCAAAAAGAATAAAGTATCTAGGAATAAATTTAACCAAGGAGGTGAAAGATTTATGCACTGAAGACTAAAACATATTACTGAAAAAAATTTGAAGAAGACACATATGAACTTCTGGGTCTATCCTTTTACACTGTGAAAGAAACCATCAACAAAATGAAAAAACAATATACTAAATGAAAGAAAATATTCACAAATGATATATCCAATAAGTGATTTATATCCAAAATATGTAAAGAACTCATATAACTCAGCAAATAAAAAAGCAAATAATCTGATTTTAAAAAAAAATAGCAGAGATCTTGAATAGACACTTAACCAAAGAAGACATACAGATGACCAACAGACACATGAAAAGACCCTCAACATCACTAATCATCAGGAAAATGCAAATCAAAACCATAATTAGATATCACTTCACACCAGTCAGAATGTCTAAAATCAAAAAGACAAGAAATAACAAGTATTGGCAAGGATATGGAGAAAAGAGAATCCTCATGCACTGTTGGAATACAAATTGGTATAGCCATGGTGGAAAACAGTATAGAGATTTCCTCAAAAAAATTAAAAATAGAAATACCATATGAGCCAGTAATACCACTACAAGATATTTACCCAAAGAAAATCAAAACACTAATTTAAAAAGATATATGCACACCTACGTGTACTTCAGCATTATTTAAAATAGCCAAGATCTGGAAGCAACCCAAGTGTCCATTGGTAGATGAATGGATAAAGAAGTGATATATATAGATATATAGATATAGATATACACATATTACTCAGCCATAAAAAAGGACGTGATCTTGACATTTGCAACAACATGAGTGGATGAGTCTAGAGGGTATTATGCTAAGTGAAATAAGTCAGACAGAGAAAGACAAATACCATATAATTTCATTTATATGTGGAATCTAAAAACAAAACAAATAAATAAACAAATACACACACAAAAAAACAGAAACAGGCAATTGCCAGAGGGAAGAAGATGGGAGGGATAGGCAACATGGGTGAACGGGAGTGGGAGAGACAGGCTTCCAGGTATGGAATGAGTACATCAAGGGGAAAAAAGGTGCAGCATAAGGAATACAGTCAATGGTATTGTAATAGCATTGTATGGTGACAGATGGTAGCTATACTTGTGGTGAGCACAGCATAATGTATAAACTTGTCCTATCACTATGTTGTACACCTGAAACTAATGTGACACTGTATGTCAGAACTATCCATCAATCAAAAACAAAAAACAAAACAAAACAAAACAAAATTCTGCCCACGACTATGAATTATGATCATTTAGCATTTAGAAACAGAATGAATATGTTTTTCCTTTTTTCCCATAGTACTTCTCTGTTCTTTAACATTTGAAGCACTAAGCATTATCTAAATATGAAAATGTTTGATGGAAATACCTTCTGAAGCACAGATTGAATCTGATGCACCAAAGTTTGAAATAGATGAATCTGGTGATGTTACTTTTTCTTTTGTTCCAATAATATTCTTCAAGGTTACATGTTTTCCCAACTTGTGCTCTATGCAAACATTCCTTTTCACAGTTACTCCTCCAAAAAGAATCCATAAAAAGCTTTTATAAAATAAAGGTCCAGTCTACATCTTAACTTTTATAAATCAGATTTTCATAAATACACATAGTGAGGGGTGCCTGGGTACCTCAGTCAGTTAAGTATCCAACTTTGGCTCAGGTCATGATGTCATGATTTGGGAGTTTGAGCCCCACATTGGGGTCTCTGCTGTCAGCACAGAGCCTGTTTTGGATCCTCTGTCCCCCTCTCTCTCTGTCCCTCCCCCACTTGTGCTCGTGCCCGCTCTCTCTCTCTCTCTCTCTCTCTCTCTCTCTTTCTCTCTCTCTCTCTCTCTCTCTCTCAAAAACAAATAAACATTTAAAAAAAAAAATCACATTGTGAGGGCACCTGGTTGTCTCAGTCGGTTGAGCGTCTGACTTCAGCTCAGGTCATGATCTCATGGTTTATGAATTCAAGCCCCGCATTGGGCTCTTTGTTGACAGCTCAGAGCTTGGAGCCTGCTTCAGATTCTGTGTCTCCCTCTCTCTCTCCCTGTCCCTACACCGCCTGTGCTCTCTCTCTCTCTCTCTCTCTCTCAAAAGCAAATAAATAAACATTAAAAAAATAAAAATTAAATTTAAAAAATCACATTGTAAATTTTATCAACAGATAAATTTTGACGACCAAGGAAGAAATGTATGTTTTTGGAAGAAAATTTAAAACTTAGGCTATGTCTTATATGGACATCAAGGCCCCCTGATGGTTTTTTTTTCTTAATAATAAATGTTTATCTGTTTCAGTTCATTGCCAGAATTTTTTGCAACTAACCAGTAAATTAGGAGCCAGCTTATTTCCCCCAGAGATATGATTACATTAGTCACTCAGTAAATCTTGAATTAATTTTGTTCCATAGTTTTCTAAAGAATTCATTAGATAATCTCTGGATCTAGGAAAGCTAGTCACAAGGCCTAAAGGAATTCACCTTTGGTGAACCAAAAGGAAAAAAAAGAAAAAACAAAAGGAAAAAAAAGAAAAAACAAATTCTTCAGCAATATGCTGAAGAAACCTTAATAAAAGTTTTCCCAAATAACAAACATGAATCCCTGATACACACTGAATATTTCTACTACAAAGTGAATAATCCAAACCTCTATGTATAGCCTCTCATTCTGTGTGGCATCCGTAGCATCTTATTCTGACAGTCTGTAAATCTAAAGATTTTATGTAAATCAGGGATTTACTGGAAGCAGCAAAGCTTTAGATCCAACAGCCACAGGGGTGATTCTTCAACAAGGGACAGTTTAATAGCACAGGCCTGAACTCATGCTCTAAGGTGTTGCTGACAAATCTTTAGGCTGCTGGGAATAATGTCTTTCAAGTAAGGAATGAAATTGTAGCTCTCTCACTGACACATTGCATTCACCCTTTTCTCTCATCACATCTGAATCAAAATAAGCCAAAGTGAGGAGATAAGTAGAGCCAAGTTGTTGAATATTCATTAGCTCCATCTCTGCAGGCCCTCTCAGTGACTGGCTCTCTTTAGACCACTTGTTCCAGAGAGCACATAGACAGGAAGAGTATATGGCAGCAACTGATGGACTCCATCCCACAGAAATATACCACCCCTGTCCCCAAAACCTGTTCCAGAAAAATCCACCTAGTTCCACAGGTGATTCAGAATTGATTCAGAATTCAGAACTGATTCAGAATCAGTTCACCCACTGCACTCTCAGATCAATTTTCTATTACCTACATTTTTTAATAAAATTTCAAAATGGCCTTAGAAAGAAGGTACTAATTACTTCCTACATTTAACTGCCCAGAAACAAACTCCAAATACATAGTAACAAAACTTTGTTTCATAAATAAACAAGACCAATCCTGTTCATAGTTTGTATATTTGTCAGCAGCAAGTTTAGAACTAAAAGACGCCATGGGAAATTAGAGTGATATTAAAAGCAAGTCAAAACAAATATCAAAGTACTTGATGCATTCTTAAATAAGTCATGTTACTAATTAGCAAAGTAGAGTCAATGGCATTTAAAAAAAGTAACATTGAGTTTTCTTTTCATCAATGTGCTATGGAGGAGAGACATTTATTTTCACGGAGGTCTGACCCCACTAGAACTTGTTTAATTTTTTTCTAGCAGTGATAAATGACAATCAAAATCTAAACCCTGAGACCTCTTAACTGTTAGTTTTCACTGGAATATAAAAATCTTACAAAATAAAGTGTATCACAGTGAATGAAGTATATTCCAGCTGGCCTTAGCTGCCTTAAGAACCCAGAACAGCTGTGTGAACTCCTTCCTAAATTTGCCTGCGTTGGTGAAAAGGGAGGTTACAGACTATAATAAACAATGCTGGAGGGCTGGTGTGGCCAAAGGAATTCTGCTCCCTGCACGAAACACTAAGGCCCAGATGTTCAGTTGCCCAATAAACCATCGGTTCTCACTTATTCCACATAGTTTTTATAAAATCTTGGTTGGAACAGTCTATATGCACCTTGAGAGCAGACACCACAAAAGAAGACTATGGCTCTTTTCAAAATTGATCCTTTTCAAGATTTAAGAGTTTGATAACTCAGGGCACTTTTCCCTTAAAAAGCAAAATTACCTTTGTATTTATGCTATGGAATAACACATTCAGTTACTTAGGTGATAAGTAAAACACTAGGACCCTGAAATTTTTTGCCCATAGAAAAAGATAAGGTCTGTTTTTACAGCCTAATTGTTGCTCATTCTCATATATTTTCAAGTATTTTGTTTACAATGAGTTTACAATGAGCAAACCATCTGAATTCCATTAATGAAGCCAGCCTCAACAATGATCAGTCCTCATATCAGCTTAGTTGCTACAAAGGAAAAGGAATAAAATTCACCATGACCCAGAAAATCATATAACATATCTATTATATGTTAAGTTGAACAATGCAAGGGAAGATTAAAAAGCATAACATTAAAGTGTAAAGATTTAAGTATAACATTCTTTATGAAATACATAGGCTACTAGCACACATGATAGGGAATTTAACAAAGAAATAAATGCCAGACAAAACTTCCATTACTGGTATTTGTAGAGCTATAATTTAAAATTGGTTATCAAAAGGCTGTTTTTCATCCAGAATAGAATATATCTGTCTTATGACTTATGAACACTTATTACTTGGATTTAGGGCCCTTTCTGTATCAACATCTGATGCAAACCAATCAAATGCCTCGGTGGACACTTTTTTTCTCAATATGCTCTACCAAGGATTGGCAAATTACACTATCATTCCCCCCCCCACACCTATTTTCATAAATAAAGTTTTATGGGAACATGGCCATGCTCATTCATTAACCTATTTTCTATGGTTTCTTTTAAGTAGAATTTAGTAGTTGTGACAGAACTAATGTAACAATGTGTGTCAACTATGCTTCAATAAAAAAAAATTAATTAAAAGAAAGTAAAAAAAAAAGTTTCAAGAGACACTCTATGGTCCACAAAGTTTTAACTATTTATCATCTGGCCCTTTAACAAAAAGCTTGCCCAACATTTTTCTGTATGCCATCTACCTTTATTTAATCTCCCAATTTTACACTAATTTCCCACTAAAATATGTATTTCTAACACATTATTTATTATAAACCCTGATGAACGTTTAGTATACATTTAGTGATTGAGTTGGAGAACACTTGTAGTAGACTTTCATTCTTTCCAAGGAAATACGAGTTTTTAGCTTTCATAACATAAACCTTGCTCTTCATCTGCCTATTTTACATTCACTCAAGTTACATTTTTCTTGTGCAGCCACATAGGATTGTGCAGGTTGTTCACTGCACAAAAGGGCCCAGCAAAAGGAATGAACTGAGGCTAAATGCAGCCTGTGTGCCATCTAACAAGCCGTAATCTGTGACACAAGGCCATGTGCCCCCAGAGGAGAGGACACATTTATTCTAAATTGCATGAAGTTCTCTTGGTCACCAGCTTTGCACCCACATCACATAGTTTCTTGTGCCCACGGACAAAAAGACATTATTTAGTCCAGCAGAACCCTATGTTCCTCCAATGTTTTTCAGCAGATCTCTGATAGGAACCCAGAAAATGCAGGTAAAATTCCCAAGTAACATTCTGTATGTCCCAACTTCTGCATAACTTAGTTCTGGGATTACCCCCCAGACTGTCAGCAATTTATACTCATGAAGTAGGAGGTAGAAGTTGAATGTGAAGATAAAGATAGGCTGATAAACAGAATATATCTATCATTTATGTTGGGGGTGTAAGAAGGTTCTTAACAAGAAGAAAATAAGGAAAGGGGTTTGAACTTGTCTAAATCACTTGCGTACTGGCCCAATCTCTCTGTGGAAGTTATAAATTTCTAGGGTTAATTATTTCCTGAAAATGAAAACAGAGAAGAGGGAAGAAGTTCATTAATTTCTTAAGCAGAGCAGGGTGGTAGTGATGGAAAGAAATGATCCAGGAGAGGAGATACTGAAAAGGTAGATAAGGGGCGCCTGGGTGACTCAGTCAGTTGAGCGTCTGACTTTGGCTCAGGTCATGATCTCGCGATTGGTGGGCTTGAGCCCTGCATCGGGCTGTGCTGACAGCTCAGAGCCTGAAGCCTGCTTCGGATTCTGTGTCTCCCTCTCTCTCTGCCCCTCCCCACTCATGCTCTGTCTCTCTCTGTCTCTTTCCGTCTCTCTCTCTCCGTCAGAAATAAATAAACGTTAAAAAATCTTGAAAAGGTAGATAAAATAATGTTTACAAGGAGTGAGCAATGTTCTTATGGAAAATTAAGATTAGGAAAAGTCAAGGATGAGAACTGAAAGAAACAGGAGGATTAGGCATGAAAAGAAGGGCCCAGATAATGGGCATAAAAAGGTAAGAAGAGGTTTTTGAACTGAGAACTCTGAGTCACAGAGAAAAGACAAGTGAGAGGCAGAACCACAGTTGCAGCTTTAACATTCCAGCTAACAAGCAACTGAAGACATCGTGGGTCTGTCATACGGTGACAGACGGTAACTGCCTTTAACATGGCGAGGATTTCATAATGTATGTAACTGTCAAACCACTATCGTGTATGCCTGCAACTAATACAATATTCCATGTCAATTATATTTCAATTTAAAAACAAATAAATCTTTCATCTATTTTGTCTTAATGCAATATGCAATTACCCCCAACATACAATGTCTGACGGCAGAGCAAAGGAACTTGTGTAGAGGCCAGGATTGAAATTTTTAAAAATTAAATATTTAAGCATTTCATAATAGAGGAAAAATACAGAATAATGTAGAAAATTAAATTTGAATTTTATATTTTTCTCGAGAATTCTTTAACATTACACATTTAGATTCTTTATTCCGCCTACCTCTCTTGAAATAAACATAATTCTGAAGTTTCAAACTATTCTACTGAACTTATTAAAAGGTTTTTAAAATTGCACATGGCTAAAAACATTAGAATGTAAAATAATTTATCCAAATAATGGATGAGCCCTCAGCAACTCTAAAGTAAAAACTACAAAGTGGTTATCTCAAAGTGGTTTAACTCAAAATACTTCGCATTTGTGGAGGTCAAAACATGAACTATTATCAAGTCTTAAAGTGACTAATGAATTAGCTGGCAATTCTAAACTCGATGTTCATAGAAATGTGAATGATAAAACACAGTGAACCCAAATATACACACCCACATTCAGATTGTTTATGGGGGAAAAAAATCCTTTCTTTAACCTGTTCCTAGATTTTGCCGAGTTTGAAGTGAACCTCTCCTAAAGAAACTACCTCTCCACTGCGAGATATCTACAGGTTATCTCACCATGGAAATCATGCTTATTGTGTGTGACCTAAATAGACTGATGCCACCTTGAAACCAATCTCAACACAATATCGCATCCGAAAGATATAAAAGTGGATAAAAGTTTTGTTTCGTTTTTGTCTTGGTTTTCTTTCGCCGCACAACTTACCACAAATCTGGCAATTAATTTGCTCACAGTTCTGTGGTCCAGAGCTCTACCACGGTGTGATTGGATTCTCTTCTGAGGGTATCACAACATAGAAATCAAGGTGTTATCTGAGCTGAGTTTTTATCTAGAGGCTCTGAGGGAAAAAAAAAAATCTACTTTCAAACTCACTCTAATTGTTGGCAGAATTTAGTTCCTGGAGATTTTATGAATGAGGTGTCTGATTCCTTGTTGGCTGCAACCAGGGCATTGTGGGCTCCTACAGGTCTCCCACTGCTCACTGCCCAGGGGCCTTCTCCAAAACATGACATTTGCTTTCTCAAGGCCTGCGGGGATTTGTCTCTGCAGCTTTGAAACTCTGACATCCCATTCTGGGACTGACTGGAGAAAACTCTCTGCTCTTAAAGGACTTAGCTGATTAGACTGGGCCCACTAATAATAATCTTCCTTTGCCATACAATGTAATAAAATCACGGAAGTGGTGGTATCATCACCACATCATTCACAAGTTCTACCTACATCCCAAGGGGAGACGATTATATGAGGACGAGGGTCATTGGAAGTTAACTTAGAAATCCACCTGCCAGTTTTGTTTTAATTTTGTTCACAATATAAGGCTGGTGATGATGCCATGAAATGTTTGCTTTCAGACAGCCAGTAACTACTCTCTAAGCAACTTCTCACCATCATAATCCTCCACTGACTATGACAGTTATCCCTCTGAAAAGAACAGTTGTTGGCAAGACAACAGTTGGTGAGATCAGGATCTTGCAGAAAAAGAAGACTGGGGGAGCAATGAAAAGTCATTAAATATGTGTTAGGATCTGTGTATTCTTTACTAAAAAACTTGCTTCCTAAACCATATGAGCTGACATTAAATTGTTTAAATAAACAATCATCCTGTCTCATCAATTATTCAGGAAATATGCCTACAGACATCAAGAGTTACTAAGACTTGTAAATTTTGATTTGTTTAATTTGCTTATAAAATTTCCCTCTTTTCTAAAGTTTTTTGAATCAGCTCTTGCAGACTTATAAATCTAATATCTTTTGAACTTGCATTTTCCTTTATTCATTTTCACAAGTTACAGCACTAACATCTTATTTTCTGGGCCTGATATTTTATCTATATCACAGCATTATCTTCAGACTATATCTTTAATAATACTTGTTGGAAGATTAAACAAATAAATGAATTAATGACTGAATGGCTGACTTGACTACAGTGTAGATCTAAAGGAAAGGGGCAAAATAATTATCCTTACACTCTTTGTTTTAAAGGGGCTGAACTGAGGGTGCCTGGGTGGCTTAGCCAGTTAAGTGACCCACTCTTGATTTCAGCTCAGGTCACAATCTCACAGTTGGTGAGATCAAGCCCCAGACCTGTGCAAAGCCCACTGGTGATTCTCTCTCCCTCTCTCTCTGTCTCTCCCCTGCTCATGCACTTTTGCACTCTCTCTCTCTCGCTCGCTCTCTCTCAAAATAAATAAATAAAAACTTTTTTAAAAGGGCTGAACTGAACTATATATACATAAAAAGATCATGAATTTTTCATTTGGGACATACTTATATGATACTTTGTTTATTCCAAAACAGCATCTACCAGTGGTATGAATGAGGAAGGGGAAGTGTGATGGTTAATTTTATGTGTCAACTTGGATGGGCCACAGTGCCCAGATATTCGGTCAAACATGTGGTGTTTTGGGATGAGATTAACATTTACATTGGATGTGGAGTAAAGCAGATTGTCCCTCCCCATGTGGGTGGGCTTCATCTAATCAGCTGAAGGCTTTAATAGAACAAAAGACTGACATGCCCTGCACAAGAGAGAATTCTACTAGAAGACAGGCTTCAGATTTAAACTGCAATATCGGCTCTTCCCTGGGTCTCCAGCCTGACAGCCCGCCATGCAGATATTGGATTTGCTAGCCTCCATAACCACCTGGGCCAATTCCTTAAAATCTTGATCTAATTCTCAGTCTCTCTCTTTCTCCCTCTCTCCCTTTCTCCCTCTCTCTCTCTGTCTCTGCCTCTCTCATTCTCCTTCCTTTAAATCCACAAACCTGAAGTCACTGGGGAGAAGCACCATGACTCTCTATAGAGCAAGAATGAGGTAATTTCCTTGGCAAAAATATTTCCATTTATACTTCTCCTAGAAAGGTATGTTCCAACATATCTTACACAGTTGTGATTAAGACACTAAAACAGTTCTTCTTAAAGCAAGAAGATCAATGAATGGTTTTATCTTCAGAAATAAAATTGTTGACATTAGAACAACAGTTTATCCCTCTTAAGTATCCATGTGCCTTTTATCTGTTTTCTTTACCTCCATCTCACAGATACCCTACTACACACACGTGCACGCACGCGCGCGCACACACACACACACACACACACACACCTTATTGGTTCTGTTTCTCCAGAGAAGCCTAATACAGGAAGTATTAAAGCACAGCCACACTCGCAGAGTGGCAGCCTTTTATACCGAGAACGCTCTTTCCCTCACAGCATCCAAGGCTTTGCTATAGGGCCAGAGTAACCACCTGCACTGGACTGTCTCTTTGTCAACTTGACATCAGAGCCACCTCATCAAAGGTCTCCTATGCATCACAGAAGAGAAATCAGGAACTACATTTCCAGAATCCTCTTCCTTGTATGGTTACAGGTTAAAATATGCCCGTGAGAGACACTTGCATGAGCTCTAGAAGGCAGAAGAATAGGAGATTCTGTTACCCTATGTAGGCAGTTGCAGACAGACACATCAGCCAACATGAGGATCCTAGTAATTTGACCTTCTCTGAGAATCACTGAAATCACTGCTGTAGGATGAGATCATCAGTGCAGTGTTCCTGGCTTTTGCTCCTGCAGGGCTTTCAACAGTTACAGGTCTCCATTTCCCTGTATTGAGACCCTTCACATTCACAAGGCATACATGCGTCCTGTGTTGTGACCAAACCCAGACATACAACATCAATGCATCCTTTGATAAAAAAGGGGAGGAAGATCTTAATTTTTTCCTATTAAATGACCTCAGTTGAGACTACACTAGTCTTTCAGATAGGACATAATAACTTGGAGCTCTAAGAGGGATCATAATTCTCTTCCTCCCAGAAAGTCCAATAATTCCTAGGAAAGTGGGTCCATTTTTCATATTCCTGTCTTTAAATCCACAAATCTGAGGTCACTGGGGAGAAGCACCATGACTCTTTATAGAGCAAGACTGAGGTGATTCCCTTGGCAAAAATATCTCCCATTATACTTCCCCTGGAAGGGTATGTTCCAGCTTATCTTACACAGTCATGACTAAGACACTAAAGCAGTTCTTCTTAAAACAAGAAGATCAATGAATGGTTTTATCTTCAGAAATAAAATTGCTGACATTATAAAAACAGTTTATCCCTCTTAAGTATCCATGTGCTTTGTGTCTGTTTTCTTTACCTCCATCTCACAGACACCCTACTACAATAGGAACAACCATAAAAGTCATCCTATTACAGTAGGATGAACCTTAAGCTCTTAACTTGATTATGACTCTTAATCTGGTCCTTATGGCTCTGTGTAACATCCCAGACTCACTTCACTCTGAATTCAGGCCTCCCTAGCCTTTTCATAATGTCTTGAGTCCATTCTTTTCCTTTAAGTCTTACAGCCTTAAAGGCACATTCCATTCCCTTTGCCTGAGAAAAAACTCCCATGGTCTCTGAGGTTAACTTTACACCCTTTGTCTCAGTAATTTCTACTCATTCTCCATGTCTCCTTTTAAATGTCGCTTCTACAGGCAGGTTACTTTATCCTATTATACATGTTTATATTATCTTGTACCTCCCCCTCTGTAACACATATTACAACTATAATTCATTAATTTTTAAAATATCTTTCTTCCATTCTAGACTGTAGCTTCCTGATGTTAACGTTTCCAACACTGTATCCTTGGTGCTTAGCGTGGTATTAATCAAATAGACCCTAAATATGTACTGAATAAAAAAAAATGAGGGAGGGGTGCCTGGGTGGCTCAGTCAGTAAAGCGTCCGACTTCAGCTCAGGTCATTTTCTCACAGTTCAGTTGGTGAGCTCAACCCCTGCATCGGTCTCTGTACTGACAGCTCAGAGCCTGAAGCCTGCTTTGGATTCTGTGTCTCCCTCTCTCTGTCTCTCTCTCTCTCAAAAATAAATAAACATTAAAAATTTAAAATAAAAGGGAAGGGAGTAAGGATGGAAGAGAGAAAGGGATGGAGGGAAAGAAGAAGGAAGGTAGGAAGGGAGGGAGAGAGGGAGGAAGGAATGAAGAAAAGAAGGTTGGTAGATAGGTGATGTGATGCCTAAATTAAATTCACCATAGATAAATATTCCCAGCAAAAGGAATCTATGGGCTGACTGAAGGGAAGAAAACCTTCACAGAGGGCTAGAAAAGAATTTTTCCTGGAAAAAAAATTAATACAGTTCTAGGTCAATAAAAGAAATTGTATTTTGGAGATGGTAATGATAACAGAAAGTGGAGAGGGCTCTGTATTTCAGCTACAGTCCTGACTAGAGAAGTAGAATTTTTAAGGTAGCTTGACATTGGTGGGCTGGTGGAATCTGCACCACCTCTATTTCTGGAAGCATTTAGCTGTCCCTATTCCCCAGCTGAACTCCATGGACTATGTCAGCAAACAATGGCTCCATCCTTTTCTGGATTTTGGCAATATGATATAGCCTGAATCATAGAACAGGAAACAAAGCAGAGATGACCTATTCTCTCCTGTGTACATGAGTAGCCACTTGCCACATGAAAAGGAAAGAAGACACCATATCACGTAGTCAAAATATGAGAGTAACTCATTTGAATCAATCAGTGTGTCCTGTAATAATCTGCTGAATTCCTGCCATTACTCTCCAACTTCCTCATTCTGCCTTTATATCCGTCCTAAGAAGCCAACATGATAACTTTCTCTAGAGACGTGTGTGTGTGTGTGTGTGTGTGTGTGTGTGTGTGTGTGTGTTGGGAAAAGCAGAAGGAACTTGGCAGCGCCAACATAATTAGATAAATCAAGCCAGGTCAAAGAGAGGTCAGGTCAAGAGGAAATGGGAGATACACAGTGAAGGATACATTTCTTTAGAACTAGATTTATGGACATTTGCCAACACTATACAACTGCTTATTGTGTGTAAGAATGCCAGAATGTGACAGCAAGAAATTTCCACAAATAAGAAAATAAAAGAGCCTTTCTATGAAGCCTTAATGCACTGAGAATGAAAAACATGGCTTTAATTTCATGGTTTTAAATTATAGGAAAAATGATTGAATGCAAAAGAGAAATATAACTTAAAAATTCTGTGTACTAAAGAAAAAGCATACACACTTCATAGAGCAAAGATATGTGATATACTTTATATACACAGACATGTACATGTATATACACAGAGCATCCAAGACATATAATATACTGAAGTGCAGAGTATTTAAATTCTCTCCATTCTCTGAGGCAATGAAAGAATTGAACATACATGCACAATATACAAGTACACATTGATGTTTATAAGAAAAATAGGAGCAAGGTCATGTAATTAAGAATTTTCATGAAATTTCTTGGCCAACAGAATCCATTTTAGCTTTCAGAGTTTATATTCTGACAATGCTCTTGCCTGCTTTTCTTTTACCATTCTGTATTGTTAGGGCATCACCTAAATCTTGTTCACTTTCTTTCCTACATCTGCACAACCTTTTGAGATATTTTCTGTGCTATGAATCATTTTCCTTTCTCCATGGTAATTGCCAACATCTACTCTATTTCTTTAAATGTTTTCATTCCTTAAATCTCCCCTAAGCCATGATAAGTTATCCTTCAGAAAGTTATTAAAAAAAGAAATCATAAACTTAAAAATTACTTAAAATATATTTCTTCCCTGATACCTATATCTCATTTGGTAGTTTTATCCAGAAGTTCCACTTACAGTAACTATTCTGTAAGTTCCACTCACAGCAACTATTCCACTTACAGTAACTATTCTGTAAGTTCCACTCACAGTAACTATTGCTTGAAGCATGAAGTCTGTCTTTGTATGTAATTCATTTTATTACTGCCCCGTATGTAATATTATGAAGCTTGATTATGCAGACTGACTTGATTCTCTCCAAATTTTTACCCATTGTAATAAAGCATTTTACAATGTTAGTCAGTGGATTAATGGAAACATATGGAAGATATATAATTGCACATTTTTCCTTCTATAGATCATGACTTTTCCCATTTGTTGATCACAGGTAATTTTGAAAAACAGACACTAAAACACACTGCTTCCAATTTCTATTGCAATTTTGTACTATTTTTAAAAAGAGCCCTGAAGAAATTCTTCAAAGAATTAATTGCATCACTGTATATGACCTCTAAACAAGAAAAAGAGTCAACATTAAAGTGCTAGATGAGAGGGGAATTTCAAATATACTGAAAATTTCCATTCTAAGGAGGTAGCCTAGGATATATTAATATATATGCAATATTATATATGTGTGTAGGTACATATATGCATATGTAGTAATGAATTGCAGCACTGTTTTAATATTAAAGAATTGGAGACAACCTAAATGTCCATCAGTAAAAAAATGGTTTAATAAATAATGGTATGTTAGAGCACGCAAGATGGCGGAGAAGCAGGGAGCTCTGTAATCCGCGCACGCCCGTATGGATTGAACTGAGAAGGACTGAAGGGATAAAACTTGGATTTGCAAGTGGGGGAAAGAAGAAACAGACGCCAGAAAGAAGACAACCTCAAAGATGCCTGAGTGAGTGACTGTGATCTGGGAAATTAGGGGACGGGCGGAAAGGGGAAGGAGCCTCCGAGCCCAACACAGGGAGAGCGCGCTGTGCCCCGGAGAGACCAGGGGAAGAGAAAGAGAGACGGAAAACGCACCTAGAACCATCTCTAAGGGAGGAAAAACTCGCCCGTCTCCCCATATATAACTGCCGAGCGCCGGGAGAGAAATCCGTCCCATCTGGCTGGTGAATCCTTCCTTGGGCGCAGCGACAGCGACATCCACTATAAGCCGCACCGGGAGCGGCGGCGGCAGCGCCAAAAAAGGCGCCTTGAAAAGCGGCAGCTGCGGCGGCGGCGGCTCCGCGAAAGGGCGGCGCAAGCCGGGCAGGGAGGCCGGCCGCCAGCGGGAACGCATCTCATCCCCGGTGACGGTGTTGAACTGCACGGACTGGGATTTGGAAGTGAGGCGGAGCTTGGAGAATACAGTTTGGCTCGTCCGCGGCACAGGGAGATCGGACTCAGAAGGGCGGTTGCAACGCTTGGTTCCAGCAAAGCTTTGAGGCGGCGCCATACTTCTCCCCGCAACCACCAAGGCGGGGCCTCGGAGAGAGCAGCCCCCCCGAGACCTGACCTGATGCCAGACCACGCCCATCCTCACAGGGGAGTTGTCTTTTTTTTTTTTTTTCCTTGCTTCTCCTTCTTTTCTGCTGCCATCCAGATATATATCCTGTAGCATATTCTTATCTCTCCTCTTGGCTGGTTGCATGCTTTTAGCCTGCCCACAGACTTTTGCTGTCTCTGTCCGCACCTTGTTTTTTTTTCTTTCTTTTTGTTTTTGTTTCTTTTTCTTCTCTCTTTTCCTCTCTTCTTCCTTTCCATTCCTTTCCTTTCCTTTCCTTCCTTTCCTTCTTTCCCCTTTTGGCTTGCTTCCTTGTTTGATTTGTCTGTGCATTTGCGTGCTTTTCTTCCCTGTATGCTAGTCTGCTTCCTTTTCAGGGATACCTCAAAAAACAAGCCAAAGTATACATGGT